>CM040122.1:482947644-483434794 GCA_022559845.1 Amorphophallus konjac
TGTCACTTACGCGGACTACAGAGAAGGTGCCCAGAAGTTACTGGGTTTGGACCTAGATGGTCGGAAGAACAGGTCGGTAGCTAGGGCGTCCCTTATGGATGCATTAGGGCTCACCGACACTCGTCGGCGGGACGACGAATCCTCAGAAGAGTTCATGGAAAGGATAGAAATAGGATGCCGTGCCGCGTACTGCACAGATTTCGGCAACTGGGAAAGATGTGACATAGATTTGAGGAGATTTCTCCTCTTCCTTTTGGGGAGATTGGTACTGAGCTCGAAAGGGGATGGTATCCAATGTTGCTTCCTGGAGCTGCTGTCAGACCTTGAAAGAGTAGGGTACTATGCCTGGGGAGCTGCCATGCTGGCGCACTTGTTTGCAGGCCTATTCCAAGAAACGGATCGTGAGATGACTGTGAGTGGTTTCGCACCATTCATCCAGGTATTTTTGGTTTTGCTTGTTTTGTATTTTTTCTTGTTGTTTTCGCAAGGTGCTGATGACCTGCGCCGAGCAGCTATGGAGCTATTATTACCTCCCCATGGGGAGAGCTCGACATTGGCGACCCGTGATGGTGCCGCTAGCCAGGCGGTGGGAGCCCATCATGAGTGCGGCACCCCTAACCTACCAACTGATGGTGTTAAGGCGGGAGCTACAGGAGTTCCCTGCAGCGATGGTAAACTGGAGACCCTACTCAGAGATGGTCGATGCCAACCAGCCGTGGGTTCTAGCAAGTCGTGCCCGGTTCGGACGGGAACTATGGATGCACTGCCTGAATGAAATCGAGCCGCTTCGGCTACGATTAGTTATGAGGACTTTAGGACTGGCTCAAGAATGGGTGGATTCAGCTGCGCCACCTCGTGTCGGGAGAAAGACGCGGGGACCGGCGACTTGCATTGACTGGCGCGTGCGATTCCCCGAACAGTATGAGGACTGGCAATGGGGTGGCACGATTGTAGAATCACAGGCGCGGGACAGCGAGGACTACTTGCGTCTATATAGGACAAAGTACGCAGAACGGTTCCAACCCAGGGGACTTGTGGAGGTAGGTTTCCCCTTTTTCTCTTCTCTTCTTTCTCCTTTTCTTGGTTTTTTTTGGTAAAAATGCTGACTTGTAAGGCTGCAGGATGTCCGGGATGCCATGATAGCGAATTTACGAACTCGCTTGGCAGAGATGGAACAACAGTTGGGTGATGCCCGCGGAGCTACGAGTGCCTTGGTAGGTGTACAGTACGTTCCTAGTCAAAACCCCAGATTCTAAATGTTGGCTGCTAATTCACATGGTCGCAGCATGCCCAGATTGGCGCAGCCTCCCCAGCGATGGGAGTAGGTGGTGCCTCTTCCAGCGTGTGGATTCCCACCTCAGAACTTGACTCGCTTCATGAGCAACTTGCTCACGCCACGCAGCGTGCTGCGGAGGCAGAAGGAATGCTCCGTATACAGGTAAAAGTTTCAGCGTTGAGTTCTCTTTGTTTACGCCTTATCGCGTATCTGAGATGGTACACTTGGCAGGAAAAGGAGACGGAAGAAGCGCTTGCCCAAGCTACGCATAAGGAGGCTAGGATAGCAGAACTGGAGAGGGAACTGCGGCATCATCCTGATGACGACTCATCTAGGGATGCTATGGAACTGAGGATCACTCTCCAGTTAGAGAGGGAAGACCGTGAGAGAGAACGGGCAGAGAGGGAAAGAAACGCAGAGAGAGAAAGAGCCAACAGTTTGGCTGAAAGGGAGGAGCGAAGGGCCATGGAGGTCCAACTATTCGAACTCCGAATCGGCCTTGGTCTTGCTGAACAGTGGCTGAGAGATGGTGAGGAGCGCTACCGAAAAGCACGAGAGCGTGGCTTTCGTGTTGGTAGCTTCTCTGCTGCTTTCGTGGATCAACGTCGGGATGTGGGAATAGGAAGAGGAGTACAGAGCGGCAGGAGTACCGCTTTTCGTAGTTGGGTAGCACCTTTGAGAGTGTTTTGCCCGGAGAGTAGTGGGACGAGTAATGCAGAGAGAGAGGGCGGAACTTGATGTAAATTTTTTGTTTTTGTTTTAATTTTTTTGTTTTTTGGAATAAAACACAAGGTTTGGTTTGTTTGTTTTTCACCTTTGCTTCAGTTACCTGAATCCCTGCACATATCACTGAAACAAACAAATCAGAATTTCTGTTCTGACTTGGCCCCTTGCTCAATAAGCAAATGGTCACTGTGACTGTCCTTGATAACTGGTCAAGGGGCTAAGCCTTTATTTAACGAAGGCAAGGGGAAGATGCGGTGATGATAAATGCGACAGGCAAGCACACGAATGCAAGCGATATTAAAAGGTGAGATGCTGCACGCAATTGTAATCATGCAAAATTGATTTGTTTTCTTTTTTTTATATTTGATATTTTTTTTGTTTCAACATAAAAAGATTTTTTTTGTTTGCAAATATGTACATTTCTCTTTTTCATTTTTTTGTGCTTTTATCATTTCAATTTTTTTTATTGCTAACGCCCGGCAAGCACCCAAATGGCACCTAACCTACGTGAGACAGGGGTTTCTTACTAACCTCCCAGGTATCCTAAGTGCACATCTAGGTTGATTTGGGCCTCTAGACCCCTCGAATGACGATCCCGCCGGCTAAGACTTACCCTGATGACAATACCGTCATGCCATGCTTAGGCTCCCAGTTGCTTCCGATCACAGGGATTCACCCAAAAGGTGTTTGAGGTAGATGATTTGCCCGACTCGGGTCTGTTTCCTCACAACTCTAGATGGTATAAGATGGAACACCCTGGAACCCTAACGACCAACCGCGCGACACTGACCCGGAATCAGACGCCGTCGCACCCATAGGTGACGCGCTTGCATTGGCCTAAGCCCGAGGTTAAACAAGAAGACATCAAGGTGGTAAGGAGGGGTCTTGACCAGCCAGAAACACGGAGACTCCTTCGCAGCGATAGCTTTTGCTTTTCAAAGTGGGCAACCAAATGTGTATATTAAAATAGGGTCGCAGACCTTGGGCAGTTTTCACCTTTCAGAAACTCCATCGAACCTTCATCTTTAGAGGAAGAAGGAAGAGCGTAGGGGATAAACCTCCTGAGAGGACCGGCAAAGCCGTTAACCTGGCGAGCGAATAAGGGCCCATTAACTCATTCCTTTCGGACAGCTTCGGACCAAATCTCAAGTATTTACATTCCACGGTCCCCCTTTGTGGATTCAGACTTTTGCTTTGAGGGGTTCCGTTTATCGTACCAGGCACGGTCACGACCAGGCTTTTCTCTTGATTTTGATTTTGTATTTCTTTCTGTGAGGGAGATATAGTCGTTTGACGTTGGTGGGCTCCCTCTTCGTATGCCTGCGGGGACACTGCCCTCTTCTCTTGCTCTGATCGATGCTCGAGGAAATGGGTCCTACTCTTGCCTTTGGGGTTTGAGTTTCGGTTTCTCATGCTCAGCGTTTTAAGGGCGCCGACTGTCTCATTTGGTCGAAGAGAAAAGAATAAAGATTACAGCTTCCGGAGATCTTCTAGGTGTGGCCCTACCGTAGGTGATGCTACCGATTTTTTGAATAAAATACATAAGTGAGCACATGTTAGCTTCCTTCGAGCGAGCATAGGCCGACGTGGCCGGACAGGGATCTCCACGGTTCTGGCAAACCAAGACCCGGTGCCTACCAAGCCTTAATGGGCCATATCCTAACATGAAGGTTAGATGCAGGGACTTAACTACATGGTGCCTGCCAGGCATCGGCATTTTGAATTTTCCATATTTTTAGTGGTTTTCAATATTTCCTTGTTTTTGATGTTTTTTTATCTTTTCATCATTCATTTTTTTTTGTTTTGTGCTAAGGGTAGTATTTCTTAAGATAAAGCCCATTCCAAGGGTGGGATAACTCGGTCCCTTCGGCGTTGATTAGCTTGTAGGCGTTGCCAGGGTACACGGCTTGAATTACAAATGGTCCTTCCCAATTGGTTGGAGCTTAGAACGCGGCCCTCCAGGTTTGACAAAAATTCTTTTTACGACCATCTCACCGACTTTGAATTTTCTCTCAACGACTTTCTTTTGGTAAAAGCGAGCGAGTCTATTTTGATACACACGCGCGTGTTCGGCGGCGGCCAGCCGCTTCTCATCCAAGAGTTCCAACTGGGCGAGGAGTGAATTACGACGATCATCGAGGGGAAATTCCTCATCCAATTGTACCCTGAGAGAAGGGATCAGAGTCTCGTACGGGACTACCGCTTCCATACCATAAGTGAGGGCAAATGGAGTCTGCCCGGTGGGGGTACGGATTGAGGTGCGATAGGCCCATAGGGCTTCGATAAGCTTTTCTGGCCAGTCTGAAAACTTACTAGACTCGCAGGTTTTTTTGATGATTTTGAGCAATGTTTTATTGGTGGCCTCCGCTTGACCGTTACCTTGTGGGTAATAAGGCGATGAATGATGCAACGCAATTGCGTACCTTTTGCAGAGGTCCTGTAGGTCCTGAGAAATGAATTGTGGCCCATTGTCGGTGACGATCGTGCTTGGGACGCCGAATCTGGCGAGAATGTTCTTCATGATGAACTTGCAGACTGTTGACGCCTTGATCTCCGCGTAAGCTTCGGCTTCGGCCCATTTGGTGAAGTATTCCGTTGCAGTAAGGATGAAGGATTTCTGCTTGGTGAGGGAATTGGGATCACCTAGGGGACCAATGATGTCGAATGTCCACATGGAGAAAGGCCATGGGGAGGATATTGGATGAAGTGAGGAAGATGGTGAATGGATTTTATCGGCGTGAAGTTGACACTTGACACACCTACGGACATAGACAGCACAATCCTCTTCCATAGTGGGCCAATAAAAGCCTTGACGAATGATCTTCTTGGCGAGCATCTGACTATTCACGTGGCCACCGCACACACCCGAGTGCGTCTCTTCTACACATTTCCAAACCTCATCGTCACCAAGACATCTTAACAGAATACCAGTAAGGCTCCTCCTATAGAGTAGACCTCCAATCAATGTGTATTTCTGAGCCACCCTTCTTATGGCTTTCTTGTCCTCTGCGGTGGCCCCTTCAGGATAAGACTGATTTTGGCAATATTTGACAATTTCATAGAACCATGGTTTCTCTTCATCAGCCAGTTCTTCTTCGGCCTCTGCCAATATGAGCTCCCTCTTCTCAAGGATATCTTCCTGCAGGATCTTCCTTGCTATCCTGTCTTTGATGTTTACGTAGGAAGCATCATCGACTGCAGGGGCGTGAAGTTTGTAGATGGAAATGGACTTAAACCATCTTCCTAGAGGGAACCTTATGGATGATGCCAATGAGGCGAGGGCATCGGCGAGAATATTCTGATGACGAGGGATATGAACGAAGATCAATTTTGTGAACAGTTTGGCAAAGGCAGCAGTGAGTTCTTGGTATGACTTGAGTTTGGGATCGCGAGTGCGATACTTAGTGAGTACCTGGCGAAGGATGAGTTGACTATCACCTACGACTCGCAACTCAGTGATACGAAAAGAATGAGCGAGTCCTAGGCCAGCTAGAAGAGCTTCATATTCGGCTATATTGTTGGTGACTGGAAATTTGAGCTGGTATGCCAATGGGAATGTGAGGCCTTCCGGCGACAGGAGGGCGATGCCGATTCCTCTCCCTTGAGAATTCAGAGCTCCATCAAAATATAGCGTCCACATTGGCTCATCTGATTGGTTGATGGATATTAGTTCCTCATCTGGAAACTCTGATTGGACGGGATCGAACTTGGGAAGAGGATGGTGAGCGAGATGCTCGGCTATGGCATAACCTTTAATCGCCTTTTGCTGGATGTAGGTGATGTCGAACTGAGAGAGAAAACTTTGCCAGCGTGCTAGCCTATCCGTAAGGACGGCTTTCTCCAGAAGGAATTTGATAGGATTCATTCGAGCAATCAAGTGGACTTCGTGAGCCAAGAAGTAGTGCTTCAATTTCTGCACTACCCAAACGAGGGCAGCACAGGTTTTCTCCATGCCGGTGTACTTCTGCTCACAGGGATTGAGAAGTTTGGACAAGTAATAGGTTGCCCGTTCCTTGCCTTCTTCATCAGCTTGTGCGAGGACGGCTCCCACGGAGTCATCCAAGACTGAGATGTAAAGGATCAGAGGTTTTTCTGGTTTAGGTGGAATGAGAACGGGTGGACTAGCCAGATATTCCTTCAACCCTTCAAAAGTTTTCTGACATTTAGAATTCCAGTGGAATTCTACTCCTGGCTTGGTCAACTCGTAGAGAGGTCTACACCTTTGTGAATGTTGAGACACAAACCGACGAATAAACTGCAGCCTGCCGATTAAACCTCGGACTTCCCTCAAATTCTTGGGAGGCGGCATATCCCTGATAGCCTTGGCTTTGTCGGGATCTATCTCGATCCCTCTTTTACTCACAATGAACCCCAGCAATTTACCTGACGACACACCAAACACACATTTTTTCGGGTTCATTTTCAATTGGAATTCTCT
Source organism: Amorphophallus konjac (assembly GCA_022559845.1). Taxonomy (NCBI): domain Eukaryota; kingdom Viridiplantae; phylum Streptophyta; class Magnoliopsida; order Alismatales; family Araceae; genus Amorphophallus; species Amorphophallus konjac. Next base: position 482,954,085 of record CM040122.1, read on the forward strand.
TGACCTTTGCAAGACCTTAGCCAAAACTTCTGGATGTTCCATCCTGGTCCTTGATTTCACCAATAAGTCATCCACATACACTTCCAGATATATGTGCATCATGTCATGAAATATGGCCATCATCGCTCTTTGGTAAGTAGCTCCAGCATTCTTTAACCCAAACGGCATGACCACGTAGCAATATGTTCCCCAAGGGGTAGTGAATGACGTCTTTTCCTGATCCTCTTCTGCCAAACGAATTTGATTGTATCCTGAAAATCCATCCATGAAAGAGAGGGTTTCAAAACCTGCCGTGTTATCAATCAACACATCAATGTGAGGTAAGGGAAAATCATCCTTTGGACACGCGCGGTTAAGGTCCCGGAAGTCGATGCAAATCCTGACTTTCCCATCTTTCTTCATGACCGGGACAATGTTCGCCACCCATTGAGGATAAAGAACGACTCTAATGAACCTGGCATTGTGGAGCTTATCGACCTCTTCTTTCATTTTCAAAGCCATCTGAGGGTGGAAACGCCTTAACCTTTGTTTTACCGAGATGGACCCTGGTTTTAGGGTTAAACGGTGTTCGACCAAGGTTGAATCCAAACCCGGCATATCCTCGTAGCTCCATGCAAACGTGTCCTTATATTCCTTGAGAACCTCAATTAATGCCTCTTCTTCAGAGGGTGGTAGGTTGTCACTTATGAGGATGATCCTAGGGTCTTCCTCAGTTCCCAAGTTGACTTCCTTGGTGGATTCTTCTACGGCGGTTGACGGCTCGTCGAATCTCCTCATTCCACTAGCGTATGCGCCCGCCACATCCTCATATTCTTCACCCTCATCTTCAGTGGGGCATTCTTCATTCGTGATCTCGTAGACTCCATACCCTTCATCAGATGCACAGTCGCCCTCGCATTCTATTTCGGGTAGCTGGATGGGATTTTCTAACAACTGGGGGATGGCAAGAAGGGCCTGACACCTGGCGGCCAAATCCAGAAGGAATCGACGAGGGATCTGCCTACCCTTGGATTTCTTCCTAGGTACTACCCTTGGCCTATCATTCCTAGATTGACTGACAATATTTACAGACGAAGAGGAAGATGAGGAGGATGGTGTAGAATGTACAGGAGAAGACCCCTCAGAGGAGGGGTAGAGAAGGTCGCTCATCGGACCTTGGACGGGTGGTCCGCAAGGCGGTACGCACCCGTGGGAGATGTAGGAGGTTTCCTCAACGAAGATGTGTTGTTGGAGAGTTTGAAAATTGACGTTTTTTTTTCGTTTTCATTTTTAATGACAAAGCAGTGAAAAGAGATTGGAGGAGAGAGGAAAGTGGTTATGGCTAGAGGATTGTGGGGCTCGTAGAGTAAATCATGGTTGAAGACCTGGCGCGGGTTGAAAAGCCCGCGTAGGTATGTAAGCAAAGAAGGGGACCTGGGAAGATCATCAGACAATTGTCTGGCCCAGGAAGAAGATATCAGCAAAGGCTGAGACGAGTGGATGGAGAGGATGGCGGCTAATGAGCCGTCGACGGCAATGTTGAGGACGGATGAAGATCCGTCGATGACAGAGTCCTTCTGGCGAGGACGAGGATAGTTTGGAACCTTGGCAAGAGTGGTAATATTCTCTGGTATTTCGGAGATCAATGGTGGTCCTTCAAGCTGTGGAGATGAGAACATCCTTTCCAGTGCAACGGAAATGTCCCATATGTCGAACCATTTGTCCCACTCGCATTCCGGATCTTTGATCTTGCCTCTTTTGGTGATCGTCGGACATTTTTCAGCCAAATATACAGCATGTGATCCTCCATATGCTTCTCGTGGGTGATCTCCCATCTGAACAACGGGCCCTCTGTTGAAGTGGTTTGATAGAGTCCACGTGAGGGGCTTCCAATCTGCCTTGAACGGTCCTTTGAAGCCTAGACCAAACCTACGGTTCGGCCTAATTTCTTTTGGCGGCTTGAGCATACCCTGTAACTGTGCGCCCAGACCTTTTCCCTGTTGATAGCCGATATTCCTCATAATCTCCCAACCTTTGGAGTGAAAAGGGAGACAGGATGTTGCGGTTGCCCTGACCGGCTCCTGTGGTGCTAGTGGAACATGAGATGGATCACGTACGTCCAGCAGTGACAATATGGGCCGATGAGACGGCCAAACAGAAGGCAAAGAGGTGTTGATAGCATCCACTGTGTGAAGGACCGGTGTACTGACCACTTTAATAATTCTCCCATTGTAAGGAAACTTCATGCACTGATGGTTGGTGGAAGGCACAGCGTCCATAGTTTCGATGTAAGGGCGACCCAGTATAGCCTTGAATATGGGGTCCATGTCGAGGACATGAAATTCCGTGGGAATTGACATGGGGCCTAGTTCTGCCTTCAGAATAATCATCCCCTGCGGCGGCCTTTTGCTATTGTCATAAGTCGTGACTGTGATCGAGGAAGGTCTTATTTGTTCCTCGCCAACCCCACACAACTGAAGAGTGCTCATGGAGATCACATTTATGGACGCACCCGTGTCGACAAGACACGGGTTTATGGATACCCCATTAATTTTTATTGAAATGCACAATGCATATTTCCGAGATTCCTTGGGAGCGAGCTCGTAGTTGTGAAACATGATGGCTGGTTGTGTGTCTGTTGGGGTTAGGACGGTCGAAATCTTCTCCACGGGGAGGTCTTCATTAACCATGACCTTTTGAAGATATTCCATCAAGGCCGCCTGGTGGGATGTGGATCTTTGAAGTAGCTCTAGGATGAAGATCCGGGCAGGCGTCTTGTCCAAGTGTTTCAGTAGATCATACTGTGTTCCAGGGATAGCTCTTTCTGGTTGTTCTGCATCATCCTTCTCTGGCTGAGATTGCTCGGGATTCTGATTGTTGTGGGGGAAAACCCTGTGGAAAATCCTTCCACTCCGGAGTACCATTGCCTGCGGCTTTTGTACCTCTGTGGGGGTAGCAGTGGGTTTTAACAGGGGTTTGAGGGGTAGTAGTGGAGGAATGGTTGATGAAGCAGGGGTGATGACGGGAGCAGGGATTCTGATGAGGGGTTTATTAGGTGGAGGCATGGCAGAGGTAGAAGGGATATCGCGCGGATTATGAAGGATAAGGGGTTTGGAAGGTGGAGGTGGAGGTAAGGTTTGAAACGGGTAAAGGTTTTGAGGCGGATGGTGGGTGATGAGTGGTTTTGAAGACATTAGTGGTGATGTGGTGGAGAAAGACGGGGTTATGTATGGTGGACGGATGATAAGGGGTTTAGAAGGCGTAGGGGTAAATGTGGTAGAGGTGGATGGTAAAGTGGGGGAGTGGGAGAAGGTGAGAGGGTGTGAAGGCGTAGTAGAAAGTGTCGGTTGATAGGAGGTCGGGGTGCGGATGAGAGGGCGTAATGGTAGTGGAAATGGTGAAGGCGATACCGATGCGGGTTGATGAGAGAGAGGTGCTACCCGGGCAAGGTGAGGGGGTTGCATGACGATAGGGTTGGAGGTATAAAGGATGGAGGTACTTTCCTGGTGCCACACCTGCTCTCTCCCGACTTCCGGGAAGGAGGAGATGGGGTTAACCTGATGATTGGGCTGTTGGTGCTCTGGTAGTGGATTCTGGATTATGCCCATGTCGGGCTGTTGTTGTGGGGCCTGCTGAGGCTGTTGTTGTTGTGGTGGTTGCTGCTGCTGCTGCTGTTGTAACTGCTGCTGTGGCCTCTGAGGAGGTCTCCTAGCCTTGAGAGCCGCGACGTACCGTCTCATCTCATCCCAATCTATTTGATGTTCATCATTCATATCATGGATGTAATCTTTGAAATGGAAGCAGTAATCCACTGTGTGTCCCGGTTGCCTGTGGTAGACGCAGTATTTGGAGGTATCAACATTGGGGGGCCAGGCGGGCCTTTCTCTGGGTAGGGCGAGTTGGTTTGATGCCATGAGGGCATTAAAAATATCTGCTAAGGTTTCTGGCAATGGTGGATAGTAGGCTCTCTTAGGACCGAGCGGCCTCCTTTGTTGCTGTTGGGGACCATAGTTCCCCGGGGGTGGAACTTGGTTGTACTGAAGCGGTGGTTGTTGTTGCTGAGATTGTGGTTGTTGTTGCTGGGGTTGGCGTAATGGAGGCATATTATCCTGGGGTGGATTATTTTGGGGTGGAGGACGGAGAGGGAAAGGACCTGGTTGAAGGGGTAGTCGGGGCATTTGTGGAGGCCTTGGGTTGACTGCATAGTTGGCATTGTTGACCGCACTGACTTGCTCATTTGTCACGACCCCTTCTGTGGCTCCGCCCGGGACACCGGCGCCTGTCTTTCTGACCACTTTGGGCTTCGGCGACTCAAACATGTTCATGATGGGGGAGTCTTTTAGCTGGGTTTGGATGTATCGGGCCCTTTCATAGAGTTCCTCCATTGTAGTAAGTTTATTCATGGCGAGGACGTGTCTGAACTGCGGGGTTGCATTAGACACAATCATTTTCACTTGTTCGGGCTCGGAGAGGGTATCCCTTATTCTTTCCGCCAGAGACCTCCATCTATCAGCATATCGGACAAAATCCTCGTCGGGTTTCATCTTTTCGGCCACTAGGTCGGTAATGGAGAGTGAGGGACCGACCCTATCCCTATATTTCTGCAAGAACCTTCTCTGCACTATTTCAAAATTCTCGGCCTCGCGGGGCTCCAGAGAATAGAACCACTCAAGCGCGGGACCATCCAATGATCTCCGAAAGAGGTATGCCAGGGACCTCTGATCGTTTTGCCAATAGGAGGACTCATACATGAAGTCCTTGAGGTGAATGAAGGGGTTGCCGGTACCATTGTATCTGCGGTACGTGGGCATTTCGGAGGGAGGGAGATGAATGACGGGGAGGATTGGCAAAGCAACCTCCGGGGTGGCTTTCACGTCCACCATTCTTCTCAGATTTTGAAACTGCTCGTCCATGCGATTGAACCTATTGAGGAGCGATTGTGCGAGCTCCTCTGGGGGTGAAGGTGGCACTTGCCATTGGGGGAGAAACTATCTCCCGGAGACTTGAGGGGGAAACCCGGAATGAGAGGGAACTGTCGGACCACCGACAGTTGGCCCTGGCTGAAACGGTGTGTGAGGAACACCGGGAGTTTGAGATTGTGACGGGAATTGGAATGAGGGAGGTTGTTGGCTCGCTTGTCCTTGAAGCGAGGGAGACTGGATGGCTTGTGCCAATGAAGGAGATGGAATGGCCTGCACGGACTCGTGGAGAGGTGCGATAGCCGGAGTTGACTCCTGGGGCGTGGGGGAAACAGATTTCCCCTTTAGAATGGCCTGGAAGGCCCGGAGCTGTTCAGAGGTAAGCTCCGTGTTGGCGAGGACGCCCAGTAAGGAAGTGATATCCTGTGGCGGGGACGTGTCCCCGGCAATAACCTGCACCTCATGCGAGGGGTCATGAGAAGGACCCGAGTCCATAGCATGGACTCGCGGGTCGGCTGTCAAACCACGGCTAGGGTGGTTCTCCTGAGAAGACTCGTGAGACATGCTCACAGTTCTCCCAGAACGCAAAAACATACACTAGCAAGTAGGTAGCAGAGATTATCAAACAAGTGGATGCTTTTACGTCCTTTTTTTGTGTTTTGATTTTGATGATTTTTTTTGTATTTTTAGCGAGATCCGAAGTTCACACAAAATGGGGACCCTAGTTTGTTTTTGTTTCACCGCCGTGTCAGCTAGGGTCTCTCGTCTCACCACGAACGAAATGACTAACTCCGGGGAACTTCAATGGTACAACCAGCCCAGTGAACGAAGAGAAGATTCTTCGATGTCGGGGACTTACGGAGGTCCCAGTGTAGGAGATTCTAGTCCGTTGAGAGGAATTCCCAAACGGAGAGTCCTTCCTTCACCGGGAAAGGGTGATCCTCAAAAAATGAAAAAAAGATAGAAAGGAGGAATGGATGTATGCAATGGAATGCTGACAGATATATGGAGTGGGAAAACAACAGAAATAACAAACATGTAATAAACAAAGAACCAATCAGAACTGACGGTGCTGCCGTGAGCACAACGGGGGCGCGCGCGGGCGCCAAGATGGAGAGGCACGGATGGTGCCGAACTTGCAAGGGTAGCCGAGAGGAAGCAGTAGAGGTCCCACCGTGATCGCCAATCTGTGAGCGACGTCACGCGGTTCGGAGTTCGATGGTGCGAGGAAGAGGATGCGGAGAGCGCGCGGGCTCCTCTTTTTTTGTTTGTTTTGCTGTTTGCTGCAACACAGAAATGATAGAGAAGAGAGAAGGGGCCACCACGGGAGATTGCTCCGGTGGGGCGAGCGGGACAAGTATAATATGGCAAGATATGGGGTTCAAACGGCCATAGCGGGAAGTGACTCGCCGCGGCCTCGGGGGGACGGGAATGGTGCAGAAATTAAATAACAAGAATTGAAACGGCCATTGGGGAAGTGACTCGCCGCGGCCTCGAGAATATGAGCAGAATATAGCAGAATATAAAAGAGAATATAAGAACAGAGATTTAAACGGCCATTGGGGAAGTGACTCGCCGCGGCCTCGATGATATGAGCAGAATATAATAGATTATAGAGAGAATATAAGAACGGAAATTTAAACGGCCATTGGGGAAGTGACTCGCCGCGGCCTCGATGATATGAGCAGAATATAATATAATATAGAAAGAATATAGGAACGGAAATTTAAACGGCCATTGGGGAAGTGACTCGCCGCGGCCTCGATGATATGAGCAAAATATAATATAATATAGAAAGAATATAGGAACGAAAATTTAAACGGCCATTGGGGAAGTGACTCGCCGCGGCCTCGATGATATAAGCAGAATTTAACAAAATATAAAGAGAATATAGGAAACAGAAATTTAAACGGCCATTGGGGAAGTGACTCGCCGCGGCCTCGATGAAAAGATGTGATCGCCAGGGGCCGAAAGACCCCAAAATAAGAAAGTGATCGCGCCTACCTCAAGAGCGGGACATGGCGGGTTGCTTCTTCCTCTCCTTCCGGCCGGCCGACGGAGAGGGCTTTCCTCGGGTACCCTTGCAAAACAACGACAAATAAATGACAAGTGGATTAGAAAGATGGAGGTGTAGTATTCAAATCCTTGCGGTAAAAATAACGAAATGATGGCAAGACACACACCTGGTTGGTGTTATCTTTTAAACCCCTCTCAGACTCGAGTTGGAGGAAAATGAGATGATGGATGCAAGAAGTATAAGAGAAGAGGCGCCCTTGTGAAGGGGGATAGATGATGCAATATGATGAATGTAAAGAACTATGGAGAAAAAGGGGAAGAAAAAGCTTATTGGATGAGCCGAGGGTGAAATCCGGCGGAGCTCCGGCAGCGTGGGGACGACGGGGAAGCGCGGTGGATGAAGACGACCTTCCTCTCGCGAGCGTAGGCACCCGAGAAGCCGGCAGAACCTCCACCTACAAAAGACCCCACGGGTTAGAAAAATGACTCCGTAGCCTCTGGGCTTCGGCAGCCTATCGGATCACTGTTTAGCTCCCCTAGAACTGAGGGGGTGGGCCTCTATTTATAGAGCTCCGGAAGGTGGAGGCGTCCAGGACCCTGGACACCTCCATCAAGGCCGAAATAATATTTTATTCTATTTTTATTGATTTTTTTAGAATACTTTTATGGGGGCGTCCAGGGTCCCGGACGCCTCTAACAGGTCCACCGAAAACCGACGACGGCCGCACGCGGTTTGGCACAACGCGTGGTTTTGTGAGCGGCGCCTCGTGATTCAGAAATGGGCGCGTCCAGTCAGCTGGACGTCTCTAAATTTGGCTTTTTTTACACACGACAAACCGTCGTTCGGTGGGCGGCGCCCGTGAGTGAGTTGATGGAGGCGTCCAGGGGCCTGGACGCCTCCAAAAGTTTATTATTATTTTTTATTTTTCTTTTGTCTTTTATACAAGGGCTGGCATTTTAGTTTTTTTATTTATTTTTATGGAGGCGTCCAGGGGCCTGGACGCCTCCATTTTTATGTATTTTTTATTTATTTTATTTTTTTATGCCAACTGGCATTTTATAAATATTTATTATTATTAGTTTTTATGGAGGCGTCCAGGGTCCTGGACGCCTCCATTAATATATATATTTTTTTATTTATTTTTGGGCCCTGAGAAAAAAAAAATAAAATATAAAAATGGGGGCGTCCAGGGGCCTGGACGCCCCCATTAAGACCCACCCGGGTCCTCAAATCAGGCGTCGGCGGCCGCCCAGCAGACCCCCTTCTTGATTCCGGAACCTCTTGATGCGTCCGACTGGTGTTGATGCCGTCCGAATGTCGTGACGAGACGATTCCGGATGCTGAAAAAGGCGGAAGAAGACTCAGGAAAAGGAAGCACTCGAGCGATTCGAAATGCGTAGGCCATCGCGGGGCGTCGTATAGTAATATGAGACTTTCTCATGAGACGTCAAGAATGGCGTGTCTACACGAGTCTCGGGTTATCGGGCCTTCCCGGTAATCGGATTCTCGGGTCGTTACAGTTGGTATCAGAGCAGCGGTTGTGGGATTATACGAGAATCATTAGTAATTACAGTGGTCCACTAGTCCACAGCAATTATGTACAGTTGACACTGGCATCGGGCATCATGTGTTTTTCTTGACCTTGCTATTTCCGTGTTTTCTGTCTTTTGCTTCAGGAGCGAGCATGGCGTCGAGGCGGAGCACTCGCTCTCAGTAGGGGTAGTCGGCTGGAGGTCAAGAGATCCAGCAGGGGGTTCAGCGGGAGCAGGAGGAGTAGAGTAGAGTGCCACCGGCGGCCACCGAGGCAGTGGATACTGTGCCGTTTCCGGGGGCCGAGGATTTCTTCTATGGCATGTACCAGCTTATGTCTCAGCAGTTCGGCGGAGAGGCTGGTGAGGGCTCATCGACCAGGGGTGGGCCAGGCTGAGCAGTGAAGGATTTCATGCAGTTTCATCCACCTTACTACGGCGGTCAGTCAGACCCTGATGTGGCTCGGAGTTGGCTCGATGAGATAGAGCGGGTGTTCAGTTCCGCGCGGAGTACTGCGGAGGACATAGTGATGTTGGCCTCCAACTAGTTGCAGGGTACGGCTCGGGAGTGGTGGTCTTCCGAGTGGAAGATGTCTTTCCAGCTTCGTCCACTTGAGCAGATTACGTGGGGCGACTTTGTCAGTGCTTTCGAGCGTACCTACTATCCAGAGTTTATTGCTACGCAGCGGATGCGTGAGTTTCTGGAGCTGGTTCAGGGCGATATGTCAGTGTTGCAGTATAGGGCTCGATTTGTTGAGCTGGGTCGGTATGCACCCCATATCATGGAGCATGAGAGGGTGAAGACCGCACAGTTCGTACAGGACTTGAGGCAGGAGCTGAGGCACCATTTGATCGCGAATGCGGCCACTGATCTGGAGACAGCGTCTCGTGTTGCGACTTCTTTGGAGATGGATATGCAGAGGACTCGAGGACCGATCAGCCAGGGGCAGTCTTTGTCGTGTCGCAGCTAGCAGTCGGCTACCCAGCATCAGGCTTCCTTTCAGCATGCGTCGGGTGGTTAAGGAGCGTCGGCACCAGCAGCTTCGGCGACATGATCTGTGTCTTTTGTCTCTAAGGGTAAGAAGTTCCTTAAGAAGGGTTTCTGTAAGAAGCACAAGGATCAGTGGCAGGCATCATCGGGCAGTGTACAACAGTCGATCCCGTTTCAGCGTCAGGGATCAGTGGGCAGGTCGCGAGGACCGTGTCCATGGTGTAGTGAGCATCACCCAGGCAGGCAGTGCACGACGTCGATTGTTTATTTTCGATGTGACCAGCCAGGGCACATGGCGCGTGACTGTCCTCAGAGGCAGCAGCAGGTTCCCCAGCAGCAGAGGCAGCAGCAGCAGTAGGGACAGTATCCGCCACTACCCAGGTCAGCTAGTGTGGGAGGCAGGTAGAGAGCTCGAGGCCAGATCACGCACATGACCAGGGCAGAGGCAGTGGCATCACAGCTCGTGGAAGGTACCGTTTAGATTTTGGGTTGTGCGGCTCGGGTTTTGTTCGATTCTGGCGCGTCTCACTCATTTGTTTCGGAGGATTTCACGCTGAGTATTGAGGAGCCGGTGACCCAGTTGTCTTGTGATTTGGCAGTAGAGCTGCCTTCGGGTGATTTTATGATCACTCCATATTATTTTGATGAGGTTCCTGTGTGGGTGGAAGGGCGGAGTTTGCCGGCTAGGCTCTATGCGTTGCCGCTTCAGGACTTTGATGTGATTTTGGGCATGGATTGTCTCATGGCACATCATGCGTTGGTGGATTGCGGCTCGAAGAGGGTTTATTTCCGACGACTTCACGGACCCACCTTCTATTTCTAATGTATCAGGTCTTCCTTTTCCCGCTTTCTTATTTCTACGATTCGAGCTCGTCGTTTGCTTGATGCGGGTTGCCATGGTTTTCTCGCCTCCGTGGTTGTGACTGACCGCATGGAGCCGGATGTCGAGGACATTCCGGTGGTGTGCGAGTTTCCCGATATTTTTCCGGAGGACTTACCTGGATTGCGTCCCCAACGGGAGATTGATTTCGTTATCGAGGTTGTGCCGAGTACGGGACCTTTGGCGAAGGCTCCCTACCGTATGGCCCCCGCTAAGTTGAGGGAGTTGAGGGCGCAGTTGCAAGAGCTGCTGGCCAAGGGATACATTCGTCCTAGCTTTTCCCCTTGGGGTGCGCCCGTGTTGTTTGTAAAGAAGAAGGACGGTAGCTTACGGTTGTGCATTGACTACCGGCAGCTGAATGAGGTGACCATTAAGAATAAGTATCCGTTGCCGCGGATTGATGATTTATTCGACCAACTTCAGTCTGCGCGAGTGTTCTCGCGGATCGATTTGCGGTCTGGTTACTATCAGCTGAGGATTTGCGAGTCCGACGTGGAGAAGACTGCGTTTAGTATGAGGTACGGGCATTATGAGTTCTTGGTGATGCCGTTCGGGCTCACCAATGCCCTGCAGCCTTCATGGACTTGATGCAGAGGGTGTTTCGTCCGTATTTGGACCAGTTCGTTGTCATATTTGTGGACGACATCCTTGTTTATTCGCAGTCTGCCGAGGACCATGCATACCATTTGGGTGTGGTGCTGCAGACGTTGCGAGATCACCAGTTGTATGCGAAGCTCAGTAAGTGCGAATCCTGGCTTCATGAGGTGCACTTTTTGGGGCACGTGATTTCTGGTGATGGCATTTCCGTGGACCCTGCCAAGGTCGAGGCAGTAATGCAGTGGCCGAGGTCGAGGTCTATGACGGAGATCCGAAGTTTCTTGGGGCTTGCGGGCTATTATGGGCGGTTTATCCAGGATTTTTCTTGCATTGCGACCCCGATGACTAGACTCACGCGGAAGGATGTGCCTTTCATCTGGTCTGAGGAGTGTGAGCAGAGTTTCAGGGAACTGAAGAGGTTGCTCACCTCGGCTCCGGTGTTGGTTTTACCTTCTGGATCGGGAGGTTTTATGGTGTGTACAGATGCTTCCGGGGTCGGATTGGGTGCTGTGTTGATGCAGCATGGTAGAGTGGTGGCTTATGCATCTCGACAGCTAAAGCACCACGAGGAGAACCACCCTACCCATGACCTGGAGTTGGCGACTGTGATCTTCGCGTTGAAGATCTGGAGGCATTATCTGTACGGTGATAGGTTCGAGATGTTCACTGACCATCAGAGTTTGAGGTATGTGTTCACGCAGAGGAACCTTAACCTCAGGCAGAGGCGATGGATGGAGTTTATGAAGGATTATGACTTCACCCTGTCTTATCAACCGGGCAGGATGAATGTCGTCGCCGATGCTTTGAGTCGGAAGGTCGCGGTCAGTGCCTTGATGTTGAGGAAGTGGAGGCTCTGGGAACAAGTGTCCGAAGTTTCATTCAGGCTCAAGATTCCCCAGGAGCCAGGGTTGGCAATGCTTACCAGTCTGACTGTCACGCCTGATATCCGCCGTCAGGTGACAGAGGCTCAGCATGCGGACCCTGAGTTGCCCCGGATTTTGGCTTTGGCTGATGTGGAGCTCGGCGAGGACGGTGCCGTGAGGTTCCGTGGCAGGCTGTACGTCCCAGCCGAGGAAAGGGTTCGCCGTGCGATATTGCGTGAGGCTCATGGGAGCAGGTACACCGTACACCCGGGTGCGACGAAGATGTATCGGAACTTGCGGAGGCAGTTCTGGTGGCCTGGCATGAAGAGAGATGTCACCGAATTTGTGGCCAGGTGCCTGACCTGTCAGCAGGTGAAGGCGGAGCATCAGCGATCGGGAGGTACTCTCCAGCCCTTGGATGTTCCTACGTGGAAGTGGGACCACGTGACCAGGGATTTCGTGGTGGGATTACCGAGGACTACGAGCGGTCAGGGCAGTATTTGGTTGCTGGTGGATAGGCTGACGAAGGTGACTCGGTTGTTACCGGTCAAAGTCAGCTGGAGCGTGTCCAGGTTGGCTCGTCTTTATATGCAGCGGATCGTTCCGTTGCATGGGATTCCCATCTCCATCGTGTCAGATCGGGATCCGCGTTTCACTTATAGATTCTGGGGGAGTTTCCAGCGAGCGCTTGGCACGGATTTGGCTTTTAGCTCGGCGTATCATCCTCAGTCAGATGGTCAGTCAGAAAGGACCATTCAGACTTTGGAGGACATGCTGAGATCCTGCTGCTTGGAGTGGCAGGGGAGTTGGATTCACCACCTACTGTTGGTGGAGTTTGCCTATAACAACAGCTATCATTCGAGTATCGGCATGGCTCCTTATGAGGCTTTGTATGGGCGTCCGTGTCGTACTCCACTTGATTGGTTTGAGGTCGGTGAGCGTGTTTTGACGGGACCGGAGTTGGTGCAGCAGTGTGTAGAGGTTGTGCACTTGGTTCGTCGGAACATGTTGGCGGCCCAGAGTCGGCAGAAGAGCTATGCTGACCGTAGGCGGCAGGCCCTCGAGTTCGCCGTGGCCGATCGCGTGTTCTTGAGAGTTTCTCCGATGAAGGGGGTGATGTGCTTTGGACAGCGTGGGAAGCTGAGTCCCCGCTATATTGGTCCTTTTGTGATTGTGGAGTGCATCGGTGAGGTTGCTTATCGGTTGCAGTTACCCCCTGAGTTGGCGTCGGTACATGACGTGTTCCACGTCTCGATGTTGCGGAGGTATATGCCCGATGACTCTCATGTGCTCGAGGATTCTGTTTGGCCCGAGGTGACTCCAGACCTTTCTCTCCCAGAGTTTCCGATCCGCGTAGAGGATAGGCGAGAATAGCGCCTGCGAAACAAGGTCATCCCCTTGGTTAAGGTGGTGTGGCAGCGGCACTCTGGTGGTGAGGCTTCTTGGGAGCGTGAGGACGAGATGCGTCAGTAGTTCCCTTACATATTTGAGTGAGTCTTCCTCTTCTTTCCCCTTGGGTTGTCCCCAATTTTGAGGATGAAATTCCTTAAGGGGGGAGGGCTGTAACATCCCTAACCTTTTGGATCTTTTTTCGTGGGTCCCGGATCTGGTTTCTCGGAGTGTTCAGCTCCGTTGAGTCTGAAATTTTATTTCGGACATCTTTCGTGTTCAGATCGGTGCGATCCGGAGTTGTTTCGGAGGCCCGGAAGCGTTCCGCGACTTTTCCGCGCGTGTTTTTCGATTACCGGTGTGTGTTTCGGTAATTCCTTCGGAACCTCGTTGCGGGTGAACCAGGCCGTTCACCTAGGCGAGAGTGGTACCGTTCCGATCGGTGCGTTCCGAGGATCACGGAAATATAATTGTCTATTTTTCGGTATTTTCCAGAATTTCTAGATTTTCCTATAAATACCCCCTTATTTCTCTCTCTTCCCCACCTTCTTCTTCTTTCTCCTTTCTCCCCCACCGTGCGACGCCCTCTCTCCCTCTCTTCTTCGTCCGGCGAGACCGCGGCGTGCCCCTCCGGCTGTAGACGGCTGTGGGCGACGGCGTGGTGACGACGACGACGGCGAGGTGATCGTGGAGGTGTACGTGAACCGTGGGAGCTCAAGGAAGAACGAGGGTTTTCGAGCATTCTTTGCGATTCGTGGTTGATCCGGCGCGTCTCAGGATGCAATTGAGGTAGGGTGATGTTCCCTAGCCTCTAGCCTTCCTTTCCCGCGACTTGTAGGCCGAGGGGAGGCCGAGAGATGGGATTCCTTGCGGGTTTGGGGTTTTCATGATTTGGGGAGAGCTCGCCCGATCTATAGATTTGATGCATGATTTCATGTTTTGATGGCCTAGAATCATGCTAGGGGTCCCCAGGGTCTTCCCCTTTGATTTCCCCTCTCCGGTGGAGGCATGGGGGCATGGCCAATTTTTTGGGCGTTTCCCGCCGTTTAACCCTCGGGCGAGTGTGACGGTCCTTCCAGTGACCGTCGCACTATGTAACACGCCCATATGGGTGCGTTACGGCCCTGAGTGCAGCCATGTGGGGTCTGTGGGCTATGACGGTCCCACGATAGATCGCCACGGTGCTGTGACGCACCTAGGTTGGACCGTCAGGGGCGCTCGACCGTTGGCTGCCGACCATTGGTTTTTGACCATTGGGGGTCGAGGCCTGTGACGCACCTGACTTGGTGCGTTACAGCCATGTGACGCCCCTATGTGGGTGCGTTAGAGCAGACGCATTCCCACGTTGTGACGCACCAGGGTTGGTCCGTTACACGCTGTGACACACCGAGTGGCCCGCGTCACAGCTGTTCTCTGTTGTCTTGTGACGCACCAGGGTAGGCGCGTCACAGACTGTAACGCACCATGGTAGGTGCGTTACGCCATGTTTTGCACCGAGCGTGTGACGCCCCTGCGTTGGGCCGTCAGGTGATTGTGACGGTCCTGCCTAGACCGTTAGAGCCTGTGACGCGTCTAGGGTAGACCGTCAGGCTCTGGGTTACGCCGGGTGGTTTGAAACCCCATTTCTGTTCCGGCCGTGGTCACCGTGCGACGGTGCTGGTACGTGGGGCAGTCCCCGTACGTTGTCGGATGCAGACGATGTTTTCCGTTAACATGATTGTCTACTCCGTAGTGACCCTCCACTAGTCGTAGCCTGCTTACACGCGAGTGGTCCCACCAGGGAGTGGTGGAGAGGCTACCCTTAGAGACGGTTTGTGGACCGGTTTTCGTCGGGCCCCGCGTCTACCAGCCAGAGTTCGACTGAGGGGAAAACTGGTCAGAGGGCCATACCAGGGATGCACGGTCTGTGTGTGCACACGTGGTTGGGGGCGGTTGGACCCACGCCGACGGGCGCGACCCCAGCTAGTCACTTGTTTGAGGTTACTTGTACGGTGTCTCAGTTCCTGCTGAGCCGGAGGGAGACACCTGAGGCGCGGACTAATATGTCAGTGGATGCTTTCGGCCTTGCTTCTAGTGGGAGGTGCTCATGTCGAGTCGGTAGTGACAGACCGTCAGTAGTGAGACTTCGACCTTCGGGTTTTATCGTGTTAGCCGTGGTGTTTCGGTCGTTCCTCCGTGGCACGCGTGTTGGTTTTAGTGCCAGAAGATCGGAGTTTTGTAGACAGCAGGGTCCCCCTCCGAGGTGCTCGCTTACTGCTAGCGTAGCGGTTTCTTCGTTTGCGAGGTAGGATTCGAGTGATCCCTACTGAGTCTTGTCCGAGACTCATTCCTGCTTGTTTTCACCGTGTTTCAGGTGAGTCGCGGCCTCAGGGGAGCGCGTCTGAGGCTTAGCGTGGTTCAGGTGCTCAGCGTTAGTGCCAGAGGTCAGAGCCGAGATATGCCCCGTGTAGCTGTACTTTTCTTTCTTGTCTCTGTACTAGTTGTGGACTACTGTTGTTGTTATTTTATTGTTATCTTTTGGACCATGTATCATGTAAACTGTTAATTTATTTCCTACTTAATAATATATCTATTCATTTCTGTAATTATTTGCGATACTTGTGTAGTCTCCACACCATCCCTTTAACCCTTCCGAGTCTTCGGGCTCGTGGGTGACGGTACGGGTCTCGGGTTATCGGGCCTTCCCGGTAACCGGATTCTCGGGTCGTTACACCGCACGTCTGGATTCAACACATTGACACTACAGCTCCACCCGCGAGAAGCGCTCCGCCTGTCGGCCCACACGGACTACAAGTCCCTCACCATCGCACGCCTCACCCGGGACAATGCCCGATTCCACACCATCAATGTCCACATCCAGCTAGCCATTCACGGGCATGAAGAAGTTGGATATGGTTCCCCTCGTCGAGGAAAGTTCTCTAGGGGCTGCAACAGTGACAGTGACGTCAGGTGATGGGGGCAGTTTAAGCGGCCCGATGGTGGATCATCTTCTTCTTCTGCATCCGCTATTCATGATCTACCGTTATCAACCACGTCCAACCATGAGCGCCTACAAGTCTGATGACCCACACTCTCCAGCGTCATCTAGAACGAACGTTGATCGCCTCTCTCCCTCTCTCGCTCTCTCTGTCACGTTAGAGATCACTACCTTCTCTCCCTCTTCTCATCTCTCACTCTCTCGCTGGTGCTGGAGAGAACCACCACGGCCTTCTCTCGCTCTCTCACTACAAAGAAGGGACCTAAGAGGGTAGAGACATGGAGAGGGGTAAAACAGTCCAAGTGTATAGGTTGTTACCTTTGTCTACACCAAAAGTAACCTGAGGGGCATAGCGATTAAGGTTAAGGGTTTTGGGGGTTTACAGGTAAATTTCATAAAGATAGGGGTATAATGACAATTTAGATAATTTTAGGGATATACAGGTATCTTTTAACTTATCTAATGACCCATTACAGTAGTAAAATGTAGAATCTAAATTATCTTCCCTACCTTATCTAATAACTCGTTAAAAATAGAAATACTTAAACTAAAGTAGCCTTGTTATTTATGTAAATTATTAAAATTAAAAGAGCTAGACTTAAAACTCTCTATTTCTCTTTATAAAGAATCTACCTACATGCATCTTACATACAAATTAAAAAGAATGTTGTGTTATTAATCTTAAAGGCAATGTTTTAAAACTCTAGGAATTGATGGGCATTGTCTCCTAGTTATTTTCTTTTCCATTCATGCAAACGTCTCTATGGATTTACACAAGGAATATTCATCTCCTTACATCTAACCTATTTATTAAATAAGAATTAAAAAGAATTAAGTAGCACCCTTATTCCCTCTACCTATAAAAGTAAGGGGAGATCCTCTATTCTCACCAAAAAAATATTAGGAGAGAGAGAGAGAGAGAGAGAGAGAGAGAGAGAGAGAGAGAGAGAGAGAGAGAGAGAGAGAGAGAGAGAGACTATAGCAATAAATTATTTATACACGATCTCGTAGGTCTTATATTACATGAGAATTTGCTGATATTTTTGCCCAACATTAGAATTCTTATTATTTTTGAGTTTTACGTGGCGAGAGAAAGAATCATCAGTTATTGAGATAGGATATTTCTCCCTAAACTTTGAAATTTTATATCTCTATCACATGAAATTGTTATAACTACAAGTAATATGTCAATTCGGCGATAAGATAAATCTTTTTTAAAATATATATATTTAGACTCTTGATTATATTATCCTCATTAATTAATACATATTAATTGTTCCATGAAATTTTCATTGCTAAATAAATTATAATTTATGTCTTACTTGATACTATTTAAAAGTTTAATCGTTGTGATATTTATGATAGTGACCTTGATATATTAATATTGATCCCAATCTATATACATTGTAGATAGGATAAATATACATATAATAGTAGAACAATAATAAGGTCAAATGAGAATTACTAGCAAGTTTTATGATTGACATTTAATTTCTAATTAATATGGTTAGCATTGTTCTAATAAATTAAGATAGTAATAAATGTGTAAACTCATAAAATTAAAAGTGTTTACATAATATTGAATTTTATTTTAATTAATAAAATACAAAATACAAAATATATTGAGATCTAAAAATGAAACTACGCCATAGATAATTCTTGTATCTATTCCCTCGTTGTCATTAATATATAGAGAACAGATCTATAATATTGCTTATAATCCATTGAAATTGTGAATTCTCCTTTTAAACCCATCAATTTGATCTGTACTTGTTATTTAATCTAGCAACATAATTGCTCAAGACCTTTATTAAGGACTATAGTTTTTCGATGCAGTGCCACGAGGCTCGATCTAATTCCCGAGAGGAGCATCCCAAAAAGTATGTGTGCATGCAGAGGTTTAATATATAATCGTCGCCTGATAGAATATCTCGGTTGAGATTTCCCACTTGGAGTCCAGAGATTATTTCTCTAATAAGAGTTTTTAATCGAGGGGTTCTACGAGATATATATATATATATATAGTTCTGAACGGTGTAGTCATTGCATCACTTGTCTCGTTTTAATTCACTATATATACATTCCTAACTATTAATTAATTAATTAATTATGGACATTACTATCTTGCTCTCCTTGTATCTGAATGCATGTGCTAATCGCTCATATTGTTCAATATTGGTCATAACATTCTTGTCGACTTATATCTGATAATTAATAGCCTCTTTGAAATGCTACATTCTCGCTATTCTATACCATCGGATAAATATTTGTCAGACATTATATGGATTGAATTAATCATATAAACTGGCCGGAGATCGAGCTTTTGGATCTTACCGGACTTAATTGTTAATAATTAACCTCATAAATCTTGTTGCAAAAATTTTCAGGTGCATAATTAAGTAAAGATGATCAGTGGGATGCAAGATCGATGAGATATAAAAGAATTGAATGGCTATATATCTTAGAGATGTTTATATTATTATCCGAGAGTTATTTTACTAGTTAATAAGGGGAATATTTATTTATCGACATCAAGTATTGTTGTATTATACTTTAACACAGTACATATATTTGACAAGAAGTATTTATCAAAGAGATTACATTGTTATTATGAATGGTTGGGCTAGTAATTAATTAATATATATCACGTCCTTGGTCCTTCAGAATTTGAGGCGTGACACATCATTCGAGCCTTATTATGTTGTCAAACCCAAGCCTAATGAAAAATATTTAAATGTGGATTCAAATTAATGTAAATCTGCTGAAGGAGTGAACCGTGTAAAAGAAGACACTATATATGTGTGGTAAAGTCGTCGATTTTCCGTGTAATTAATTAATTGAGGGTTCATAACTATAGTGAATTAAATCGAGTGTCAAGGTCAGAATGCATTGTATTTGTATCACCTATGTATATATATATATGATTCCTAACAAGCCAGCGAATTAAAGATGGACATGCGATATCACAGTTCCCATGCAATAAGAGAGAGAGAGAGAGAGAGAGAGAGAGAGAGAGAGAGAGGATTTTTTGGGTAAATATTTTTTTTAACAGTGAGAAGGGTGAGAGGATAGTCGGATTCGAATATGAGATCTCTACTACTACCGGGAGAGAGTGTGACTAATCAATTGTACCAGACACTTGATTCAAAAATGACGACGATCATTAAGTGTGAGCCCCGGGCTCATATCTCTCGAGATTAGTAAATCTTGAACTCATGCCTGTGCAAAGAATTAAATGATAGTTAGATAAATATCCTCGAAGAGTCAAATTAGAATATCATTCAACTCAATCACCGAAAGATCTTTTATGAAGGCTCAAATTGAAACCCAAAAATTAGGCACATGCCACTGGTAATAATCCGACATACTGTTTAGAACCAAGATAATAATTTTACAAGACACTAATGTAACATAACCGAAGCTAATATTGTCAACCGCGCGTCCAACTAAATTCAACAAGTTAAAATCGTGTCAGACCTAAAAGCATCGAAGAATAAGCAAAGTAATCCAATGTTATGATATTTTCCAAAATAACTTATATATTACATCAAGACGACACTAAAATTAATGCAGGTATAAATATTCAATTTTTTTGACTTCTTTTTTGAGTATTGCGATTCATGATCATCAGCAATGTGTCACCACCCATTCTTCGTTGTAACGGGTCAGAGACTCAGAACGGCCCTTTTTTGGTCACGCTACTATATAACTTAAACCCTTCTGTGCGCCTTTAGACATTAAGTGACCCCTGAAGAATAAAGTAATTAAGGATATCGAAATGAGTATATCACAATTTGCCATTCAATGTTTCTAATTTTGTTTGGTGTATGGAAGCATTCTTGTATGTATGTTGGACCGGGGTTCCTAGCAATTAGATCGGATCAATTAATAATTATAGCCATTTTATATATCAATTTATTATGAGCAAGTATTTCTTGGAGTCCAAATGATCGCTCTCTTAAGTATTGCAAGTTTCCATACATTTTTTTTTTACATCATGTCTCACCTTCTTAACTATTGGCACATATACTGGTAATTAAGGTCTTGTATCTTCTTTTGTACGTATGCATATTAAAAAATCTTATGCTTTATATATTTAACACAATATTCCTTCAATTTTGACAATGTTATAGCCATAGAGATACAAATGAAATGATATTGTTTATTATCGGAATATATATAATAATATATTAAGAATATAGAACAGTATATATATGTTGATATAGTGCCACATTTTATATTATCATTTTTACCATTATATTCGTCTAATCGTGAGATTGGATGAGGATCGAGAAAAATAATTTAAATTAGATATTCTCAAATTTTAGAATCTCCGATTTAAGTTTGATTTCTTTATCATCTAGTCTGAAAATTAAATAACAAAAAATGTGTGACAGAGAGTACCTACCGTGACTTTGTTTTTCTTTCCATACCATATACATAGTATTATGTGTGTGGATGGAGGATATGCCGGGGGTGCGTTGGAGATGTGTGTGCGTGCAGAGGATATGCCGGGGGTGCGTTGGAGATGTGGATTACAATGCCCCGCCGATGCGTTACGTTCGACGCCACTTATTATTTATGGGTGGCCCCCGTCAGGCATCAATTGATCCCACCACATATTCCACGGGGGCGTCGCCCTGTTCTGCCTCCTCTCAACTCTCGTTCAAACTCCATCCAAAAGTCCAAACTCACTCTCGTCTCACACTGTTTTTATCCAACATATAATATATATATATATATTTGTACTAGATTGTAGAGATTGAAATATATTATCTCAAATCTCATATTATATTTTTATAATTTTTTTAAATAGAAGAGACAAATCAATTAATTAATTAATAGTAAATACTTCAGAGCAAGCACGACGATGGCGCCGCCCCCCAGCAATGCAATCGCCTGGTCCCAACCACTGAAGGTCACAACACCCCCCCCCCCCCTTTTTATTCCTCTCCGCCCTCCCTTTTCTTCTTCTTCCTCCTCGCCGTCGTCGTGCGTCTCTGTCTCCTTCTCCTTCTTCTTCTGCTCCACGTTCGTTCTTCTTGCGTGTTGTGTTGGTGGCCGCCGGCGAGAGGGGAGGGGTGGAGACGGGGGAGGTTGATGAAGTTTGGAAAGGAATTCAGGATCCACCTGGAGGAGACGCTGCCGGAGTGGCGGGACAAGTTCCTCTGTTACAAGTTCCTCAAGCAGCTCCTCAAGTTCATCCCCCCTCCTCCCCCTCTTCCTGCAGCCCCCCTCGCCGACCCGGCCGGGGAGGACGGCGACGAGCCGTGGCGCCACCTGCCGGCCGCCCCGGATGCCGCCGCCCCCCCTGACGCCGTGGAGGAGTGGTTCGTCGGCATCCTCAACGACGAGATCGACAAGTTCAACGATTTCTACGTGGACAAGGAGGAGGACTTCGTGATCCGCCTCCAGGTGAGTTTTCTGTGAGATCGATCTCCACTTTGGAGGGCGATCGCCTGTATCGCAGCACCCCTCCCCCTCTTTCTTTTGGTCTCGGTATGCCGATTTCTCTGGTTGAATGCATCTCTACCAAGTCATGCATCTCTACCAAGTCGTCCATTTGGACGGGGAGAATGAATCATTCCAGTGTTGGATTGTCGTTGACTGTTTTGGTCGGTTCAGTTTCACTCATCCCCTTTTCTTTTGTCCTTATTATCGTCTCCTGGGAATGATCGGATACATCCATCCGTAATAAATAGGGGTGAAAACTCTCTCTGAGAACTGGGTTGGAAATCTCAGCAACCTCAGTATAGTCATATTCATGCAAATCTGTTCTTCAGGATGTCTCAGTTCGGCTCTTTGAATGGCGTCAATATACACACTGAAAGATGCTAAATCCCGGATTCCAGTTTGAATGGTTACCGACCTTAGACTGAAGGTTCCTTCCAAAACAAGCAACCATCATAATGCTATTCGGTCACGAAACGCCATAACTGTTCTGTCATTCCTTCTCTGTAGACTGGGCACATGGCTTGTGTAGCCACCAAGCTTTCCACAGGCCCTATCCCTCCACCGAAGCCTGTAAAGCTACGTAACAAAGGGATGCCTAATACTCACATGCAAGTTTTGCAGAGTTAGGACCGGTTCTGACAGTGGTGAAGAACAAAGGGGAAAGGTACGAGGAGGAGAAAGAAGAGAAGAAATAGAGGTGCTGTGGGCTTTCTGAACGACCCATCAAATCCAGATACATGGCGCCTTCTCGCCACTTCGGGCACCTCCCGCCCAGTTTTCGAATTCCGATAGCATTTATGGTGACACATGTCAGCATACCAGATGCATACATCTGAAAGACCGACGGACCAATGCCGCCTCCTGTCGTCCCTCTCTGCACGTCGTCTGATGCACGTCGCACATTGTTTTGTAGCCACTTACCCTCCCACGACTTGGCAAACCCTGTGCCTTGTGCCCAGGCATGGATAGCCACCCGACCCCCACAAGCAACCCCGTTGCGACGGTAAGGAAATGCATCACAGCTCCATGACTATAAAAATAGGTTCTTGCGGCCTCCATCAAGCATGCACCTAGTGCTCATGCAACCCTACGTTGGTACCACCCCATGCACTCACCCCCTTTCACTCTCTCGGCAACATTTAACACTTGAGACCTCCCGCACCATGTTGACTTAAGCATCTGAAGATTCTCTCGAACACATCACTCCTGGATGAGAACTTCTCTTTTTTTATGCAAGGATACTAGGTCCCTGGAGAGCATCACTCCCTCGGGATGTCCCCTCACTCATCCCCAGTTGACGAGCAAACTTTACCTCCAACCACCCGTCGCTCGTCGTTCTGCATCAAGTGATGAGGAAAGATGCTTGCCGACGCTCGGCCTCAAAACTTGGCTCGATCGCTCAGAGCTTGGCTCTCTCCTGCCTATGCTTTCTCGCTTGGTCCCGCGTTATAAATTCAAGTGTACACAACACTTTGGCGCTCTCTGTGGGAACTAACTAGAAGCCATGACTTCTTCCTGAGAAATTAAAGGGGCAATCGGCGGCGATCCCAAGAAGGCTTCCCTCGCCTTGCCATCCTCCCCAACCGGATCCTGACGGAGGCCCAGGCTGTGTAGACAAAAGCGATTGAGGTGCTCGCCGAGGTGCTCAGGTGAGGTGAGGAGAGGTGTAGATAGCTCGCCTCGTGTCGGCCTAAATCGCCTAGGCGATTGCTTGGGCCGCTTTTGGGCCGCCTCAAGCGCCTCGGCCCAGTCCGCTAGTCCGCCCATGAACCGAGTCTGCTTCTCGCTCTCCTGTGAACCCGTCCAATACCCGATATCCCGCCCGCGAGTTGGATTCGGGATATAAAAGCTCGTCTTCTTCCCCCGAATTGGAAACCCTTCCTCTCCCCAAATCGAAAACCGTAGGTCTTCACCCTTTTCGTGTCTCCCCCTGTGGCGATCGAAGCCCAGTGAGCGACGTTCGTGGTCTGGCGAGCGGCCATCGTAGAGCAGACGACGCCGAGCTTGGTGCGGGGCCGATGGCAATGAGCGTCTCTCTCCTCCCTCTCTCTTGCAGGCAGTAGGCAACATATTCCACTCTCTCCCTCTCTTGCATGCACCCTCTTTTTGTCTTTCTCTCTCACCTCTCTCTCTCTTACACACGTGCATAGAGAGGGGCTCAGCCCTTCTCTCTCTCTCCGTCTCACTCTACCTCTCTCTCTCTCTCACACACACACACATGCACTAAGGCTCGGCCCCTCTCCCACTTTGTCTCACTCTCCCACTCTCTCCCTCTCTCGTACACACCCTCTCTCTATCTCCCTCTCCCTCTCTCTCACACAGACACACACGTACAATCTCAGCTGTACAGCCCCCCTTTGTCTCTCACATATAGACACACGCATAGAGAGGGGCTTGGCTCTTCTCTCTCTCTCTCTCTCTCACACACACACACACCTGCACAGGGGCTCGGCCCCTCTCCCACTTTGTCTCACTCTCTCTTGCACACAGACACACACCCACAACCCCTCTTTCACTATCTCTCTCTCTCTCTTACACACACACGCGCCCACAGAAAGGGGTTCAGCCCTCTCTCTCTCTCTCTCACACACACACACACATGCACAGGGGCTCAGCCCCTCTCCCACTCTATCTCACTCTCTGTCTCACTCCCCCCCTCTCTGTCTCTCACACACACAGACACACACACACATATGATTGTAGACCATTCGAAACACTTTGTGTTATGGGATTTTATAATTGACTTGTTTGGTTGTTTACTTGTTTTAGTTTTGTTATAATATTACACTTGTTATTCTTGTTTAGTGTATTTGCATGTATGACAATACGAGTGTTATTCTTGTTTAGGAATGAATGAATTTAGGAAATTTTTTGACTTTATATATGCAGTTTTTTGATATTTACTTTTCAGAAAAAATATAATTTTTATGATATTTAGACATATAGTGTAATTTATGAATTATATATATTTATTTAATAAAATCTTGTCTGAAACGTCTCAGCCATCGCTTAGGCGTTTGAGGTGTGAGGCGACCCCCAAGTCGCCTTATGCCTCTAACTATATAGGGCCCACAACAAACCTTACCTTCAGCCTCCTATTCAGATGCTCGACAATCCCAATCGAGACAAGACGGAATACCGTGAGCTCTGCTGGGACCATGGTCACAGCACCGATGAGTGTACCACCTTCCGCCTAGAGATCTGGTGGCTGATCCAATGGAGGCTTCTCAATTCGGGCTTCGCCAACGATTGACACCCAGCACAGAAACCCAAGTTAGAAGCCAACATGCTCCAACTACAGAAGCTTAAAGGTGTCGTCATGACTATATCCGTCGAGGAGCATGCCGCCTTCGAGCCCTAGGGGGTATGACCCTCCCTCAAACTTAGAATGCGGACACCCCTCTGTGCTTATCATACATAATTACTAGTTCGTGTATAGTTTATAATGCAACATGCCAGTTCTTACAGCAGCACGCCACTGCCCTTTCGTTACCTTCGATGCGGATGATCAACGACCTTAGCCCGGTCACGACCCCTTTATGACCTTCAAAGCGGCTGGCTAATGGCCCTAGTTCGGTCACCACAGCTCATGATCTTCGACCTAGCCAACTGAGGGCCATATCCCGATCTCCTCTTACTGGATTAGATGACCCTCGACTCAGCCGCTCCTCGGCCATAGCTCGGTCCTCACTATATGTGACCTTAACTTCAGCCGATCACCGACCTTACTACAGTTACCTCTACACGAGTGACTTTAAACGTAGCTGCATAGCGGGCTTACCTCGGTTATCCCTTTACGAGCAACCTTCGCTTTAGCCAATTGTCGGCCCTAGCCCGGTCATTGCCATGAATACAGCTCTTGGCACGGCCAACTATCGGCCTTAGTCCCAGAACCCTTGGCCCAACCATTCAATGGCCATAGTCTGGTTACATCTCAACATATTACCCTCGGCCTAGTCGCTCAACGACCGTAGCCTTGTCACCGCTCTGAGCTGCCTCAGGCGCAACCAATCATCGGCCTTAGCCTCTGTCATCATGTCTCTCTTCGTGACGCTTAGTATGGCCGACTGCAGGGTTCAACCCCGGTCACTAAACACTTCATAACCTTTGGCTCGGCCAATTGACTACCACAGCCCGATTACCGGTCAACACAAGGGCCTTCCCCCAAGCACGGCCAATCGACGGCTTGAGCCCTATTGACATCCCTTCAAGCGCAATTGAACGACAACCTTAGCCACAGTGATCGCTCCGCGCAGCCGGTACACGGCCTCTACTCTGATTATACCTCAATATGTTTACTTAGTGCATGACCGGTCAGCGGTCTCAGCCCCATTGGTGCTCCTTCCGTGGCTGATCGATGGCTTGAGCCCCAATTGCATACCCCATATGATACTTCGGGCCTGGCCGATTGGCGGCCTTAGTCTCACTTACTAGGTTTGGTCTATGGGTCCGACCAAGGGCCGTCTAAGTTTCAATTCTCGCCCTCAATACAACTTTAGACTTGACTGACCTACGGCCGGTATCCCTACGTTGTCTCGTCCGGCCTCTCAATGCTTACGCGAGCAACTGACACTAGCAAAGATGCAAATCATTGAACACCAAAATAATCCTTACAACGAGGGACTTCTCATATATGTGAAAACATTACAAAATGAGCCGAGCTTCACTCGTATAAAAAAGATTTTCGCTCATTTAGAAGCTACTTGAACACAAGAAAAGGCAGACTACTCAAGTCTAGTCTTGAGTTAGTCATGAAACACTCGAGCCCAACCTTGAGTGCCCTACGAGGCATCCTTGAGAGCCACCTGTATCATCTGTCTCCCCTGTGTAACCTTCCATCCTCCTTGGCGGGGCAACGTCTATTCTCTAGTATGGCTTGCACCTTCTCCTTTGCTGGGAAAGATCGGCCTGAAGTTACAAAAGCTCCTCTGGGGCGATCCACGAGGAGTTGAGGAAGAGCATTCAGAGAGGTGCACCCTCCATTTTTCCCTCTGTATTTCAACTATATCCTCCTCTTCATGTCCTCCCGTGAACTCTCCGAATCTCTGAAGAGGACAACATAAGCAACAACACTACACTTATCTCTGTATATCCTCGAGGGGATCTCCCTCGGCATGCAACCTATCAGCTTCTCTTCATGAGCTTCCTCCGCGTAGGCTTCTGGTGAGCCCACACTGGTGAGGGGCCACTTTACACTGGCTCCTTCCCCAACTAGTCACTGGAGAACGAGACATACTTGAAGACCTCTTGCTTACCAAGAGTCCCTCTAGCTATGCTGCCGCCTTGTGCCCTCATTGAGTACATGCTACTATGGTTGCCGAACTCTCTTGCTGAGCCTCCTTTTGGACCTCCCCTCGCACAAGCACTCTCAACCTTGAGATGCGAATGACAGGAGGGAGGACATGGGGCTCCCCTTTATATAGCCACTGTCCAGGGTGCCGGCGCAACAGTTGAGATTGAACGTTCATAATAACGTTCAGATGCGAATTGATTTGCGCCCCTCGAAAATCGGAACAGTCGCCGCCCATTAACGGGCCACACCCTGAAAACCACCCATTCGATGTAGGCGAACCGTCACCTTCTGGTACGTGGATTCTTCTCACCACGCCTGGCGCTAGTCACCCAATGGCATTAATAACCAAGTAGGCATTGGACGGTCACCCGCATATGGCCAGATCTTAGGCTGCCTGACACCGTGATTTGCTGCTGACTTTGCACGTCGTCGAGCCCTTCGCTTGCATGCCCTTGCACGTCTCGCCTAAAAACCCACGACGGAGCAATAGCAGTACAACACTAACCCTCGAACGTGATTCAACTCGGCGGTAAAGCCGCCGAAGCACGACTCCAAGAGCAGCCAGTCGAGGGCCTCAACTTTGACCTCTCATCGTAATCGTCGTTGCGGTCAATTGCCAACCTTAGCCCGATTTTTGAGCCTTCTGTGACCTTCGGTGCAGCCAATTGCTGACCTTAGCCCGATCACCTCTCCTCATAATCGTTGATGCGGGCAATTGTCGGCCTTAGCACAATTACCGAGCCTTCTTTGGCCTTTGGTGCGGCCAACTGTCGATTTTAGCCCAGTCACCTTTCCTTGTAACTGTCGGTGCGGTCAATTACCGATCTTAGCCC
Organism: Amorphophallus konjac; assembly: GCA_022559845.1. NCBI lineage: Eukaryota > Viridiplantae > Streptophyta > Magnoliopsida > Alismatales > Araceae > Amorphophallus > Amorphophallus konjac. The sequence goes on from CM040122.1 coordinate 482,981,806, forward strand.
GGTTACCGAGCCTTCCATGACTTTCGGTGTGGCCAGTTGCTGCTTTAGCCCGATCACCTCTCCTCGTAACCGTCGGTGTGGCCAATTGCCGACCTTAGCCTAGTTATCTAGTCTTCCGTGACCTTTGGTGCATCCTATTGCAGACCTTAGCCCGGTTATCGAGCCTTCTGTGACATTCAGTGCGGCCAATTGCCGGCCTTAGCCCGGTTACTGACCCGTCCATGCTCTTCAGTGCGGCCAATTCACGGCCATAGCTTGTTCACCTCTTTTTGTAATTTTCGGTGCTGCCAATTGCCGGTCTTAGCTCGATTACCAAGTCTTTTGTGACCTTCATTACGGCCAATTGTCGGCCTTAGCTTGGTCTTCTCTCCTCGTAATCGTCAGTGCGGCCAAATGTCGGCCTTAGCCCGATTACCGAGCCTTTTGTGACCTTCGGTGCGGTCAATTGCAAGTCTTGGCCTAGTCATCGCTCCTCGTAACCATCGGTGCGGCCAATTGCCGGCCTTACCCTAGTCACCTCTCCTTGTAACCATCGGTGCGGCCAATTGCCAGCCTTAACCCGATTTTTGAGCCTTCTGTGACCTTCGGTGCGGCCAATTGCCGGCCTTGGCCCGATCACCTATGCTTGTAATCGTCGGTGCGGCCAATTGCCAGCTTTGACCTGGTCACCTCTCCTCGTAATCGTCAGTGCGGTCGATTGCCGACCTTAGCTCGATTACTGAGCTTTCTGTGACCTTCGGTGTGGCCAATTACTGGCCTTAGCTCGGTCACCTCTTCTAGTAACCGTCGGTGCCACCAATTGTAGGCCCTAGTAACCGTCGGTGCAACCAATTGTCGGCCATAGCCTGGTTACTGAGCTTTCTGTGACGTTTGGTGCAGCCAATTGTCGGCTTTGGCCAAGTCACCTCTTCTCGTAATCGTCGTTGCGGCTAATTGCCGGCCTTAGCCGAGTTACCTAGCCTTTTGTGGCCTTCGATGCAACCAATTGTCGGCCTTTGTCCGGTCATCTCTCCTCGTAACCGTTAGTGCGGCCAATTGTCGACCTTAACTCGATTATTGAGCCGTTTGTGACCTCCGGTGCGGCCAAGTGCCGGCCTTAGTCTTGGTCATTGAACTTAGTCCTCGCCGATTGCCAGCCTCAGCCTTTCTCGCTTCTTGACCTTAGTCGCAGCTGAACACAGGCCTTAGCCTCGGTCATCGAGCTAAGGTCTGGCTTATCTTTGACATTAGCCTCTCTCGCTTCCTGACCTTAGGCGTGGTCGAACGATGGCCTTAGCCTTGGTCACCGAACTTAGGCCTGGCCGATCGCCGGCCTTAGGCTTTCTTGCTTCCTGACCTTAGGCGCGGCCGAATGTCGCCCTTAGCCTAGGTCACCGAACTAAGGCCTAGCCGATTGCCGGCCTAAGCCTCTATCGCTCATTGACCTTAGGCGCGGTCAAACAATGGCTTTGGCTCGGTCACCGAACTCAGGCATCACCGATCGCTGGCCTTAGCCTCTTTCGCTTTCTGGCCTTAGGCGCGGCCGAATGTCGGCCTTAGCCTCAGTCACCAAGATTGGGCCTGCCCAATCACTGGCCTTTACCTCTCTCGCTTCTTGACCTAAGGCACTACTCAACAGCGGCCTTAACTTTGGTCATTGACTTTATTCGTTGGCTTAGCCCTAGTCATTGTTCTTGCTCCCTGACCTTAGGCTTGGCCGAATGTCGGCCCTAGCCTCGGCAACCGAACTTAGGCAAGGCCATTCTCCGGCCTTAGCATCTCCCCCTTCCTTACCCTAGGCGTGGCCGGAAGCCAACCTTAGCCTCGCATGGTAGTGCTCGCCACAAGTATGGTCGAGTGATGACCTCAGCCCTTTGTACCATGCATTGTCACTTCCGGGCACGGCCGACCAACGACCCTTGGCACATTCCCCTCTTGGCAGCACCTCTAAGTGTCGATCCCTCGCCCAGCTACCCTAAGATCGCGCACAGTGACATTGGGCGGTATCACTAGAAACATCCGCACAAAAATTGGTCCCTAAAGACTGTGTTGATGCTTGCAAACAGTTTACAAAAGGGGGGGGGGACATGCCAGATACAAAAGAAAGAACATGAAAACGGCTCCTTAGCCGTCGAAAGAACACTCAAAGTCCTCCTCGCATATATCTTGGAACTCCCACTGAACTACAGCGAATGCCATGGACCTTGCCACCTTGCAAGCCCTAGCAGAAGCCAGCGTAACATTCGAGCGATACTTGGCCGACCCCTTGTACTTCTCGACAATTCGCTCACAGGTCACTGCCAGAGCTTGCGCGGCATCCTGTTTGTCCCCAGCCAGCCGCTCCTCCAGCTCAGTAACTTGGCCAAGCGCCACCCTTCTGGAGTCTTGAGTCTCATACAGTTCGATCGCTAGGTCCTTGACCTTGCCCCAGAGCCTAGCAACCTCGGCCCTCAGGCCCTCGACCTCCCTCCTCGTCGCCTACGCCTCCTCCTGGAAATCGTGTGCATGGTCCTCGGAGACCTTGAGGGATGCCAAGGCCTTTTCGAGGCCGGTTTGGGTCGACTTGACCTCTCTAGACATACGGTAGGAGAGAATGTGAGCTTTGACCATTGCGTCCAGCAACTGCCGAATCAGGGTGTTGAAGAGCCTGACCATGGGAACGCAAGTTGTGTCCTCCAGGTCCCTAGGAAGCGACAACAGCTTTATAAGCGCCCCCAAATTGATAGTAGAGAGGCGCGCAGCACTGGGCATGCCCAACACCTCCGAGACTCGCCTCTTGCCTCAGATAGTCTCTAACCCAGTAGCCTCCGGAACGTTAAGCATGATATATTTATATTTTATTATTTTATATTATATATATTTTATTTTAACTATATTTTTTTAAGAATTCCGATCCAGAAAAAGAATTGATAGTTTGTACTTCTGTTATATCAATTATCATTTCAACAAAGTTTAATTTTGGAAAGACACCATCATTATGGGAATGTACATGCGGTAGAAAAATATTTAATTCGTGGCGATCATAAGTAGAAAGTTCATATTCTTCAGTCATTGATAAACAGTTTGTTTTATAACTAGAACTTTTTTGTTAACCCGTTTTATTTTTTCTTTTGAAATCCTTAAAAACCATTTTCTAATTTCTGTCAGAGGATAATATGAATGTTATACTATGTTCCATTAACACATTCAAAGGGAAAATTTTAGGATAAGTATAAAATTATTTAATATTTCTATCCATTTTTATTGTTTTGGCGACATGGCCAAGTGGTAAGGTGGGGGATGATCCCTGTTAAGCATCCATGGTTGAATGGTTAAAGCGCCCAACTCATAATTGGCAAATTCGTAGGTCAAATTAAGTTCCGAATTAGTAGATGCTGCAAAAGGGAGTGGCGATGCCATACGAAATGAGATTCATCATTTCGGAGATGTCAAAAGAGAGAAAAAATGTTTTGTCTATTTGATCCAAAAAAAGTGGCGATCCCGAAAACGTCCGGGTCGAAATATGGCTTTCAAATTAAGTTCCGAATTAGCTGCTACACCAAAACTAGGTGGAAAGAATCAACCAGACTGACCCAGTGGATAAATCAAGAATACAGAAACAAAAACAGCAATTGGAGCGGAAAAAAAACCAATTAATTCATTACGTGAAACAAAATTATTACGGAATAGACTCATGGACAGGACAAAAAGAAAAATAAAAAAAAACTATTTTATTCCTTCCCTTCGACCAATCGTGTGAGATTAAATTTTTTTTTGTAATTTAATCCATAACAATTTTCGCACTGAACCCATAAATGTTTGTATTTCCCGTCTGCCCTGCTGAGGGCTTGCCAACTGGGGCCTTCCCCGAATGTACCGTCATCGTCGAGTAGGAAGCCCCCTCGGGGGACTGCCCTCTCAGCCTCTTGAGTGCAGGGACCGCGGCCCCGTTCGACTCGGCCACTACTTTGGCCAACCTAGCCGGCCTGGCCGCATTTGTGGCAGCCACGCGTCTCCTCTTGATACTAGCCAAGATTGTCTCCATGCTGATCTCCATACTTGTTGCAAAGCGGAAAAAATAAATGCTTAGTGAATGCAAGGTCAAAGGCGGGAAGCTCGCGAAACTGACCCGAGCAACACCCCCGTAAGCCTTGACCGACGGCACACGAGGCCATGGCACGGACTCAAACCAACTTGATAAAAGAACTTCCAAATTGAATGGCGCCCCTCTTAGTAGGCTGCCCACCTCCCTCTCTGACAGCGGCGGAACACCTCAATCCCTTGGAGGGTTAGCCCTCACCCAACTCATCCGGAACTCCCACGTCTGCTTGTTCGCCTTGTTGACGAAGAACTGGCTCTGCAAGCCGCTGGCAGAACTCAGCACTAATGCGAAAAGCTTGCTGCGCTCTCGCACATAGATCACATTCCAGTTCTACCGACAACTGCTCCTAGGCACAGTAAAGAAATACTGTAAAAGCGGTACACTCTGGGCCACCCTAATCATCGTACATAGGGACAAAAAGGCAAAAATCAACGTCACAATCTTGGCGTGAATTGGGAAGGCGCTCTATTGTATGCTCGCAACAACTCCACAACAAGAAAGGAGGTTGGGATCCTAAATCCAGCCATAAGACACTCCTCGTAAGGCAAAATGTGAAAGAGTGGCATACGCTCGGGCCCTGAGGGGGCTTGGGGACCGCCACTCGAAGGTTTCTCGGAAGGTCGTATACCTTGGCCAACTCTTTTACCTGCTCATGAGTAAGCTATGGAGCAATCACCTTCACAACCCCTACTGGACCATCAAGACGTTCACTTGGCTCGGATGCATCCCCCGAAAGGGGACTCTGCTCTAAGAAGCCCTCTGTGAGGCACCCTCTCTGGCGACAACACCTCCACCTTGTAGTCATCGTCGACGACTCTATGGCAATGATAGATCTCCGTCTCTGGCTCTTTTCCCTCGCTGACCATGGGGGAGAGCGAACCCGAAGACATGATGCTCACCAGACCAGGGGTGCTCGCGACCTTTCGGCGGCAGGTTACCGGCATGACCCTCGCAGACCCTCAGTAGACACGCACTCTGTGACCTCCGAGTCCGAGCCTCTTGTCGTGCCTTTAACCCGGCCTCCTCCCTTGCACAGGCACTCCTAGATTTGGGATGCGGAACAAACAAAGCTAAAGGCCCCATTCCCTCCTTCATATGGAGCCCCTGGCCAGGATGTCAGCGATGGCAAGTGATCATGAAGAAAGAGGATTCGAAAGGATTCGTATCCTTGGGAATTCATAACTATCGTTGCCCACTGTCAGGCCCCCCCGATACGAGCCACTTGTCGCGCCCCGTAAGGGGGACTAGGGGACAAGTGATGTGGGCTCTATGAACGAGCCATCAAATCCGGGTACGTGGTGCCTTCTTACCACTTCGGGGTACCTCCTGCCCATTTTTCGAATTTCGATAGCATTTATGGCAATGCAAACGTCAGTAGACTAGGTGCATATAGTCGGAAGTCTATGGACCAACACCGCCTCCTGTCGTCCTTCTCTGTATGTCGCATGACGCACGCCACACGTTGTTCTGTCGCCACCTACCCTTGCACGACGTGGCAAGCACCATGCGCCTAGGCATGGATAGCCATCCGACCCCCGCAAGTACGCTCATTGTGACAATAAGGTTGGCATTCAATGCACCGCAGCCCCATGACTATAAAGGCAAGTACCCGTGGCCTCCATCAGGCATGCACCCAGTGCTCATGCAACCCTATGCTGGTGCCACTCGAGGCACTCACCCTCTTCCACTCTTTCGTCAACCTTTACCATCTGAGACCTCCCGCATCATGTTGACTTAGGTATTGGAGGGTTCTCCCAGGGCACATCACCCCCGGATGAGAACTTCTCTTTTCTATGTAGGCATAGCTCAGCACCTGGAGAGCAGCACTACCTCAGGGCGTTCCCCCTCTCGTACCCAACAGATGAGCACGCTTCACCTCTGACCACCCGTCACTCGTCCTTCTACATCAAGCCTTGAGGAAAGAAGCCCGTCGACGCTCGGCCTCCAAACTTGGCTCGATTGCTCGGAGCTTGACTCCCCCCCTATGCTTTCTCACTCGGTCCCGTGCTTTCTTAATTCAAGTGTACAGAATAAGAGGGGTGGTGAAGAACAAAGGGGAGAGGTAGGGCTTAGGAGGAGGAGAAAGAAGGGAAACTAGAAGAAAAAATTAAAAAAATGTCAAAGCAGTATGGGATTGGTGGTTATGATTTTTGTAACAGCCCCACCTTTGCGAGAATTCGCTACCCGGACAGATGCCCACCTTACCTTGGATCGATTGGTAGTGCACAACTTGTAACCTAAGTATCTAAATACACAAAAAATCAATGTCATGACTCAATCCAACCCTTGTAAGATATTGATTACATTAGGCCAAGCCTGCACAGTTGTCCCTAAAATGCACCTCATAAGTTGTGAATCCTAGCTCTACTTATATACCCCAGTAACTTTTCCCACTTTCCGATAGAGGACAAATCCGGTTGATTCTTGCCCTAACCTCCATCCATAGTGGTAGCTTCATGTTGTGGCAGCTCTACGCTGACACGTCTTACATTTTGCATTCACAGTCTTTTCCTACGAGTACTCTCTTCTCTTATACGGCTCACGACTGGGTCACTACAGACTCACCACCTGTCGCCTCATTAGTCCCTAAACCTGTCTATATTGTACTATGCAAGTCTTGCTCTGATACCAAAATGTTATGATCTCATCCAACCCTTGTAAGGTATTGCTTGCTTTGCGCCAAACTCGCACAATTTTGGCATCAAAAGACGTCTCACAAGCTATGGATCCAACGTCTACATATGTAGCACAGTAACTTTTCCGCTTTTTGATATGGAGCTGATCTAGTTCTTTCCTACTCAACCTCCATCCACAATGATAGCTCCGTGCCGCGGTGGCTCCACGTCGCCACGTTTTGCACTCTGTGTCTGGATAACCTTTTCTCATAGGTAATCCTCTCCTCCTGCATAGTTCGCGACTGAGTCACTACAATTTTGAGGGGGTTTAACCGGTGAAGACGTGGGAGAAGAAGAATTAGAGGGACGGCGAAAAATAGAGGGAAGATATATGAGGAGGAGAAAGAAGAGAAAAGAGAAGAAAAAAAGGGAAAAAACACGTCAAAAAGCAGTAAAAGGTGCTTATTGTCGTGATGGTTGAGAGTGGCAGCTCTGACGGGGAAGCCAGAGAAGGGGAAGTGGATGTGGACATTGGACTCCTTCCATGGAATGCAGGACCAGCTAATCCAGATAGGGATGTGTAGTGCCCGATCTGATTTTAGCCCTAAAATCTACCACGATGGGGGGAAACAATCAATTGGGATTGGTTTGACTGAAGTTTGAATCAGTCAAAATTGGATTGAAATAAGCTGAATTGGCATGAGGGAAGCAACAAGGTGATGAGGATCGGAATCATGATAGGTGCATACATGTGTACTCGCTGTGCCAAGGACTACAACGCGATTGTTGTAGGAGCAAGATGATGGGGCTCTTGATCACAATGGATACATCTACATACACTTGCTGCGCCGCGGACAGCCACCTGATCAGAGCTGTTGGGTTGCAAAAATTTGTCAAGTCGTCAAAATATTTGTGTTTCTTTTTACTTTTATTCCAATAGTTATGCCATAAGATTAATTTGTTATGCTATTGTCATTAGGACATACTTAGAATTTCTAATAATTATTTATTTCTTTGATTAGGATAGATTTCTAACTAAAGTTGGAGTTGGGTTGTTCAGAAACTATCAAAACCATTTTTGCTATAAATAAGAAGCTCACCCTAACATAGGGGAGAAGTTTGGCAAAAGAAAGAAAGATGTGTAGCCGCCACCCTCGGCCGCTCCTCCTAGCAAGAGGCCCGTCTTCATCATTATTTTCTTCTTCTTCTTCTTTTCTCTCTTCTTCTTTGTCTTTTCTCTTTCTTGTGTCTTCTTCCTCCTCCCTCACGTTGACCACCAACCACCTGCCTCTTCTCCACAACAAAAAAGCCCCGAAGCCACTGCTGCACATCCCTCCCTGCACATTCGTACCCAAACTGCACAGGGTGCCTGTCAGGATCCCGCACGCCAATGTGCTTCTGCACACAATGTGTCCACATGACATCTGCCTCCCTGTTATGCGCTAGCCAACCATGTGCAGACAGCCGGAGTAACCATGTTTGTTGGCCTTGCTGTAAGTGTTTTATTTTTTTTCATGACGCTGGTTGCCTTCATGTAGGGATGCGTTGATTTACATGTTATAGCTCAGGAAGCACTGTTGTCCTACATCACTGATCCAGATCGAGGTTGGTGTAAGTATGCAAATTGGCCGTGTTGAAGACAGCTGCCTGATCGTGGGGCATAAAATCCTGAAAAATTCTAATCATCGAGTTATTCACTGTTATTTTATTTTACTTATCGTTGTCAGGATTTAATTAAAATCTGTGAAACATTTGGTTCTTTGTTTAAGTGTTCTTCATTTATTGGATTAGGTTAGTGATCGGATTAGATTGGGACCCAAGTGGCCAAGTTTGTCTCAAACCCATTTTGTTAGTGCCTGGGGAAGTACGATACTTCTTTTACTATACATAAGAGGTTGAACCCTAATGCAAGGGTCATAAATGAATTGGAAAAGAAATTTGCTTGATGCATCTCATAGCTGCACGTCTTTTTCCTGCTGAGAAGCCATCTACCCAATCCTTCTGTTGGGCGTGAGGCATCCATTTTTTTACTTTTGCTTATCTTTCATTTTGGCATGAAGAAACTTGCACCTTTCTCTTCTAGTCTTCCCCACCTTCTATTGCTTCTATCTGCCTGCATGTCTATTGCTGTCTCTGTTCAGATTCCAGTGTGCCAGAGTATAGATGCCAACATTGTTCCCTCCTAACCACTGCTGGTTGGTCCTCCATCTGTCACTGTGTCAAGCCTTTGCTGCTGCTCTCACTGTTGGTTCCTCTTTGTCCCACCACTGCTGCCACATATAATGGGTTGTTCACTTGTTTGTACGAGCATGCACTGCACATAACCATCTGTTACCACCGCATAGCCACTTAGGTGTCAGCATCATTCTGCCCGCCGCAGCTGTCCATTTGGCCACCATTGTTTTCTTATCCCTGATCAATCCATGAGAAATCTGTTTCTCAAACCACTATTAATTCTATTTTTTTTTTGTTTTCTAGGGTGTTTGGGAACACTTTTTTTTAAAAACTCTTTCTATCTAAAAAATTATGTTATGTCAATTTTCAACCTAATTTTTAAAATTGATGAAAACGGGTAACTACATGTTTGGCAGAAGTGTCATGATTTTTAATTTTTATGTAGACTTGTTTGGTGAGATTGTGGTTTGCTGTGACGCACCTTACTGGTGCATATCACACATGTTGACGGAAGAAACTCAGGTCCATTGCAAGGTTTGCCAAACCGGCCCGGGACGGCCAGAACCGCACGTCCCGTCCCGTCCCAGCCACAGACCGGGATGACCGGTCTGTGGGATGCAACCGGGACGCTTTATATATTATTTTAATTTTTTATATCAAATACGTTTTGTAGGTCGGTTGGTTGAGAGACCTCACGCTTGAACGTGAGGTCCTCGGTTCGAAATGTGGTTTGCATCATTTTTATTCGGTTTTTTAGATAGTTATTTTTTAAAAAAATGTTTCAAAAACGGTAGAGGCGGGATTCGAACCGTGGACACCCATTTAAACGGGTTATCACTTAACCAACTACACTAAGAAATCATTTGAGTTATATTATACTAGAACATATATATGTAATATATATTTTTTGTCTCGGTATGCAACGGTACCTACCCGTACCGTACCGTCCCAGTGAAAGACCGGGACAGACGGTACGAATGGGTCGGCAAACCTTGGTCCATTGACACTCCTGAGACTTCATGTGCACAGGAGGCCCATTTAAGCCTCATCCTTTTTTCCAATTAATGTTAGTCTCTTCAGTATGGAAAATGATTACAGAAAAATTCCGTTGAATTTTCCAACGATTCATGTCACAGGGGCTTTTAGCCGATTTTTGATCCGCACTGAATAGAGCTAGCTGCAAATTTTGTGACTGATGGGCATCTCGACATAATTCTGTAAAATTCTGAAAAAACCCACTTTTTGACGATCTGGAAGATCGTAGAGGTTTCAAGATGCTACCATTCCTTTTCCTAGTCCGATGTAATTTATGTTTTATGTTTTTATTTGTACAAAACAGTGTCGAGATTTGAACTGAGGTGTGGGTGGTACTGTGTACTCACTTTCCATTCATTCCCTAGAGTGCCTTGTTGCCACCATCGTTGCTGCTTCTGCTGAGCGCCATCACCCTTGAGAGAATGGCAGGTGGGGAGAACCGTGGGGAAATGGGATCCTCGCCATGACCAGCCAGGCTACCTTGCCGCTGCCGCTGCTGCTGAATGTTAATTGGCTTCGAGGTCTGTACAAATTAAGAAGTGAGGCAAAGCACGATAGAGATTCATAGGGAGGCGCATGCCATGAATGTTATATAACAGGAAATAAAAGAGCGTTTTGTTGGATGTCAACAAAATGTACCTGTTGAAGTCAAAAATTTTGATGAAAAAAAGAGAGGAAAAAGGTCATTTATAGGGGTCAACACCCTTCTTTCCCTCATTGAGGGGTTTTGGACTTGATCCACCCCCAATTGGAGGGTTTGGACTGGATGCAACCCCAAATTGGGGGGTTTGGACCAGATCTAACCCCTAAGAGAGGGGGGATTTGGACCGGGTCCAACCCCAAATTGGGGGGGTTGGATCCGATCCAACCCCCAATTGGTGGATTTGGTCCGGTTAAAACCCCGAAATGGGGTATTTGGCCCGGTTAAATCCCCCAAGTGGGGTACTTGGACCGGTTAAAAGTCCTGGAGGCCATAGTTGGACCGAATAAATATGTAACCGCCCCTGGGCTTTATAAATACCCCCAGTGGGACCCAAGGCGACACACACACAAAACGTAGAGAGGAGAGAGCTCAGAGGTCTGGTGTTTGTGCTTGTGCTTCTGAAGGCACATCCTTTGGGTTGTGTTCGTGCTTGTGCTGTGAGAGTATGTCATAAAAAAGTCCTTCTCTTGGCCCATGTATAGCACAATATCTATGTGATTCATGTGATTAATATATCTCTTTGGGGAAAATGATATCATTCCTCCAAACTTCCAGGTTTTGTAAAAAGGCCCTTATGAGTCTTAATTATGTAAAAGTCCGGGATGCATCCAGAAAATGTGTACAAGCCCTAATCATCTACAGAAAGGGTATTGTAAAACTTAGGAATTTGTCGAGAAAAATCAACGGCAAGTGGTGCAGTTGTAGCAGATTAAAGAACAAAGGCGACAACAGAAGCAACAAATTTTACACTATCAACCTCTTGCCCCCTGCAATTCCTCACAGCAGAGGCACAAAACTTAAAGAAATCCCCTTCTCACGTGCACTAAGCACCAAACTATGGGTTGGCTGAACAGTGAAAAGGGCATCGTAGGGGCCACCCCCTCTTTCCCTCATCGAGGGGTTTTGGACCGGTTCTATCCCCCCAATTGAGGGGTTTGAACTGGATCCGCCCCCAATTAAACGGTTTGGACAGGATAAACCCCCAACTAGGGGGTTTGGACCGGTTAAACCCCATAATCTTTATTTGGCTAATTTGGCCCAGTTAAAACCCCTAAGTGGGGTATTTGGCCCAGTTAAAACCCCCAATTGGGGTACTTGGAGCGGTAAAATCCCTGGAGGGCCAAGGTTGGACCGGATAAACCTGTAACCGCCCTTGGGTTCTATAAATACCCCCCAGTGGGGCCTTGGGCAGAACAGACAGAACGCAAGAGAGAAGAGAGATCACAGAGAGACAGAGCTCTGAGGATTCTTGTGCTTGTGCTTTTGAAGACCCATCCTTTGGGGGGGGGGTTGCGCTTTTGTTGTGCTTGTGTTTGTGCTCACAGTGAGAGTTTGTTATAAAATTGTCTCTCCTTGAGTCCGCACACATGTTCTTGTGTTGTGGTTAATGTAATCTCATTATAAATATTTTGGAGAAAATAATGTGATTATCTGAAATAATCATGAATCCCATAAGCACCCCAACTTTTACAAAAAAGACTTTACATAGATGCCCTTGTAGTTATATCCCTTGTGCCACTCCTTGGAGAGAGATTATAAGAAAATTTTCTTCCAGGGAGCTCCGTCCCCTGAAAATCCCCCCGCAAGGGGCGCTGCCCCCCTTGACTTCCGTGACCTGACCGGGCAGGTAGATCCCCGGCGTTGCGTTGACGGACGCATGAAACTGGACCACAATCCATGAGAGCTCAAGCAAGAGAAATAATTTCCCGTGAGTTTTTGACCAGTGTACCTTCACCAAGGAGGGACTTGCACATCATGCCAAGATTACAAAAACATCAATGTTCAGTCTAGATGTTACAAAAGTACCATTGATCTGGACAAACTGCACAAATACCCCTGAACTTTTCTAGAAGTTGCAAGCAAATCCTCTACTGAAGGGAAAATCACAAATAAACCCAAAAAAGGTTAGGAACCTCAAATAAATCGGAGAATAGTCCAAAGTTGCAAAAATATTTCGGAAGGGTCAGAAACTACAAAATTTCCCAGAAGGGTTGGAAATTGTCAAAATATCTTGAAAGAGTCAGAAATTGCAAAAATATCCCTAAAGGGTCAGAATATGCATAAATATCTCAGAAGGGTCAGAGACTCAGAAATACCCAGAAAGGGTCCAAAATTGCAGAGATACTCAGGATGGGTCAGAAATTGCAAATATATCTTAAAAATGGGTGTGATCTCTATGAAACTCAAATTCAACGGTTTGCTTTGGTGGTGGAATGAAGGCAAAATGTAAATCGAATGAATCGACTATATAATCGGAGTTTAATATATTTTGTAAAAATGAATCCAAAGAATGAAATGAGTTTAGTATTCGCCTACAAATATGTATCTCTAATGGGCGATCTCTCTTTGATCAAATCTATTAGATTAAGCCCTCAATATCACAACGGATATTGTAGAGGTCGGAAATGGTATCTTTGACAGTTAATCAAGGGTATTCAGACTTTATGCCGATACAAATGAACGTCGACTACGGTCGATGGGGAAATGTCCCGTATCCGAACCCAAATTGTCTGATAAACCTAAATCTGTAAAAAGAATAATACACGCGCTTGTTAAATAACCACTAATGTGCAATTTTTTTTCAAATATTTATTTATTTATTTATTTCCATGTTAAACAGTACCAAAGGCTCAAATATAAGTGCATAGCTGTTACACTGTCTTGTATACATATCCCAAAGAGGTATAACTACACTATAAAGGCCAAAACTTCTATAGTCATTTGTTGAAGGATCTGCTTCAGAGGTGGACTCTGCTTCTCATGTTACTCAATGTCTAACCCCTATGAAGGTTCCTGCAAATTTGCCATCCAAGCAACAAGCAAAAAAAAGCCAGCCGTGAGTTTCTAAATCCATGTGAGTGTTTATGACAGTTCAGGCTAAAAATGTGCAAGTATTAATCAGCAAGGAAGTGAGACAACTTTTGTCTAAAAAAAGCAAGGAAATGAGACTAGTATTAAAGACGCAGAGAAGAGTTTGTTCATTCAATAGAGCATGGGGACCCGTACCTACTTCTTACGGTAATTGGATGCCATTGTGGCACATCATTTTTGGGATTCACCTATCATTATAACCAGGTGCCGATGCAAGGCATCACTTCCAGGGAGTGTCCTTTTATGAGCAAGAAATAGATTTGGTCAGGGTTCGTGGTTGGAACATGAACATTTTTGTGTGTCAGGTGTCAGCCTAATGCATACTCTCCTGCTTCCTCATCCGGGCTTGGGACTGGGCACAATACAAGTTTAGGTGGTAGTTTAAATAGGGAACAATTATGCTTGGCTCAAATTTCATGGATCATGAACTGTCTGGGAGGTGAATCTGGTGGTTTTTGATTGATGGGGAGATTTTTATTCCTCTTCCAGAGAAAATACAAATAAAGGAAAGGAGATGGAGATTGTTCCTAGGGCCATCTAAGTGTTTGAAAAGAACTAATTGAAATTCTGACATTTTGTATGCGGACTTAACTACTTGAGCTAGCTTGGAAGGATGGTTGAGAAAACTTTTTTGTCTAGTCTAAGGATGTCAACTTATGATGATACAGCTGTAACTAGGCATTTGACGTTTGTTGGGTTAATGTAGTCTACTGTCTAGAATGTTGAAGAAAGCTGGGAGTGGTAGATTAATTACCATGCTAGGTGTACTCAAGGAATGGCTCAGTTGGTAACGGCCCTCCATGTACACACAGGTGACCAAGGTTCAAACTGCACAGGGATCCAGGTTTAAAAGGATTTATAAAAAGGCTATATAAGGTTAGCAGAGTAGGACTTCCAACCAAAACAAAAATGGTAGGTGAGCATATTGCTTGGACATTGTTGTGGGGATCTTGTATAGAAAAGATTATGCGACTCTGTGAACGTAAAAAATAAAGTAATGAAGTGTATATCTTTCAGTAATTTTTAAGCTATAGATACCCTGTTATGTATTCACCTTGGGAAAAGGTCCAGGTTGGAATAAATTGACGATCTATTGTCATGTTAGAAACAGGCTGTTACTTTTCAAGTTCATAGGATACAACACAGCTTGTGCCACGGAAGATATGTTGGAGTTCAGGTGAATGAATGATTCTCACCTCCAAGTTACTGGTATTGTTCATTGTATTGCTATGGACATAACACAGCAATGACTGCCAGCCAAGAGGGGAAATTTGTCAAAATTACATGTCTTATGTTTAATTGAAGAAAGTTTCAAGAACAACTTCAGCCCATTTAAGCTATGCTTTGTGCCAGATTGCCCCTCTCTCCTTATAACATTTTTCCCGACTGTGATTTTGTTTTATACATATATGCTGGATTGTACAAAATGATTCTTTGGACATTGGAATGTGTTTTGCACTTATTTCTCTTGATTGTAGCAATGACACAGTACTAAAATGTGCTTATTGATCGTTGAGCTTGATGGCATTTCTTGTCTTGAATCTTTATTAGAGTAGGTTTTTGGGTTAACATGAAAGATGAAAATCTTGATTTGCATTAACCTTTGAAGGTGACAAAATGTATTCAGCCATAGAGGATGTAGTTTATCTTGCTTGCATAAGATAAAAGAAAAAATAACTCGTGATGGACACTAGAAGCATCATCGTAAAACCTCACCCTTTTCTTGGCTTTAGGAGCTCAAAGAAAGAATTCAGAAGGTGAGGGCCAAAAAATCTGAAAGCAAGTTCAGTGAAGAAATGCTGGAGATCAGAAAGGCATTTGTCAGGATTCATGGGGAGATGGTACTCTTGAAGAACTATAGCTCCCTTAACTTTACAGGTATTTTCTTCGCCTTGCCTTGCCTGGTTTTAATCCTTCGGCTGAATGACATTTTAGCAACCTCTGAAGTGATTTGCTCTTAACAACCTCTCTTAATAGGGCTTGTTAAGATATTAAAGAAGTATGACAAGAGAACCGGAGGGTTACTCCAGCTGCCATTCATCCAACGTGCCCTTCACCAACCTTTTTTCACAACAGAACCCCTGACCAGGTTAGTTCGGGAGTGTGAAGCCAACCTCGAGCTTCTATTCCCATTAGAACCAGAGATCATCGAGCCCAGCATGCAAGATCAGGCGTGCAGACCCGGTGATCCAGGTGCCACACAGGCATCATCCGTTCAAGAGGACACCGTGGATGTGTACCGTAGCACGTTGGCAGCCATGCGGGCTATACAGGCCCTCCGAAGAGCCAGCTCCACCTATAATCCACTATCTTTGCCACAGTTCTTTCATGGCGAAGATGGTGATGGGGCCGGGGACCTGACAGCAGAGAATTCAGTCTCCAACTCCTCTACAACTCACCAGAATGAAGAGGCCGATCAAGAAGGCGCACACTCAAGTAACTAGCTTTCACTGCAGATCAGATCTTCACGCGGTCTTCAGTTGACTTCCGGATGAGAAAAAGAGCAGCCATGTGCATCATAATGGGCTGTGAGTGGTGACCTTAATGCCTTATGAAGGGCCCGGTGTTTGTAAGCTTTCTTTGAACACTGGACAAGGTAATGTACTCTGTAGATGTAGAGTTCACAGACATACTTCGGTTGTGTACCGTTTATTGAATTTTTAGCATGAATGTGCAGTTCATCACTTCTAGAACTGCCAATGCCGCCAAAAGGGCCTTTTTTTATTCTGCCACGCGACAGAGAAACAGGGAGGAAAATAAAACAGATCTTCGCGTACGTGGAAGGGATCGCCAAAGGCGCCACGCGTAAAAAAAACAATGTCATATATTCACGATAACCTGGAATGTTTGAGATCTTTTCTACTTCTCATGAATGAGTATGTAGGGAAATCAAACTTTCACACTATGAACTATGAGAAGGGGGAAGTCCGTTCAGCCCAATAAGACTTAGCATCAGGTGGCTCGCATCTCAAGGCTCAACAACAATTGATTGATAGTTCAATACATACGTAGTTAGTCAAGGTTTATAGGAGGATTGGTCTGGAGTCTAGGTCTTGTACATTGCGTGTGTCTCTGTCGTTTCGGCGGGAAAGGGGTACGTCTCTGACGATCATCATCACATTATTGGCAGAACCATCATTAGAAGACAAAGGAATGATGGGTCATTGCCGACACCTATGACAATGGAATGACGGATCGGTGTCACGTCTCTCATGTCCTATTAGGCGCACAAGTAGGCGACTCACGATTTCACGATTAGGATAATCTCAACGGCACCAAGTCATAAGACAAAAGTCAACGAAGCAAACTCCAAGAAGATCTTATAAATAAGATCCTAGTCAGACTCGATCAAGGAGATATGTAACCTTCTCCCATCAAACTCTCAACTCTTAAAATCTCTCTCTCTCTCTCTCTCTCAATGCCCTCTCACCTCTCCCTCTCCACTCGTCCGAGCATGCCTCCTCTTCTCCACCGATGATTATCTGACTTAAATATCAGAAGATTGTCTCATGATATCACTTCCAGGGCTCTTCATAGGTTTCTCTCAGGGATGACTTACATTTTTCACACTCAACAAATCTCAGAGGTGTAACTCACTGTTGGAGACGATCAATCTCGACGACCTCTACAAACTGTAATGGCCGAGCTTCCCCTCCCCCACGGCTCCACCTCCCCTTTTTTCTATTTCAGAAACTTCGGTTGAGGAACAATTACTTCTGGCACTTTCGTCTGCCTTGATTAAACGAGAGTTAAAGATTTTAGAAGAGCTTCAAGCTTGTAGATGCGCGAAAATATTTGATAGGAGAGAGTGAATGTATTGGAATTATCTGTCCAGGTGTGATCCAGTAACAAGTTGACTCTCAAATATGATTAGTCAATTGTCACATCTAATTAGCAACTAAACTCTATGCCCTATTTTGATTGGGAGTTATGTCCCACTTGTCTAAAGAATAACGCGAGTCTTTTTCATTCGTCTTGATAGATAAAAAGTTAACCTGATTAGAACGAGGAATAATTATAAATTAACTCACTTAACTTGTTCCATCTCCAGAGATGGAATAAAGTTAACCTTATTTTATCCCCCAAGTATAATTTATAATCTATCAAAATAAATAGGACTAAAATCCTTAATCCATAGATCACATCCAATCAAATTTCAATGTCAGTTTGTGGGCTTGATGGCGAGGGGAATGAGGAGAAAAGGAGTTGTAGTGTGCGGCACAGGGGGGAGGGGGGGAGTGGGAGGGTTGTGCATCGCGGCCCACTTTAAATCTTAGAGGTTGCTCATGAATCCTCCAATCTGATCCCAAGACTTCAGCAAGTGAAACTCCCACACGTGGAGCCCACAAATCCATGTATTTGACTGTTCACACGAAGTTTTTTTTAAACGTACCAACCGATAATTCATTCATACCAAACGTTCAGAGTACATGGAAAAGCAGAAAACCCAAACCGAACAGATAAACCATACTTTGTCCATGTCGTCACCAGAGTGACGTACATATAGAAGGAGAACGAGGAACAGTAGAGATCAAAGGCGACCACCAAGGGTGGGAGCTCCAAGAAAATCTGAAGAAGAGCCGGTCGGTGCTGAAGGTGGCAGAATTCTTCCTCGAGGCGCGCATGGCTGATGAACCGCTCTGGTACGAGGTAGTGAGAAGAGGAAGTTCGGGAGGCCGATATCCGGTTGGATACGGGGGGAATGCGCAGTATCTCCGAGCTTCTTCGAGACTGAGGGAAGAGACTCATAACCTGCATCACGAGGACCTGATCCATTCTCCGTCGATGCCCGAGAGGATGCCCAAACCGGCGGGAGATAGGAGCAGAGGATAGGGAAGGACAAAGGGAAGGGGGACGATGATACCAAACATTAAGAGTACATGGAAAAGTAGAAAACTCAAACTGAACAGATAAACCATACTTTACCCATGTCGTCACCAGAGCGACGTACATACAGAAGGAGAACGAGGAACAGTGGAGATCAAAGGCGACCACCAAGGGTGGGAGCTCCAGGAAAATCCGAAGAAGAGCCAGCCAGTGTTGAAGGTGGCAGAATTCTTCCTCGAGGCGCGCATGGCTGCCGAACCGCTCTAGTATGAGGCGGTGATAAGAGGAAGCTCGGGAGGCCGATATCCGGTTGGATACGGGGGGAATGCGCAGTATCTCCGAGCTTCTTCGAGACCGAGGGAAGAGACCCATAACCTGCATCATGAGGACCTGACCCATTCTCCGTCGATGCCCGAGAGAATGCCCAAACCGGAGGGAGATAGGACCAGAGGATAGGGGAGGACAAAGGGAAGGGGGACGGTTGGCTTCAAAAGGGTTTGGGGAGACGATACACGGGGGGCTGGAAGTCTGGGGGACAAGGGTGGGCGGCGGTGGCAGGGGTGGGGAAAGCAGGCGGAGGAGGTAGAGGAACGTGGGGGGGGGGGGGGGGGTAACACGGAGCAGAGGGGGGGGGGGTCGGCGCGTAGGGGGAGGGGGCTATGGGGATGGGGGGCGGCGGTCGGCGAGGGAGGAAAAAGCAGGGGGTGGGGGGGAATGGCGGGGGAGGGGCGGAGGGCCGGGGGTCAGGGGAAGAGGTGGAGGGGGGCAGAGAGTCGGCGGAGAGAGGAGGGGGGCGGGGGGGAAGAGGTGGGTTGGCGGAGGGCCGGCAGACGGCGCACTCGGGGGGTCGGGGAAAGAGGTGTGGGGGGCGGAGGGCCGGCAGAGGGAGGAGGGGAGGGAAGAGGTGGGAGGTCGGAGGGCCGGCGAAGAGCGAAGGGGGGGCGGGGGGGGGGGGAGGGGGGGGCAGAGAGGGGGTTTCCAGGGGAGGACTCCCCTGACGGTTCTAGGGGGGATTTGAAACCCCCCTGACAAAATCAGGAGGGTCCTAGGGACTCACTTGCCGGAGGCCTCCTGTGGAAGAGGAGGAGGGGGGTTCCCGACGGGAGGTCCCCCCACCGGCCATTTCACAAGGGAGGGAGTTCCCTGCGACGAGAGGGGAGGAGGCTTGGCGCTCCCCGAGCCTCAGGGTTTGATGTTCACACGAAGTTACCTTGTTGATATCTTCAGCGGAATATTGTATCGATTCTGATGGTATTACAATGAACTAGAGAGTCTATGTGACTTGATGGTACCAACACCTCCCTCTCATGGGAGAACTTTAGTCTCACCTTAAACGATGGGGCCAGAGAGATGGTTTTAACTCACCGATTTGCCGACGGTGTTTGATACCTCCCCGAAGGTGACGGTGACGGTGACGGGACCCTTAAAGAAATTTACTCCACACGCTGCGGTCTCTGAAAAGTACAGTCTCTATAGATAGAATGTCATCGGTGCGAGTAATATTTGACAAATTACTACGGTACAACTCATATCGGATGGGATCGTGCCAATTAATTATCGATACGATGGATATATGGTATATAATTGATATATTATTTATATTATTTTAGATATTGTATATTTTATTTTATAATAAAATTAATTATGTAACTTAGTTGATTAGGATTCTCACTTTTTAAACCTGTGTTCGAGATGCACAATTGACTCATTTTTCTATTTTTTAAAATACGCTTAAAATTTAAGTTAAAAAATGTTAAAAGAAATACGACACATCTCATATTAGGGTCTGTTTGAAAATACGATGGGCATAGCTTTTGGAGTCAAAATCTTAGGACACTCTTTAAATGTTATCAAATGAAACGGTGTATCTGAGCTTTTGCGCCCTAAAAAAAAGTCGGATGAAAGAAGTCTCAGACATAAAATGGGCTTCTTCGACTAATCTTCAAAAACAAGCGTAAAGAAGATTTTATAGATTTTAAATTATTACAAATCTTGTCAGGAAATGAATAAATACAGGGCGTTCTCAAACGCGCCTTTAGAATTGAGCAATATCGCCTAAATCGTATATCATTTAACTAAATGAGATAGTTTTTAAAAATATTTTTATTATATAATATATATACGTATTATATTTTTAATTTTGATACGTAACCATATTGACTCGTATCATATTTTATCAGTAAAAAATCGTTACAATCAGTATAAACGAGAGTTGGCAAAACTTGAGTACAAGTAGAGAATTATCCGCACTATAGGTAGAAATATCGTCGATATAGGTAGAATTATCTCAAAACTATGCGATAGAAAATTTCATTGCTCGAAATTGTAAATATTATGACAAAAAAATATATATGTACACCCTCGTAATCTTTCATATTTTGTGTATATATATGATTTTCACATATTATAGTTAGTACCCCGACCAAGGTTTGCTGTCTCGGTCGGATCGGTCGTCTCGGTCACGGTCCGGGACGGGACGGTATGGGTTGGTACCGTTACGTATCGAGATACAAAAAATATGTTATATATATTTGTTATAATATAATGTAACTCAAATGCTCTGCTACCTTAGTTGGCTAAGTGATATGTGTTTTAAACCGTTGTCCACGGTTTGAATCCTGCCCTCTGCCATATTTTGAAACGTTTTTTTAAAATAAATATATAAAAATGAATAAAAATAATGTTTATGTTTATAGCACGTTTCGAACCATAGATCTCAAATGTGAGATCCCTCGACCAACCGACCTACAAAATAAATTTAATATAAAAAATTAAAATAATATATATAGCGTCTCGGTTGACCCACAGACCGGTCACCCCGGTCTGTGACTGGGACGGTCCAGGACGAACGATTCAGGTCTTCTCAGACCGATTTGTCAAACCCTGCCCCCGACATCTTCAAAAACATTTCAGTTATATCTTTCCCTCGTTAACTCTGTCCAAACCAAGATTTACCAAACCGAGACGGGACGGGTAGAACCGCCCATCCCGTTCCAGCCACAGACCGGTCTGTGGGACGCAATCGGGACGTTGTATATATTATTTTAAGTTTTTTATAGTAAATTGATTTTGTAAGTCGGTTGGTTAAGAGTCTAATCGTTAGCAATGGGGCCTTAGGTTCGAAACTTGACTGTTGCGTTTATTTTGCACACAACTAACCAATTGAGCTAAAATTTCATTTGAACTATATTATTCCATTATATGTATATATATATTATACTTTGTCGTCTCGGTACCCAACAGAGTACTCCCATCCGGAATCGTGACCGATTCGGTCGGGACAAATTATGGTCCAAACATGTCAAGAGTGTTCCGTAAATTCTGATGAAGTCATGGGTACATATATACGGCTATACGAGTTTCATAGTATATATGCAAGAATATTAATTTTTTCCCCTATAGATTTAATTAGAGTTGACGTGTTTTGAATTTTTTTGATGAGAAAGGTATATTTGCCACTTTTTTTTTAAAGATGTAAGGCATAAATATAATAATACGAAAATCAGAGGTATATCCGTACAAGGATATATATGTTTGAAAAAAGATTATATTACAATTAGGGTTTGTTGTCTTGACCGACTCGCCCGTCCCGATCACGGTCTGAGTCGGGTCGGTCCCATCTCGATCCGTCTCGATCTATCTCGTTCTGTGTTACAATAAAAAAGATTATATATATAATACATATAAAATCATGGTCCAAACATGTCAAGAGTGTTCCGTAAATTCTGATGAAGTCATGGGTACATATATACGGCTATATGAGTTTCATAGTATATATGCAATAATATTAATTTTTTCCCCTATAGATTTAATTAGAGTTGACATGTTTTGAATCTTTTTGACGAGAAAGATATATTTGCCACTTTTTTTTTTGAAGATGTAAGGCATAAATATAATAATACAAAAATCAGAGGTATATTCGTACATGGATATATATGTTTGAAAAAAGATTATATTACAATTAGGGTTTGTTGTCTTGACCGACTCGCCCGTCCCGATCACGGTCTGAGTCGGGTCGGTCCCATCTCGATCCGTCTCGATCTATCTCGTTCTGTGTTATAATAAAAAAGATTATATATATATATAATACATATAAAATCATGGTCCAAACATGTCAAGAGTGTTCCGTAAATTCTGATGAAGTCATGGGTACATATATACGGCTATACGAGTTTCATAGTATATATGCAAGAATATTAATTTTTTCCCCTATAGATTTAATTAGAGTTGACGTGTTTTGAATCTTTTTGATGAGAAAGGTATATTTGTCACTTTTTTTTTTGAAGATGTAAGGCATAAATATAATAATACGAAAATCAGAGGTATATCCGTACATGGATATATATGTTTGAAAAAAGATTATATTACAATTAGAGTTTGTTGTCTTGACCGACTCGCCCGTCCCGATCACGGTCTGAGTCGGGTCGGTCCCATCTCGATCCGTCTCGTTCTATCTCGTTCTGTGTTACAATAAAAAAGACTTTATATATATATAATACATATAAAATAATAGAATAAAATAGAAAAAGATACTTTATATATATCATATAATATTAAAATAATGGACCGTCCTGGTGACGACCCACGACCCGGGCGTCCCGTCCACCGTCTAGGTCGGGTCGAGTCGTGCGGATCGGGGCAATCCGCACCAGGACGGCCAACCCTAATTATAATTACAAGAATATAAGTAAAAGATTATTATTTATTATTATGGTAATACAAATAATACGAGGCTTTAGAAAAAATAATAAAAAATTTAAAGATAAAATAAGATTTATCGATCCAATTGTGTTGGTCGTATCAATTTTTTACTAATATAATATGATATAATATCGTACTATATCAAATTATCATAGGTTAAAAATAAAAAATTATTTAATAAATATATATTATAATAAAATATAATAAAAATTATATATAAATTAATAATCAACGATGGTGTTAGTTACGTGTGAAGTAAAAGATTTAAATTTCACAATCGTCACAAGTTTATTAATTTTTTAAAAGAATAATAAAAAATTAAAAAAATAATGTAACTCACAAGTTTCAAACTATGGTCGTAACATTTTAAAAGAACGTTTCGAATTAAATTATCTAAGAAGATATATTTAATTTAAAATAATATATATAATATTTAAAAAAAATTAAAATAATATATATAATATTTAAAAGAAGACAAAATAATATATTAATTGTATGCCACGGACCGTCGACCGGGACGATTCGACAAGGGAGATTCATCGTATATTAGACAGATTTATAAAACTCTGAATAAAAAGATAATTATTCAAAAAGAAAATTGCAGAGGTTCCGTCCCCCATGCCGCCGTGCTGCCATTTCCTTTGCTAGCTTTGCATATAACCGAAGCGCCAGGAGGCCCTCCCGCCGTCGCCTGGCGCTTGTCGTTCGTAGACTAGGCTAAGCATTTCGTCGAACAGATCGCCGGCGCCCCGGCATGATCGGAGGAAGAGCACCCCGCGCCTTCAGCTGTCCGCCTTCTATCCTCTCGTTCTTCCGCTCCATCTCTGCCGACGCCTTCTCGCCAATCCATGTGTTGCAGCCCGCCTCACTTCTGCCTGCCGTGGAGGCGGAGAATGGCGGCGCTGGCGCCGCCCCCGCAGCCCCAGATGGCGCCATCGGACTACTCCGCGGGTGGGGATGCAGCGATGAAGACGTTGCCCGGATCCTCGCCCGTCAACCCTCCGTGGCCCGGATGAACCCCGGCTCCTTGCATTCCAAACTCCAGGTCCTACGCCGCGTCGGCCTCGATGGCGCCGACCTCGTCCGCATCGTCTCTTGTCGCCCCCGCTTCCTTGCCGGGCGGATCGGCGATGGGCTCGACGCCCGCCTCGCCTTCCTCCGCACCCTCTTCCAGTCCAACGGAGAGCTCCTCCGCGCCGTCACACGCAACCCCTCCCTCCTCAATTACGACGTCGACCGCACCATGCGCCCCTGCGTCGCGCTGTACGAGGAGCTGGGCGTGGGACGGCGCGACCTGGGCAAGGTCCTGCTCAGCAGGCCGACGATCATCCGCCGATCGGTGCTGGACGAGGAGAAGCGGGAGCTCATCAGACGGACGGGGCTCCCCCGGGAGGCCGCCACCTACAAATACGCCGTGTCAGTGCTGGCCATCTCCAACCTGGAGACCATCCGGGAGAAGGTGGCCAACCTCGAGAAGTTCGGGTTGTCGGCCGAGGAGGTGCTGGGGGTCTTCGGGCGTACGCCCAACCTGCTGACCCTGTCGGTGGAGAAAGTGCAACGGAACATGACGTACGTCGTGGGAACGATGAAGCTGCCGGCGAGGGTCATCCTGGAACAGCCGTTCCTGGTGTTTGCGAACCTGGAGACGGTGCTGAGGCCGAGGTTCCTGCTGGGGGGGAAGCTGCAGGCGATGGGGTTGGAGCCGCAGGTGAAGGGGCAGCACCTGATCACCGCACTGAGGATGACGGAGGCCCGGTTCCTGAAGCGGTTTGTGGACTGCCATGAGAAGAAGGTAGCCCGGTGTCTGAGCGCATATTACTTCGGGGTTAAAGGCGTGAAGCGGCTGGCGGAGGAATCCAGGTCCCCCGCACACTACAGGGGCTTCCCTTTCTGACAGGAGGGGAAAAAAAGAAAAAAAAATCATCTACTGCCGCCGCCGCCGTATTACTGGGCACCACCACCACCACCACCACCACCACCGGGCAAATAAGAAAGAGTTGGCTTGCTAATGGGCATCTTCTTCCTCTTTCTTTCTTTCTGCTGCCACCCCAGCCAGCAAGCTCTCTGTCTGGCTGCTCCGGTACTGCCGCCCTCCCCCTCCTCCTCCTCCTCAAGTTCCGTGTGTGCGTATGTTGGGCATCTGTGAATGATGCTTCTCTGCTTTCCTTCCTGGTGCTGTTGGTATATGATCCCCCCACATCTTGCAAAACTTATTAGACGACTCTGGTTCATTTTTGAGTGTCATCTAACCGGCGGGAAACCGGTGACTGATATAGTGTGACAGATGTGGCCAGGTGAGACCGGATAGCGGAGGCGAAGACATATATATATATTATAGGTCGGACTAAACTTATATATATATATATATATGATTATAGGTCGGACTCAAAGTTTAGGTCCGAACGTCTTCATTAATTTCGGGAGTCCACTTACAATGTTGCTACTATGTGGCCCGTCCGAGGTCGCGTTATCTTTGAGTTTGTCCGATTTCTCCGCTTCGCTCCTTGCTGGGTTTTCTTAAAACACTCGTGGGTTCAAATCAAAGCAAGGAGAGGAAAGCCAAGGCAGCCCCAGTGGGGTAGCCATCTCAACCGGAAGATGAGATTTTTTTAAACATATGATACCCCAGTATTCATCATTACCTTATAAAAGATCATCACTCCTAATAATAATAATAATTATTATTATTATAATCATAGGGTAAGAGTGGACTCACGGAGAGGTGACTGATCACGGACATGCAATAATCTGATGAGATAGATGGCGGAGGCAAATGTGTGCCGGCTGCCCGTGTTCTCTCTATTCAAAACTCGAAGGGGCCGTGAATAAATTGAGGCGTGAGCTATTCTCCCCCATCATAACCCCCCCTCTCTTTTTTACGTACACTTTTTACGTACATTCAGCGAGATTAGATACCACCAGAAAAGATGCAAAAGATTTGTGGAAAGGGAGTAGCAAGAACGATGCAAATGAATACCATATTATTATGTCATATTTATTATTATTAAATTCATTTATTTTGACTGTGATAAATAATAACGAGATTTCGTGGTCAAGTTGAAGAACTTAAATTCGGAGTTTAGAAGCATCAAAACTTAAATTTACTCGCCAATGCTTAAATTAAACGATGAAAAAAAGAATGTCATAGAAAGGTGATTAATCTAGATGTGATATATATATATATATTATTGAATAAATCTAAGATATACTCTTCCCCACTAAAAAAAATAAAAGAGAGAAACATTTTGTTGTGCTGCTCAACGGGATACACTCTTCTCTCCTCCACTCGAAAACCGAAGCGGGAAGTGAAAGCAGGCAGCTCGAAGGGAGCAGCGATGTCGTCATCATGGTGGTGGTGATCTTGCTGCTTCTCCTCCCCTCTGGATTCTGAGATCATCAATTCAGCTACAACAAACCCGCCACCAGTTGCAGATGGCAGCACCGGTCCGTTTCCTTGGTCGCGGCGGCACACAGCCTGGACGAGCGCTCTCCATCCATCCAAACCCGGGCCCATCCTTCGCTTTTCCATTTCGGCCAGAACGAGGCACGCATGGCTCACCTTCCCCAAGCTGCAGAGGCCCGCAACCAGGCAGCTGAAGGTCTCCACCCGTGGGCAATGCTTGCTCGCCAGCATCGCATTCAGCACGCCCAGCCCCCTCTCGAAGTCGCCGGCCTTGCAGAACCCGTCCACCATCATCCTAAATGTAGCCGCACTCGGCGGGCAGCCCCGGAGCTGCATCTCCACCAGCACCTTGTAACCCTCGTCTGCTCTGCCGTGGGCGCACAGATAACTCACAAAGATGTTGTAGGTGGCGACGTCCGGTCTATATCCCCGCCTCTTCATCTCCGCCAGCAGCTCCCTCGCCTCGTCGAACCTGCCATTCTTTGCGCGGTCCGTCATCAACACGCCATAGTTCACCAGCCTCGCCTTGCATCCCCAGTACTCCATGTCGAACATCATCTTCCTCGCGGCGTCGTACCTCCCCTCCAGGCACAACCCTTCCATCAACAAGGCGCATGTCACCGCGTTCGGCCGGATTCCCCTCCGAACCATGTCGTCCTTGAGAGCCATCGCCCTGTCCAGCCTGCCGCTCCTGCTTGAGAACCCGATCAACGTGTTGTAGGTCGCCACGGATGGCCGGACCCGTCTCTCGAGCATCTCGCCGAACATCTCGTAGGCGAGGTCCCAACCGTGTTTGAGCACCTCCCCTTGATGACGATGTTGTAGGAGACCGGGTTGGGGCGGAGGCCCATCTCCTTGGAGCGACCGAGGAGGGCCTCTGCGAGGTGAAGGCCGTCCCCTTCCACGAGCGCGTTGAGCAAGAAGTTGAAGGACTGCAGGGTGGGCGAGTTGGGCGAGGTGTTGAAAGAAGGGATGGTCCGGAATAGCTCCAGGGCCTTGGCGGGGAGGTTGGCCTTGCCATAGTGCTCGATCAGGGCGTTGAAGACGGCGTCCCTGCAGCGGATGCGGCGGGAGCGGACGAGGGCGAGGAGGGCGTCCACCGCCGAGAAGTCGCGGGCGCGGGCGAGCTTGTACAGGAGGGCGGAGAAGGCGGCGTAATCCTGCTGGTGCCGGTGAGCGGCGTGGAAGCAGTGGAGGGCGGCGCCAGCGTCCTCGGACGACTTGATTTGGGCCAGCAGCGGGGCGACGGGGCGGCGGCGGCGGGGGTGTGGTCTCCTCGTCCCGCGCGGTGGCGTGGGACGGCGGCTGTTGATGCTGCTGCTGCTGCGGGTGGTGG
This sequence comes from Amorphophallus konjac, assembly GCA_022559845.1. NCBI lineage: Eukaryota > Viridiplantae > Streptophyta > Magnoliopsida > Alismatales > Araceae > Amorphophallus > Amorphophallus konjac. The sequence continues at coordinate 483,009,532 of CM040122.1, forward strand.
TGGCAAGTCCGCGTACGCGCAAGCGTAAGCGCAAGGAGAGGTGGTTGGTTTGGAGGTGGTTGATGATTCTTGTTGGGGTGTTTCTGCAGCAGCAAAACATGAAGGATGGATGGATGGATGGATGGATGGAGATCCTCTTCTCCCCTGCCCCCGACTGCCTGCCGACGTTGATTGTAGGTAGGGAGGGGTTTTGTTTTGGTGGAGGAGGAGCAACACGTATATCATAATCATCATAATATATATATATATATTATGACCCGTCTGGTTTAATCTTCTTGTTTATATCTCTTCCCCACTTCCCGCCCGCTGGTCCGTCCAGGCTTTTACCCGTCCGGCGGATTTGCGCGACTGTTTTTTTTTTTTTTAAAAGCCACAGATAATACCGACTTGTAAACTGTATCATGACGAACGAACGCATCTCTTGCATACACAACAGCGCTCAACCGCACCCCTCTAAGTACCAACATATCTTTCCTAATACTAACACAAGAACGCAGAGCTATTAACCAATCCATAATATATATAGTCCACATAACATAACCATATCTCATTGTTCAACATACTCGGAGCCCATTTTGATTTTTCCTTTCTTATTTTATTTTTTTTGGGGGGGGGGGGTGTGGTGTGGGGGTGGGAGGGGGCCGGGGCGTTGGTTTCATTTGTTGATGGAAGAATGTTTACCCGGTGCAATGCAATGTGCATGTACAATAAATAAATTGATAATAAATGAACACGGGTTGCAAGTACTAAAGGGATCACTATATATATGTGCGACATTTCAAATCCAAAGCCTTGGACTTTGGATCCATCTAACTTGATTTGATCTCTACGTACCCCCGTGATAAATTAGATAAAGAAAATACCATTTATTTACAAGCCTGCGGAGGAGATTTGCTCCCTCTCTCTCTCTCTCTCTCTCTATATATATATATATATATATACATGCCAATGCCATGCATGCCACCCTAACGGAGGATGCCCACACCAGAAGTGGGGGGGAGGCGTGGCTTCACAATGGAACTCCACAGGTTCTTCCACACGGAGAATTTGGACCCCAGGAACCACACACGGACGGATTTCCGTGATCCTCCCCTGATGAATTCCAACTCCCTCGACAGACCACAGTGTTGGGGTTCATCACATTCAGAATCTTCGAGGAGGGGCAGTGCAGCCGATGATCCTTCCTGGGACTCCACGTTCTTGATCCACCCCCGCAACAGGTAGTTCACAACCTACATCATTATTATGCGCAAAAACGCAACACACCAGCCATCAGACGATCAAAACTAGATGCTCCCTCACCATCCAAAAAACCAAAAACCAAATTCCAAAAAGAGAGAGACAGAGAGAACTTAATGAAAAGAAACTGTTGCAGCGCATTCAATAGAGAGACTCGACTGAAAACACGATGAAATAAAGAGATTACGTGCCACCAACCAGGATGCAGGAAACAAAAATTGCTCCTCATCACTTACCACTGGAATTAACCGGAGAAGTACCGCAGACAAAACAGAGTTCATGAACGATTAGTTCCAAGGGTGTGATATTGATGTCTCCAATTTTTTAACGTGAAGAAACGGCAGTCACTCATTAACTGCGTTCAGCTTGCTTTTTCACACAGCTGAATTTCTAGGCTACTCATCCCAAAAAGAACTCGCAGTTTGTCCTTAGTTCTTAACATCAACAAGGTGATGCGGAGCGAGTCGCCGAATTCATGGAGAATCATTTTAATTTATGTGGAAACGTCGAAGACACTCAAGTTGAAGATTATTTTATCATTTTATTATATTTTCGTAGTAATTTATAGGCTATTTTAATTTAGAGTTTATTTAGTCAATTATGTCGTTTTGTTTATTTTAATAGTCTGGATATAGTAGGTGTTAAAGTTGGAACAATATTGGATCTATTTGTAAATCTGTTTCTCTATAAATATTATTATGCTAGCCCTAATTAGAGTTAAACAATGGTTAAAGAAAATTTGTGAAACACGTATGTGTGTTTTCTCCTTCTGGCGGGATGCCAAACCTCCTTCTTCTTCTTCTGACGGAGGTCAAACCCTTCTGACTTCTTTCTGGCAGAAGCCGAAACCCCCAATCCTTTATTTCTTTTGATTTTAATCGTCCTGTTTTCTTCTCCGCAACCCCATCTCCCCACCGTGATTACATCTTCTCCCCACTGTAATCACCGGCCACTATTCCTATAGGTTTCTTTTTTCCGGCGTCTACATTCCCCTGGGCACTGTTCCTCTTCCCCATCCCTTCTTCTTCACGGTGAATCACGCCACAGTAAGAGCCCTCCCCGCCGGTTCTCCCGCACCTGCTCCAACCGGTCGCCGCACGCGACCACTGCCGCCAGCCGCGGCCGGCGCCGTCCCGGCCAGCCGCGTCGTCGCCGTCCGCGGAGGCCTCCGCAGTCGCCGTGGCCGCTAGGCCCCCACCGGCCGCGTCGTCCGCGAGCAGGCACCCGACGCCGCCGGCCTTGTCTCACCGGTGGCCTCTCTCACGCCGGTGACTGACCTTCCCACAGCATCGTTTCCCCATCGCTGGCATCTTCTGCGGCCGCTGCTCATCCACCATCGCCGCCGGGTCACCCTGGAACAGCCCAGACCTTCCCGTCACAGCCGCTGGAAGTGCTATTGTTGATCTATATTTTAATCGTGAAGATGTGTTAATGAATTCTTGTTTGTAATTACCAGTTCACAGAGGACCGTGGAGTACGTTTATCCTGCATGGGCTCTTGACAATTGCAAGCTGCCTACTTATGCCATCAGCCAAAATACTCAGGTGCATTATGATATCAGGTTCAATTGTTGTCAAGATTTTCTGAAATTTATGCTGCACTTATGTCACTGTGGGGGTTTGGTATGTGGGATGATAGACGGGGCGTGTAGGTTCATATTTGGGCAAGTGCCGTGATATTCAAAGGCCATAAGATACCCTGATTGTGCAATTGCAGATTTAGCCCCATGCTACAAGTAGTCTGAGCATCAGTCCAGCATAACTTTGTTATATGCATAATTTCCATGCTCACATAATTATATGTGTTTTGAGTTGGAAAGCTGATATTTGTAGCATATCATATGCTTGATTAAATGCCCACGAGAGTTCAGATTATTTTGATGGGGTGAAGCGTTTTTGTCCTGCATCAGATTTGGTATCAGAGCTTAGGGAACCAATTTATTTTTATAGATTGGGGTCCTTAAATTTCCTTATGAATCCCATCAAATTTAGTACAAGTGTGAAGCTTCTTAATGGCCAATGGGCAAATCTCACTTTTGATGAACGTCGGAAACTTAATAGTATTTCTCAAGCTGTTGTTGATTTATTGTCTGAAACAAATGACATTGAGATTACACCAACTGGTCAGATCATTGTGCAATTTTCTCGTGATTTTGGGAAAGTACATTATATTGATGAGGCTTGGGTAATTCCTTATCCTTCTTATGAGCTCAATATTATTGTGGGCGAATATTGGTTGGTAGAACGTTGGGGTATGTTAGATAGTCATAACCCAGATGTGTATCTGTTGAAAGTTCCTCACATCAAAGGATGCATCTTTTGCTTTGATCGAGCTCATAAAATGAGAAGACTGGGACAACAGAGGGTCAGTGATCCAGCTCATTCAAAGACAGCTATGGATTTGATTGTGTCACCCACACCAGAACCTCAAATGACAAAAGCGGTTGATGACTCAGCCACATCTCCAATTCTTCTGCAAGAATTACCAGTAGTTGATGTCACCACCCAGCTTACTGATCTGAGTCTCCATCTGTTATTAGAGCAGCTTCCACTAGTAGCACTTGATGTCCAATCAGAGGCCACCAGTGGTCAGGATGCAGTCCTACAGATTGTTGATTCTTGGGATCATGACATATTCTTACAGTCTGATTTGCATATGATTTCTGACTCTATCTTTGAAGAGGATAATTTTCATTCTAGCATGGATTTGCTTCAGGAGTTGATTTTTGACTCATGGGATCAAGAGTTATTTATTCAGTAAGAATTGAATTTAATTTCTGATCTTGTGTTCGAGGTGTCTTCTGCACATGAATCATATTCAGTTCTGGATCTTGGACTTTATTCAATGTGTGATCTGACTTATTGGCACCAGCAATTTGACATTCATTCAATATTTTCCTCTGTCAGAGTTGATACTGATTTGCAAGATGTGGATCACATTTGGTCAGATTTCTGCCACTTTAAAGAGTCACAAGTTCATATTGAGTTTATGGCAATGGATGTTATTGTTACATATTATGTTACTTCTGCCATCCTCATGGTGCTTCTTCGGCATTTCAAAATTCGTGGACGAATTTTTTCGAACTAGAGGAGATTGATGCGGAGCGAGTCGCCGAATTCACGGAGAATCATTTTAATTTATGTGGAAGCATCGAAGACACCCAACTTGAAGATTATTTTATCATTTTATTGTATTTTCGTAGTAATTCATAGGCTATTTTTAATTTAGAGTTTATTTAGTCGATTATGTCGTTTTGTTTATTTTAATAGTCTGGATATCGTAGGTGTTAAAGTTGGAACAATATTGGATCTATTTGTAAATCTGTTTCTCTATAAATATTATTATGCTAGCCCTAATTAGGGTTAAGCAATGGTTAAAGAAAATTTGTGAAACACGTCTGTGTGTTTTCTCCTTCTGGCGGGATGCCAAACCTCCTTCTTCTTCTGGCGGAGGCCAAACCCTTCTGACTTCTTTCAGGCAGAAGCCGAAACCCCCAATCCTTTATTTCTTTTGATTTTAATCGTCCTATTTTCTTTTCCGCAACCCCATCTCCCCACCGTGATTACATCTTCTCCCCATTGTAATCACCGGCCACTATTCCTATAGGTTTCTTTTTTCCGGCGTCTACATTCCCTCGGGCACTGTTCCTCTTCCCCATCCCTTCTTCTTCACGGTGAATCACGCCACAGCAAGAGCCCTCCCCGCCGGTTCTCCCGCACCTGCTCCAACCGGTCGCCACACGCGACCACTGCCCCCAGCCGCGGCCGGCGCCGTCCCGGCCAGTCGCGTCGTCGCCGTCCGCGGAGGCCTCCTCAGTCGCCGTGGCCGCTAGACCCCCACCGGCCGCGTCGTCCGCGAGCAGGCACCCGACGCCGCCGGCCTTGTCTCACCGGTGGCCTCTCTCACGCCGGTGACTGGCCTTCCCACAGCATCGTTTCCCCATCGCTGGCATCTTCTGCGGCCGCTGCTCATCCACCATCGCCGCCGGGTCACCCTGGAACAGCCCAGACCTTCCCATCACAGCCGCTGGAAGTGCTATTGTTGATCTATATTTTAATCATGAAGATGTGTTAATGAATTCTTGTTTGTAAATACCAGTTCACAGAGGACCGTGGAGTACGTTCATCCTGCATGGGCTCTTGACAATTGCAAGCTGCCTACTTATGCCATCAGCCAAAATACTCAGGTGCATTATGATATCAGGTTCAATTGTTGTCAAGATTTTCTGAAATTTATGCTGCACTTATGTCACTGTGGGGGTTTGGTATGTGGGATGATAGACGGGGCGTGTAGGTTCATATTTGGGCAAGTGCCGTGATATTCAAAGGCCATAAGATACCCTGATTGTGCAATTGCAGATTTAGCCCCATGCTACAAGTAGTCTGAGCATCAGTCCAGCATAACTTTGTTATATGCATAATTTCCATGCTCACATAATTATATGTGTTTTGAGTTGGAAAGCTGATATTTGTAGCATATCATATGCTTGATTAAATGCCCACGAGAGTTCAGATTATTTTGATGGGGTGAAGCATTTTTGTCCTGCATCACAAGGCAGTTTCCACTAAACGGTATCGTTGGGTTTGATCCTGTCTTGGTAGTTGGGGACAAGGATATTGGGGTTGGCCTGCAGGGTACAAAAAATAGACAACATGAACGTATCATACGCTATGAATATGAACCATGCCATCAATGGTGTTAGAAGGCCCGAATTCTAATCCAAAACTTAGGTGTTGAGTTGAGGGGAGGGAGACGCCCACACATTGGCGAAGCTGGGAATAGTTGTAAGAGAGGGCAAAATAAAACTGATCTAATAAAAATAGTTCATTTTCATTCAAGTAGAAATCTTTTTACAAGTGATTTATCCACGACGGGTCTTCATACTTTGAAAACATTGCATTATTGTCTCGTTGACAATGCTCTCTGTTGAATCCACAAAACCGTGGTGTTGAGATACAAAGGCCCAGGGTCATAAGCACACCTAAATATTCTAACACTCCCCCTCACGGTCAAGATGGGCCGTGGACATTAATCAGGTGGAGGTGACTCCCCTAGGTGTTAAGGTTGAAGGGCCCAGGACTATAAACGCAAGGAACCCACATATATTTTTCGATATGAGACTATTCCATTCGGGACTCCAACACTCTAGAATCTTTCTTTTTCAATATAACTAAATTATCATTCATCTATTGATCACCCATTCTATTGCACCCATTCGATTGCGCAATCGATTCTTCACAATTCTCATTGCTGAAAATGCTCTCTCCACAGTGAAAATTTAATATCCTTAGGTTGAAAAAGACCATTTTGTAAATATGTTCTTCTAATTTGATCTCGATAATTTGGATGGTAATCAACAATCCTTTTTCTCAATCCTGAGTGTGACAAATGATTTTCAATGTCTACAATTTCATGTTGTCTCTTTGATGAAATTGATCTCCCACTTTGTCATGTGTTTCTTTTAGAGTTATCCCTCTCTTCAAAACTTATATATAAAAAAAGTGTAGAGATAGAAATCTGATATCTCGAATCTCGTACCACTCTATTATGATTTCTTTAATAGGAGAGAGGTAAGACGTCTCGAAGAAACCTGCAACCAATGAAAAACATGTCAGAAGGAGCTCTGAGAGAGATCCTAAGAGACAACCCTCCGATGGTAAAGTGAGAAGAGTGCTCGGACAAGAGAAGAGAGTGTTTGGAGAGTGGAGAGGAGTGTTCGGACGAAGAAAATGGAGATTCAGGAGTGTGAGGAGTAGTTTTGGTGGTCTTTGTGAGCAGGTTCCGTACCGTCCTCTGACTGTCTGTCTAGGGTCTGTCTTATAAGATTTTTCTCAAACCCGTCGATTTCCATTGCTTTGTGACTTAGTGGAGATGTTGTAGTGGAGTAATGAGTTGCCCAATCGTGGGGTTGTCAGTTACCCCTTCGCCCGTTGCATGGGAGGTGAGGGGATGGAGTCACTGGCGGATGACACAGAGGCGTTGGTGATGACCCTCCGCCTAGTCGTTGCTCGAGATAACACCCGCTTTTATTGTGGTAACGACTACTTGATTGAGTGCCGCCAGGAATGTGGGGCATGATCGTGCGCGAAGCACATGCCTGGATGCTGGGCCAATCCTGAGTGGGCCTTGGTAGACGACGTCTTGAACTGTGGGCCGGTCGATGATGGGCCGTAGTGGGCTTGACGAATTTCTCCCTCCTCACTAGCCCCCCACTCCCGAGTAGCGAGGGTGCTAGGTACTCGAGAGGAATTTGTAGAGGTTAGCTGAAGATGCCTTCAGTCATGCACGGGTACGTTCGGCTGATACTTCTCGAACCTTCCCACGTCTCAAAGCCTAGGATGTTTGGCTAGCTACCGCCCTTTCTTGGAGACACACGGCAGCTTCCACCCGTGTGGTTGTGACGTCACTGCCATCATAACGGCATCTTATTGCCCCTGGGGAAGAGGAAGCAAATGACGAGGCACGTCGCCCTAGGCTTTCCCGCCTCCTGAATCGGCGGTGGCGATCGGACTTCCTATGGATAGCTTGATCTGGATCGTTCAAGAGAAAGGAGCAAGCTACCGTTTCTGTTCTTAAAAAGGAGTGGGAAGTGGCTGAAGAGGTACTTCGACATCTTCTTCTCCAGTGTCGGCGTCTGTTGCTTCCCTGCTTTTCTCTTGCTTCCAGTGAGGTTTCCTTCTCTCTGACACTGCCATGTCCCATCGCAGGAAGCTTCTTCTTTCCCAGGAGTCCGAGTCCTCCAGTGGCATGGAGGTAAACCAAGGGGGTTCCCCGAGCACATCTAGGGCTCAGCCTAGTCCCTCTTGTCCTCCTGTTTCTTATGTCTCTTACCACGTCGTTTCGAGCTTGAAGGAGGCCTTCCAGATCTTGACAGATTACGACATCATTTTCCCCACCGTAGATGAATACCTAGGTGTGTACTTCCCTAGGGAAATCAGCATCTCTGTGGAGGCTTTTAGGGAAGGATTTCGCCTTCTCATTCCTCCATTCATCCACAGAAACATGAGGGAAGGTGAGAGTAAATGAGAGAGAGATGAAAGAAATGAGAGAGGGATGAGGTTCAAATAACCATTCATGGTCCACCGCCATTTATTCATTTTTTTCCCTACAAAACCCCATTAGCCAAAACTCCCACGTAACCTTCCTCTATCCTCATCCAAATCCCATTCTCTCCCACGTAAGCCTCATCGAGAATCTTCATGCAAATTGTGGGCGGCAGATGAGATTGCTATGAGAAAATTTCATGAAAACCCATAAATTTTTTCCAATCACAAATCACCAATGAGAAATGCTATCTACCCATCCTAGACGGGGAGGTTTCCTACCCATCTAGAACGGGATTGGTCCACACATGCACTACGCGGGTGGTCTGACCCACCCAGTGCACGCGTGGACCAATCCCGACCTAGATCCAGGACGAGTATTAAGCATTTCCCATCACCAATTGCCAATTAAAAAAAAAAAATTTGCAGGGTGAGAGGGCAAATTCAAACAAAATGTAAGGGGTAAAAAGAAATTTGCACAGGGCATGGGGGGACAATGCCTTGCCCACCTGGCTCCACCACTGCATCCACAGATTATCCAACAAGCACCCCAACAAAGGGTGTAAACAAGCACCCTCAATCCCTAAATAAACAAAGCCCTCTGCACACGTCAGAAATCATTGATGTTCCCTCCACAGTCCACACTCTGTTCATAATTCTCTGGTTCTCCCACACAAATGTAGACTTGATTTGAAATGACTGGTTTCTTTTTCTTTTTCTTTCTTGCTTAAAAATTCAAAACACAGTACAAAACCTATACTGTCATCCTGCCCACATAAAATTCCTCCATGTGACCGGGTCCTTGTAATCTGGACGTGCCACGCAGAAAGGACACTCATCTCAGGCCCTGATCGGATGCATGGCATCAATAAGTTTGCGTAAAACTCATTCTTATAATAACCTTGGTTTGGATAATTTTACAAATGAGTTTATGCCACTTAATCCAATTACCATAAACTTGAAACCTCTCCATAAACAAATTTTCTGTAAACCAACCCAAGTTGGATTACACTAGAGCCTCCACAAAACAACTTAGGACTAAGGTACACTCAAAAACAAGAGGTTCAAATGCCACCAGTAGAAGTTCTCTTGTGCTGCCACCAAATAGAGACCGTTGGATCCCTACGATCCAAATGTTTTAAATAAATCCCTTCATTAGAGGGAAGAGATGGGCCTCCACAAAACAGCTTAGGACAAAGGAACACTCAAAAACAAGAGAGGGGTTCAAATGCCACCAGTAGCAGTTCTCTTGTGCTGCCACCAAATACAGACTGTTGGATCCCTACGATCCAAGCGTTTAAATAAATCCCTTCATTAGAGAGAAGAGATGGGCCTCCACAAAACAACTTAGGACAAAGAAACACTCAAAAACAAGAGGTTCAAATGCCACCAGTAGCAGTTCTCTTGTGCTGCAACAAAATAAGACTGCTGGATCCCTACGATCCAAGCAATTTAAATAAATCCCTTCATTAGAATGAAGAATGGCATGTGAGGCTGAGTTTTGCATATCCAATTCCCTCAATCTGAAAATGGAATCTCTTCCAGAGAAGCCAGAGTCCCAAACACTCCGAGAAGAGGGATCCGGCGACTCTGGTGACCTGAGGAGTCCCACAGCAATGAAAAAAAGAGCAATTAAACTACGTTGGTTTGTACTATCTTACAGTCTGGTTCACTTTTTTTTTTCCTACAATGATGAATAATTCATGATAAGTGAGTAAAAGTTTAGAAACATTTAAAAATCATATATTAAAGAATATTTAGAATTTAGAATAAGAAACTAATGTAATGTGAAATAATGTTACAAATTGCATAAAGAGTAGCAAAACAACTCTTAGGTGAATTTAAAAGTAAAAAGATTTTGGAAAAAGAGACTTGGTGGTGGAGTGAGGAAATTCAAAATACCATTAGAGCAAAAAAAGAGTCCTTTAAAACTTGACAAACTAACAAAAATAATCAAACCCTAGAAGCTTATAAAATAGGTAAAAACAGGACTAAGAAAATAGTTAGTGAAGCTAAATCAAATGCATTTGAGAAATTGTATAATAAATTAGGAATCCGAGAAGGTGAAAAAGATATATTTAAACTTAAGAGAAAGGAAAACTAGAGATCTAGATCATGTTTGTTGTATTAAAGGTGAAGATCAAAGGATTCTAACTAAGGATCCTGAGATTAAAGAGAGGTGGCTATTACACCCACTTTTTACCTCGGATAAATTGAGACCTTTCCCTCGAGTTGGTCGGGGTTCAATATTCAGTGTATCACCACTCCGTGGAATACTTCCACACATCGGGACTCTGTGACCCGTATGTCTCTACAATTATAGACCCCTCGCAGCAAGCAAGGTGGTCAAGAACCGGATTAAATCCACCACGATTGTCAGGATCGCGTGGTTCCGGGAAAAACTCCGAAGGGGTGGAGTTTTTCTCCCTTGGATGTTCAACATAAGCAAAGAAAACCCTCGCCACAAGAAGAGGATATGCAAAGGATGGTGTACACACCGTTGAAGAAGTCCCACGCACGTGTATCACACTGCTCGGACAAACGGAAGTCCCCTCTTTGGGGCCCACGGCACCGGGAAGACGACAAACGAACAAGGAGAGTGCTCCCTCCTCTCTCCACGCGGCGTGCTGCGAGAGCAAGGCTGAAAAAACCCCAAAACCAGGGGTTTATACATAGGAGAAGGCGCGGGAGACCTGACTGGGGTCGAGCGGACCCGTCCGGGGTTGTCCGACCATGGAGGGTCGCGCGCGCGACTGGGCAGATCTGCTCGGGGTCGGGCGCGGCCTGGGGGACCCGCCTGGGGTCGTGCGACCTCGGGGGGCCCTGCCCAGGGACAAAACCGGGGTCGAATGACCCCCGCCCCCCTTTCTCTCTTGCATAAAAAAGAAAAAAAAAGAGGAAAAAGACCCTCCCATAGTCATTTTTATCCCATCCACCCCGTACGGGTTCAAACACCTCCGGGTGGCCCTCCAACTTCTATACATAGACCCCCGGGAGTCCGGCATGAATCATCAAGTACGAGCAACGAGCAGAAACACTTGCACGCAGACGACAAGAGCCTTGTTCGTTGTTTTCGGCCCTTGAGGGGTAGGTGACCCCGGGTCTTGTATTTATGCCCCTAAGGGCTATATTTATAATTGTGCCCCTATGTGGGCCAAGTTTGTAAGTTTCTATGCCCCCGGGATGGTTAAATTATGTAATTCTGCTCCTATAATGGGAGAATTACGAAAATGCCCTTCCCGAGATTGCTAGAAACATAAGTCCTATTGTTTGCAGTTTTGCCCTGCAAACTTTTGTAATTGGGGCTATGTCCCTACATCCCGCGTCAGTGCGGAGACTCTTCATGTACAGTCGACAACTCACCGACAACCCTTGTACCCACTTGGGCTATAAACGCACTCAATGTACTTTGCAGATTTTTTTTGTGTGCACCGGTCAAGGGAAAAATTATGAGAGAACCCCCAGACTTTTGGGAAATTATATATATACCCCTCCCTTTGTGAATCAACGCACGTGCACCTTCTATGAAGCTCCTCGTTGCTCCTTCCACTTAGGTATGTTGTCGGCTCAGTCCTACACTTAAGTGTCACCTCAGACCTAGGTCCACGTAGGGTCTAGTAAAATTACCAAAATACTCTATGACCTAGAAATGGCCCAGTAACCTCCAAAACTCTCCGGAAATGGCCTGAACACCTCGGAGGGTCAGGGACTCTACCCTACCTTCTCTCCAACTCGAAAATTCTAGAAATACCCCCTGACCTGGTAAAATTACCAAAATACCACTGGAACATAAAATTATCAAAATACCTCTGGGGTCCAGGAAACCTCCCAATACTTCAAAAATGTCCACTGTTCTGGCAGAATTGTGACTATGTCCTCAAATCGTAGGGTTTCTCAACCTAACAGCCTTTGATGAAGCCCTAATCCCGTTAATTCTTCAGTGATGAGTGAAAATTAAATCTGAGCCCTACAAGCAAGCATGCCCTCAATATCAATACCCTTGTAGAAGACCAACATTTCTTTGACAGTTAAACAAAAGTGTTCGGACGTTGTAAATTAACATTGACTGCGGTCAGTGGGGAAAGGTCCAGCACCCAAATCCAAATCGTCTGATACGATACGCGCTCACGGAATAAAACCTACACAAGCTACCTATACAGCCCCTATATGTGCACCCCTCTTTATCTCTCTCTCACAAAAAAAAGAGATGGAAAAATATTTTCCGTGATGCCAACACTGACGTAGTTATTTTCAGAAATTACTTAATGGAGATTGTGTCAAGGATTTCTCTTTAGAAGGTGCCTAAGAGTCAACAAGATTTAATAAATATCAGTATTTCAGGCGTATTAAGATGTCAGAAGTGGATGATGCTTTAAGAAAAATAAAAGTAAGACCTTAGGACCAAACGGCATATCTATTGAAGTATGGAAAGGCCTGGGAGACATTGGTATTCAGTTGCTAGCTAAACTTTTCAATAAAAATTTAAAGGAACGGAGAATGTCAGAAGATTCGAGAAAAATATTGTACTTCTTTTCTATAAAAATAAAGGAGATATTCAAAGCTGCAATAATTATCCTGGAATTAAGATTACGAGTCATACTATGAAACTTTGGGAAAGAGTAATCAAAAAACGCCTTCGATGTATGACTATTGTATCGGAAAATCAATTTGATTTTATACCGAATAGATCTACTACAGAAGCTATGTTCTTATTACGACAGCTAACGAAGAAGTATAGAGATGAGAAAAGATTTATATATGATTTTTCTTGATTTGGAGAAGAAGTATGATCGAATACCGAGAGAATTGATTTGGTGGACATTAAGAAAGAAAATAGTCTCTCAAGGATATGTTAATTTGGTTAAGGATATGTACAAAGGTGCTATTACTCGTGTTAGAACTATTGTTGGAGAGACTTGTGAATTTCCAATTACTATAAGTTTGCATCAAGGTTCTGCACTAAGTTCGTATCTCTTTGCCTTAGTTATGGATGAAGTAACAAAATAATTGCATGATGATATCCCTTGGTGTATGTTATTTGCAGATGATATTGTCTTAATTAATGAGAGTATTGATATTTTAAATGCTAAGTTAGAGTGTTAGAAGTATGTCTTGGAGTCTAAAGACTTTGAAAATTAGTAGGAGCAAGTCAAAGTTTATGCATTGTAATTTTACTAATGAGAGAGTGATACAAGAAGACATGGTTCTAATTGATGGACAAAACATTCCTAAGAGTAGTACCTTTCGGTACTTAGGATCTATCATACACGAGAATGAGGAGATTTATGACGATGTTGCACACAGGATTAAGGCAGGCTGGTTAAAATGGAGAAGCACACGTATGCATGTGAAACTCAAAGGGAAGTTTTATAGAACGGTTGTGAGACCTACTTTGTTATATGGTACCGAGTGTTGGGCGGTATGAAAGGAACACATTCACAAAATGTGTGTAGCAGGCATGAAAATGATGAGATAGATATGTGGTAAGATTAAGAAAAACAAGATTAGGAATGAGCGCATCCATAAGGACTTAGGGATAGCCCCAATTGATAGTAAAATGAGAAAAAATAGACTCATGTGGTTTGGACATGTGCTTCGTCGCCCTAACTCATTGTTGGTTAAAAGATGTGACCAAATCTTAGTGGATGCTAGTAAAAGAGCTCGGGGAAGGCCTAGAATGAGATGGTGCGATGTTATTCGAAAGGACATTAGTTTCTCGAGTTTAAATATGATATAGCACTTGATAGAAATCTTTGACGGAACATGATTCATGTATCCGACCCCAAATAATTGAAATAAGGCTCTGATGATGATGATGATGAATAATTCATGAATAGACATTGTAATGCCGTAGAATTTATCCTCCTTTCTAGGAAAATCGTGGCACAAAACCAGGGCAAACATTTTTCGTTTTATCTTCTGAAGCTCTCAATAATATAGCCAGATCATTTTCACGTGATAAAAATGTGATTGGGAAAGAGACATTGTGAGCAACAGAGAGGAACATAGATGCAAGATGGAGGGCGGTTGTGACCATCATATGGAGGCTGCAGGAGGCTGGCCATTTGCTGCAAAAGGGGGAACGACAGTGGCCATTGTGGGTGGGACGCGAGTATGGGGGCCTGGGATTGTGTTGGTGGGTTGAGTGAGTTGCGAGCATGGGGGCCTGGGACTCGGCCTCACATGCCATCATTCTTCCCTATATTGAAGGGATTTGTTTAAAATGCTAAGATCTTGGAGATGTAACAGTCTCTATTTGGTGGCAGCACGAGGAAACTGCCACCAGTGGCATTTGAACCTGCCTCCCAAAACAATAAATTTAATTGTGTTTACAAAAAAAAATTACAATAAAACCATTCATTATAAATGAATATCTTAACATTAAATTATGTTGTTCCCATCAGTATGCAGCCCCTAACAAATTATGCTAACCTATTCAGGTTATAGATGTGAAATGTCACTTCAGCTTGACAAAGGCATGTAGACATTTGCCCCAATGTTTAGCATCCATGTTTTAGCAGAATTGTCAAATGAGAAAAACCGAAACCAAAAAATGATCAAAAAACTAGTAGTTAAGTAATTACATATACCTCAGGAACTTCATCATGTGGACAATGACCTGCAGGGCTGATCTCATAGTATAGGGCTTCAGGTACCTGCTGCTTCACTCTGAGGCCCCAAATGGGCTTCACCCAGGGGTCTTCTTTCCCATACATCAGACAAATAGGCACATCTTGCATTTGGCACCTGCCATTAGCCATGCAATGAAGATAGTTAGAAATAACGAAGCACACACCATACTCCTGTGCTGTACTTAATGTACAGTTAAGGTGACAAAAGTTCCCTGACTGGATCAGTTGTTGAAATACCTTGACATGGCTTCACGGAAGGATAGCTGTCCCTTGGGAGCGAACATAATAGACGCAAATGCTGCTGCTGCTGCAGGATGCTGTGTCACCTCCACTATGCTAGAGAATACTTTGTCAACATTTGTCGAATGATCGGCATACACTTGTTTCAGTACATCCCGTATACTTCTAGGATCACTTATCTTTTGCCATCTGAAAATCATACAAATGGCCGCTCTTCAAATTCACATTGGGAGATAGTGATTTAACAGAAAGGAAGATAAAGCAAAAGCAATGATACGGTGCCACATTTTTTACAGGTATTTTTGCCACTCTCCACTCAGCTGTCCGAACTCATGATTGGATGACTGAGCTGGATAACTCCCAAACTTAGGTTCACTTTTCCCACCATCTGATTTGAAAATTAGACGGCAGGTGTGGCAAAAAGTGTCAAAAAGTGTCTCTCTCTAGCGTTCCTCATAAAACAATATCCTAGGCACCCAGGTGGATTGCTAAAAGGAAGCATGTCTTTTGAAACTGCAAAGAAATCTTTCTAATCATAGAAAAGAGTATTATTCCCTGTAGAAGGATCTTCAAACAAATTTTTAAGTTCCACAAAACAAAGTATAATGGGTCTCTTTTTGTGTGGTGACAAGAAATTTAAGTTGATGAAGCTTAATCATGGAGGAGTCTTTGCATGCGTTCCCGAAACCTTTTTCAATTCTAGGAATGACCTTATGGTTATATGGAATTTCCTGTATATTCTCAATATATCAAATTTGAACACTTGTCCCTCCCATAACCTGTCATCTTTTTAACCTAACCTCACTTGGGTACATGTGACCATAGGCCTTACTGTTGAGAAAGTACCAATTTCCTGGCATCTGCCTCTCTTTGTTTCTCTTCCTCCAGATCTTGCTTGCCCTCTTTTTCTTCATAGCTCTATTTTAGAGAATTAAAAATATAGCTAGCACATAAGACGAACACATGCACAACCTCCCCAGTGAGTAAGAATCTAGCTTATATGAAAGATACATAGACAAATGGATTGATCCAAGTGCATATGTTCAATTTATTGATAAATTTCACATGAACCTTGACCCCAAACAAACATGCAATTATGCAAGTGGTAAGAGCTTGGAAGTATACACTTACACAAGTTCAGTAAGCTTTCTCACACTAGCCGGTAGTGGAAATGTTCCGGCCCAGGGGAATAATTTAGCTAGTTTGGGTGATCTTATGGGGTTAGGGAGAAACCCCCAAAATGGTGTAGCATTAAGCAATGCAACCCCCTTGACTAGCTGTGGACAGCAAGCTGCAAAGCAAAGAGATATGAATCCTCCGAGGGAGTTGCCCACTATATAAACTGGTTCACCAATAACCTGCAGCACAAAAGGGGTGACTCAATTATGTAGATCGTGATAATGTTTTAATCTTAAATTATCTCCAAATATCCTTGGAGTGTAAGACTAGTAGGTTGATGTGCATGGCCAAGGAACACAAGACAGCTGTCTATATTTTGTGTTTGTCTGCGTCAATGTTGATGTCAATACATAGAAAATACAATAATAAAATAAGAGAGAAATATACACCATGCAAAGATTATCTTCTTTGTCTTGATTAACTTTACAACTGAGGAAAGGGGCAGAGAATCAGCACCCAGAAAAGAGATGCAGATGAGTATGTTCCACAATAAAATAAACACCACAATACTTATTTGCAAAAGATTACCCTCGAAAATGTCAAAGGAACACAGGATGGATCTGAAAAACAATTAAACAGTTGAAATGCATCAAGTATCAAATGAGCCTTGGGGTGCACCTAACTTACTTGATATGCACCCTCTCCCTAAGTAACTCCCTTCCTGCCTTTCCCTCAACACGCACGCACACACATCTCTAAGTTTTATATAAACTACTCCCTAAGTGGCCACTTTATGATGAATGAGGCAAAAATCAAGAATACATCAGAAAAATGTACTTTAATTCAATTATTGGTTTACTTAACTTTTACCGTTTAATCCTCAAATACATGTCCCCCAAACTTTTAAAAATACCCAAACAAATATCTCTCCAAACATCAGAAATGCCCTTTCCATACAACATCCTTCGGTCATTAGTATATGGGTATGCGCATACATTTATGTATATGTATGGTAAAATGCTACAGTCCGCTGCTGTGGCTATAGCACTATCTGCATGACAATCAGAAATGAATAACAAGTAGATGATGGAGAGTGTACAGATGGCCACAATGTTCAACAAGACAAATGACCCCAGGGGCACTCCAGCCAATATAATACTCTGATGTTCAAGGAAGAGCCATTTCCATCAGGATTCTAGGTTAATCCTCTCCTCCTAGATATGGAGAAAGCCCACTTCACACTGCTACATTAGTAGTAGTCAGAAAAACATGGTTCAAACTACTCTTAATACCACAATTCGTTTATTTGGGGTCGACTACATAAATTCTGTTCCACTAAAGAATTCTATCAAGTGCTATATTCGTATTTAAACCCAAGAAGTCAATGTCCCTTCTAATAACATCGCATCATCTCATTTTAAGTCTTCTTCTAGATCATTTACTAGCATCCACTAAGATTTGGTCACAACTTTTAACTGACACTAACTCAGGGCAACAGTGCACGTCCAAACCATCTGAGCCAATTTTCCCTCATTTTACCATCATCTGGAGCTACACCCAAGTCCACACGGATGCGTTCATTCTTAATCTTATTTTTCTCAATTTTACTATACATCCATCTCAGCATCTTCATCTCCGCCACACATATTTTGTGAATGTGTTCTTTTCTTACTGCTCAACACTCGGTACCATATAACAAATCAGGTCTCACAGCCGTTCTATAGAAGCCGTTCTATAGAACTCCCCTTTAAGTTTCACATATATATGATGATGACAAAGGGCTTCTGAATTCTGATGCGCTTCTCCATTTAACTAACTGCCATAATCCTGTGTGCAACATCATTATAGATCTCCCAATTCTCTTGAATAATAGACTCAAGGTATTGAAAACTACTACTTTTAGGAATGCTTTGTCCATCAAACTAGGTACCATAATTTGACATCTATTTCAAAAATCGATGATATGCAATGCCTTGTGTAGAAAATATGATAAAAAGCTTATTAGGGTAATCCATGATAATATGACATGTGGAATGTACATTTGAATAATTTTTAGAGATGCCAAGACTCCAAAATGCATTATTTCATGAGGCTGGATGCTTTTGAATGACTTCAAAACAAGAAGTTTTTTTGGGGGGGGAAAGTGGATGGTACCACTGTTATATTAAATGAAAAAGAGGGATTTACAATGTATAACCTGTGCTCTCAAACATCTCTATGGGCCTATACAACCCTTTACAAAAGATGGTCACAACCAGAAGACGCGATACACTCCATCCCCCCCACCCATCAACAAAAAAGACTTCAAAACAAAAAGGTTACGAGCTTTAGAACACAAAATTAACTTATTAAAAGAGATTCTTTGTCATTAACCACCATCAAGATGATTGGTTCTTGAGGATTCATCTCCATTTCAAGAACATGAATGGGTATGAAGATCTGGAGTATTTGACAATAATCCAAAAATGTCCAAATGTTGACACTTTATGGCATGGAATTTGCCTCCTTTATCAGAGGATCCGCCAACATAAGCCATAAGTGAGTCCAAAATCCAAAATCAGAGCAAGTTCTAGTGCAATACCTGATTTATGAACTGGTGTACTTGCTCTTGCCACAAATCAGCAGAATAAACGAGCTCCTCCGCCCAAGGCTCAGATTCGTCACCAAAGCCCCAAAAATCTTCATCCCCAGGCATGGTGCCTGCATTTGTTGACGGGGCAGGATCTTCCAATGGCAATGACCTTCCTTGCCCAAGAAAATCCAAAGACCAAACTCTGTAGTCTCGACCCAGATCCTTCATTTGCTTCTCATAATGAAAAGTTCCAACCCCGAAACCTGGAAGAAACAGCACAGCGGGGGAATTTACATTCTCCACCCCAGCTTTCTCATAATGCACATTGAATTTTGGCTTCCACTCCCAGGAGCAACTTGTGATCGACGAACTAGAGTTGGCACTACACTCATCAGGTAAACTGGGAATCAAAAGCTTTGTAGCTGGACCAACCTTCCGCGAAACATTTCCCGGGCTCACGTCTCCTTCTGCTACATAGCAACTGAAAACTTGTGCCGGCCTTTCAGAATTTTTACTGCGACGGCAACCTCCAATTGAAGCCTGAAACGTGTACTTCTCTTTGCATGAAAACCCCAAACTTCTTTTACAGCTTGACACAGGATGCAGAGTTACAGCCTGGATGTGCTGTAATAGTTTGGGATGCCTCGATTTTTTGTCAACGATCTTGCTGTTCAGGCTCCTCGTTCCATGACACGGCAGAGAGGAACGGAACAAGGACATCGTTTCCATCTCGTGAGAAAGATACAGCCTGCGACGTGTGGATCAAGTTATGCTTCTCAACAATAATAGCCAACTGATCTTCGAACATAAAGTCTCAAAAAGAACTATATTTTCCAAAAAAATAAGTTGGTTTTTCTGAAAAATTTTCAATCAGCAAAACAAAAATTGGCAAAGAAAAGAATTTTCTCGGCATCTGCTGATAGCATGTTGTATCACTAAAACAAACGGCTGAGCATAATAGTAATAATAAAATAGAAGCGACACTCAAGTTTGGGAACTCTTGGAAGAAAAACTATTGTTAATAAGTTTCCACAATCAGCTCCGAACGACAGATTAGATTCCGTCATATTCAAAAAGCAAAGTACCAATTAGAAAGGAAAAAGAAAAAGAGGACAACAACAGTGAAAATAGAGAAGCCGCCGGTTGTTCCTGAATGCAAGGTACGCAGACGCAGACCAGTAAACAGGGTGACAACAAACAAGTGCGAATCCGCAAAAAAAGAGCTAGATGCGCTCCCACATGAGTTTCGGTAAAAGTGTCGCGCTCGTGCGCAAATGAATAGAAGAAGCAAATCTGCAATTCCCGTTGAGAGACCAAACAATAGATGGCAGGGGATGCCATATCCTACCAAAGTAGTTGTTGTGAAACTTGTAGAGGAAGTAATACGATTGGACAGGTGTGTGGGGGATGTGTGTGTGAGAGAGAGAGCGGAGAGGAGGAGGAGGAGTACAGAAAGGTGCGAGAGCGGGGGTAGTATGTGGATACATACCTCTGGCTCCGATCCACAGGGCAAGCTACCATTTGGGACGGGGAGGGGGAGGACTCCCTTCTCGGAACTCTTTATCGCCTCTCTTTCGGATAGACGGACGCGGGAAGAGAGAGAGAGAGAAGAACAAGGAGGAGGAGACGTGTGAATATAAAGGTCCGCTGGGAGATCGCGTACGACTACTACTGAAGCAGCAGCAGGAGAGCTCTCCTCCTAGACGTAAGGAGGGGAGGGCGGGGCGGCGGAGGTGGTCAAAGAGAGAGAGAGAGAGAGAGAGAGGCCAACATTTCCCGCGTGTTGGATCGGACTTCTTTAGATTGTGATGCTCCGAAACGTGACATGTGGCCATTTGCAGGGTGGACTCAGCGTGCACGGCATCATAGATTCATAGGAGAGAAAAAGAAAAGGAAAAATGATTGGACTGGCCTGGTAAGAGTTGCTGTTTGGCCGTAACGCAACGAGTAACCGCTGAAACAGGGAATCTACCGGTTCACTAGCGGCTAGGCCGGTTCAACTACGGCAACCTATGGTCGGGGAAGTTAGTTGTAACCATTAGTTACTGTTGAGAGTGCTGTTACATCCTGTCGATGAGATGAGTTTGCAGAATTAGTTGTTAGTTTGTTAGAGATCTGTCAGGTGTCTTGTGGCAAGACTCTAAACCCTAGTTGTAGCTCTGTACGAAAGAAAGATGGATATAAATAGTGGATGGAATGACCATAGAGGTCATGCTGTCCATTGTTCATTAGCCTCCACTGTAGATAGTTATCAATTCCTTAGTTGCTCTCTTGGGGTTCTACTTGGAAATCGAAGTCTTGTTCTTGATCTTTCACAGATTCCATTGGAGGTTCTTTCTGTCTTGATCCAATTGAGAATTCTGGAGCCGAAGCTTGAGGGAGCAGATCTCCTTAGCCTAGAGGAGCTTCCTCTTGCATATTGGAAGAGGCGTACCAAATTGGTGTCTGAGCCATCCTCAGGCAACGCCAATTCTTACTCTTCTACGGCAATGGCGTCGGATCCTATGGAATCACTCAAGGCTATGATTCAAGAGACCCAACTTCAGGTCAATGCTTTGTCTAGAGAATTGGGAAATATGTCCCCTCGGATTCAATCCGTGGAGTCTTGCATTAAGATCCCTGAATCTGCACCCCCTTCAGCGGTTATCAATGACACTCCTGGTTCTTTTCACCATAAATTGTATGAATTTCTCAAGTTTGATGAGAGTTCTGATCTAGCGGAATGGCGATTTAAAGCTAATGGATATTTTTACTGCAATAATATCTCCCTGATGCCCAACGCGTTACTATTGCTTCCTATTATTTGGAAGGAGAAGCCCTCCAATAGTTTTGGCACTTCTCTAGTACTAAAGAATCCATTTCTTGGCATGATCTGTTAGCTGGACTAGAATCAAGGTTTGGTGTAGTTTTTGCAGTCGATTCTCATGGACAACTTAGTAAACATCGACAAATTGGGTCAGTGGCTGACTACCAGAGGCAATTTGAGGCCTTATGCAACTGTGTAATAGGAATTTTAGAGAAACATTTGTTGGATATTTTTTTGAGTGGGCTGCTGGACGATCTTTCCTGTGAAGTTCGCTCTTTCATGCCTCACTCCTTGTCGCATGCTATGGAATTGGCGAGGATTTAGGAGCACAAGCTTAATTTCCGCCGTAGAGGCCCACCACATTTCACTGTTACAACCCCCCAACCACCTAAACATATCCCTTTCAACACCCCGCCATCATTTTCTCCTAAAAACAATACACCCCCAATCAGGAAATTGTCTACACAACAATTGCAAGATCGAAAGGTTAGGGGCCTACGTTATAATTGTGATGACAAATGACTGTCGGGTCACACTTGCCAACCCCACAAGTTATTCTTGCTCCATCTCCTTCTAGATGACAGTGAGCCCAGCCAAATGGATATTGATGAACCGGACCCTTTTATTGAGTTTCCTACTGACATCTAACCCTCTCTGTCAACTCAATTTGTGCACCATCTCGCCTCTCTGGGCACTTTGAGAGTTCTATGACAGATAGGATCCCTTTCGGTCCTTGTGTTGATTGATAATGGGAGTACCCATAACTTTTTGGACCCCATTATTGTCAAAAGGTTGGGCTTATCCATCACTAATTTTGATTCCCATCCTGTTAAAAGTGCAGCAAGTCTTCAAATTTCATCACAAGGCTAGTGTCCTAGGGTTAGTCTGAAGTTGCCAGGTATTTCCTTTACCTTGGATTTTTTTGGTCCTTCTTAAGTAGTGTGGATGTTGTTTTGGGCAACACTTAGCTATAGTTACTTGGAGACATCACTCTAAATATTTTCCAAATGACAATGAAGTTCTCTTTGAATGGCCATAACTTTATCCTATCTGGACTTTCCAACTCTTCTACACATATTATGTCTGCCAAGTCCATTTCTACTGATATTGCCAAGTCCTGTTTTCTTTGGAAGCATCACCCACTTATGTCCCTCCAATGGCATCACCTATGCACTCTCACTCCCTTTATATAGCGCAAATCTTGGAACACCATTCTACTATTTTTGCTGAACCACAAGGTTTACCACCATCCAGGCCTTATGACCATCGCATTCAACTAGTGGATGACTCCAAACCAATCTTACGGCCTTGTTACATGCATTCCCCTTTTCAAAAAATAGTTATTGAACAGCAAATCAAAGACTTTCTCTCCCTTTCTCATGTGCGAGCTAGCACTAGTCCTTTTTCTACCCCAGGATTATTGGTTCAGAAGAGAGATGGATCATGGAGGATGTGTATTGATTATATAGCTCTGAATCAAAATACAGTCAATGATAAGTACCCTATACCTCTTATTAATGACTTATTAGATGAGTTCCATGGGCCCAGGTATTTTTTCAAGCTGAAATTAAAGTCTGGCTATCACCAGATATGAATGCATCCTGATGATGTCTATAAGTCAACTTTTAGGACACATGAAGGCCATTATGAATTCTTGGTTTTACCATTTGGACTTACCAATGTCCCCTCTACTTTTCAAAGTTTAACGAATGATTTGTTCAAAGAATGTACGAGGAAGTTTGTCTTGGTGTTTGTCAAACCTTTCCCGGCTGGAGTAAGAAGGGAGGTTTTTAATGAGGCAAGGAGCGTGGTTCTGTCCAACTTTCGCTGGGTACCTATGGATGGGGCTGCCATTGATTTTCTTAAGGACAATTGGTGTGGCAGCCCACTTGCCCCTCAGGTTAGTTTTTCGAGAGTCACTCTCAAGGAGGCCATTTCGAATACAGCTCATCCTGCATGGTCTTTTATACCTGCTCATTTAATTCCCACGGTCAGCGATATGCAGCTTCAAAATAGGCCTGAACGGTGTGTATGGGCGGGCAATCATGCTGGCAATTTTCCCCTCAAGTCAGCATACAAGTCCATCAGAGTACAAGGGGCACAATGCAGTCCGCTCAAGAAAATTTGGGGAAAATACATCCCTCCGCGTGCTTCTATCTTTTGCTGGCGCATGCTTAACTTAGCTGTCTCGGTTGATTGTCTCATTAAAGATTGTGGGATTTGCCTTCCTTCCAAATGTGTGTGCTGCACTAATAATCATTAGGAGGAGAGCATTAATCATCTCTTTATTAATAGTCACATAGCAGGGCCTCTGTGGAGCTGCTTCAGACCATTCTTTGACTCTAGGTGTAGAACCACTGAGTCCATCACCATTAAATCCTGGGACATCATTCGTTTTGCTGACATCCAAAATCCTATTGGGTATGCTGCAGTTCTTATATTGATTCTCCTCTTGTGGGAGACTTGGAAGGTGAGATGCAGAAGTAAATATGCAGGGAAGAGCTTTTCTACTAGACTGATTCAACAATCTATTATGGGGCGGGTAGCTTATGCTATTCAATAGATCAACTTTAAAAAGGCCCCTGCTATGGCAGATCTACATATCATGGTGCAGTACCATTTGAACTTTAAATGTAAAATTAAGGCGCCGAAGATCATCAGATGGACATGTCCTGCATATGGTTACGCCCTCAATGTAGATGGAGCCTCAAAAGGCAATTCTGGGGTGTCCGGCGGAGCAGGTTGTCTGAGGAACCACCAGGGAGAGTTTATATACGGTTTCTCCTATTATTATGGTGTGGGCACAAATCTGGTGGCAAAAACACGAGCTCTGCTCGATGGCCTTCGAATGGCGCTGAAGAGTGGGCTCCCAATTGTAGTTATATATTCTGATTCTAAGTCCCTCATCTCGCTCACTCACTCTAAGGACCCTCCTCCATGGACGATATGCAAATGGTGGGACGAGATCATCACCATTTTGGCCAATACCAAATGGCGGTTGGAACACATTTACAGGGAAGGAAACTCTCTAGCGGACGCACTTGCCTCCAACGCATGTGTCAATCACAACAACTTGAACTATAGGAAATGGACTGACTTACCTCATCAAGCTCGCGGATGTGCCACGCTTGATGCCTCTAGCCTTCCAAGTTGGCGGATTTAATTCTTTTCATTCAACAGGTTCGTGTTTTCACCTTTGATATTTCCCAGGGGTATGCCCCGCAAATTTCTGTACATGAACTTTTATTTATCAATAAAGTTGGGGTAAAAAAAGTTTATCTTGGTGTTTTTTGATGATATTGTGATATATAGTGTGGACTGGGATCTCCATTTACAACACCTGTAGCATGTTTTGTAAATACTAGTAGACAACCAGCTCTATGCTAAACTGTCCAAGTGTGTATTTGGAGTCAAAGAAATAGAATTTCTTGGGCATATTATTTCAGACAAAGGGGTCTATATGGAAGGGTCTAAACTACAAGCAATTTCCTCTTGGCCTGCCCCTCGTTCTATCAAAGTTTTGCGAGATTTTTTGGGGCTTACAGGGTACTACAAGAAATTCATCAAGAACTATGGCATCATTGCTTCACCTTTGACCAATTTACTCAAATAGGACAATTTTACTTGGACTCCACCTGCTCATCAGGCGTTTCTAGATCTGAAAAGGTCCATTTCAACTGCTCCAGTTTTAGCCTTGCCTAATTTTTCAAAGATATTTGTGGTAGAATGTGATGCTAGTGGGTCAGGTATGGGAGCTGTACTTATGCAGAAAGGTATACTTATAGTTTACCTTAGTAAAGCTTTCTAGCCACATCAATTGGGGAAGTCAACATATGAAAAAGAAATGGAGGCTCTAATTTTTGTAGTCCAAAAATGGAGGTCTTACTTAATTGGTCGGCCGTTTGTAATTAAGATTGATCACCAAAGTCTCAAATTCCTATTGAGCCAAAAGGTCCACACTCCAGCACGACAATGATGGTTAGTTAAACTTTTGAGATTTGATTTTACTTTGGAGTATAAATCAAGACATTCTAATAAGGCTGCAGATGTTTTATCATGGTTACATGATGAAGGACCTACTCAGCCTATTACACAACATACTCCTTCTTGTTTTATAATAACCATGGTTGTTCCAATTTGGTTCTCTACTATACAATCTGCTTATCAAAATGATGTTGTGTTTACATCAATGGTTGCTAAATGGCATTCAGGGGACTTAAAAGTCAGCAAAGTTTGTTTATCGGGGAGGTATTCTGTAACGACCCGAGAATCCGATTACTGGGAAGGCCCGATAATCTGAGACTCGAACCGCCGCCCACGAGTCGGGAGGGCTCGGAAGGGCTAAAAGGAGTGTGGAGGCACAAAGAAATAGGAAATAAAGCAGGACAATCCAACAATTAACAGAAATAAATAAACAACTACAGCTACAACAGAGTCCAGTCCAACATAAAGTACAGTCTAAAACAGTAAAACGTACCACATGCCAAGTGAACACTCGGCCCGGCAAGCTGGCAACTACGAACCTCCACTCCGCACCCTCGAACCTCGAGGAAGAACCGCTACACCTGAAAAGCAGGGAATGAGTCTCCATTTGGAGACTCATTTCCTGCTTTTCAGGTGTGGAGACTCATTCCCTGCTTTTCAGGTGTGGCGGTTCTTCCTCGAGGTTCGAGGGCGTGGAGCGAGGTTCTCAGTTGCCAGCTTGCCGGGCCGAGTGTTCACTTGGCATGTGGTACATTTTTACTACTTTAGACTATACTTTCTGTTGGACTGGACTCTGTTATAGCTGTAGTTGTTTATTTATCTCTGCTAATTGTTGTATTGTCCTGCTTTATTTTCTATTTCATTGTGCCTCCACACTCCTTTTAGCCCTTCTGAGCCCTCCCGGCTCGTGGGCGGCGGTTCGAGTCTCGGATTATCGGGCCTTCCCGGTAATCGGATTCTCGGGTCGTTACAGCTGGTATCAGAGCGGTGGTTGTAGACGTACATAAGAATTCGAAATGTTGCAGTGATCAGAGTCCATAAGGTCCAGTACAGTCGGTAGCTGGCTTAGGGTTTTGTGTTCGCTTTCCGCCTTGTTTCTCGCTTGAGAGCTTGAGTGAGCTGCGTGGCGCTGTGAAGGTGGTTGCTGTCCGCGGCTTTCGTGCCAACATGGGGTCTAAAGATCGAGGTCGAGAGCCTTCTCCCTCATCGGTGGTGACCCTGGTCGTGCTGCGTTGGGCAGAGGTTGCCGGCAGGCGTAAGCTCGCGGTGTTGCGTTCGAGGAACCTGCAGCATGGTCAGGTGGCTGGAGAGGATTTTTCGTGGTTAAGAGGCCGTGAGCGTGCTCTGAGGGAGCTGCTGTCGGTTTTGGCCACTCCAGCTTGAGATTTATCCAGCCCCTGAGATTTTCAGGTCGTGGTTTAAGGTGGCAGAGCGGGTGTTCTGATCGAGAAGTGTGCTCCGGTGAGCGGAATGTCTTCTCGGTGAGCTGTTGATTTGTCGAGCCTGATGATCTTGTCGTGCTCTGTGGCGTCAGAAATGACGTGTCGGTCCCTGTTATTTTGCGGATTTCGAGGCAGGATTGGGTTGTGGTGTCCCAGTAAGTCTTGCTCCTGCGCTCTTGTGTGCGAATGGGTTGTGTTCACCCTGGAGTTGGCTTGAGATGTGAAGGCTCCGCGGTGATTTCGGGACTCGAGGATGAGCGTCGGCAGTTGTCGTTACGGCTCGTGTTGCGGCTCTTGGCATGCCGTGTTGCAGTTCGAGGAATTGCAGTGGTGGTGCATCGAGAGATGCTGTGATCATGGTCTGACGTGACACTCGCCGAGTGTGTCGGAGGTGCTGACCTGATGAAAGTGATGGTTTTCTTGGTGCTGGATGGTGCTGTTTCCAGTGTGCACGAGGTTCGAGGTCAGGTCGAGCGTGGAGTTCTTCCGTTGGTCGAAAGTGCGCTGGTTTCTCCTTTGGTTGGAGAGATTGCGTTCGGCTAAGGATCGTCGTCTTGCATTGTGTGTTCGGATTGGTTGGCCTTGTGTGCCATGAAGTCCGTGCGAGACGTGCTCCTTGTCTTGGCAGGGTGGTTGCCTGTGAGAAGTTGTGCCCATTCCCTTTTCGTGTGAGGGTGCTGGCGCTGTTCCGGAAGGACGAGTGCTGGTTGGGCGGTGTTTACTTTCTCGGCTGTGCGCGTGGATCAGAGTGCGCAGCGGAAGCGTGGTGGGCCCATAACCCACTGGTTCAGGATCGTAGCGTTGGTTGCTACGGGCGGATTTCTGAGTTTGCGTTGAGCATCGGAGGATGGGTTCCTCGGTGTGAAACGTGTTGTTGTCGTGCCGTTGCTCGAGGTATTATGGTTGTTGGCACTGGCAGGATGGAGTGTTGGGGAAAAGTGCTGACTAGTGCGCCGCATGAGTACCCTGTTCCTGTGTTGGAAGCCGTGTCAGGCGTCGGTGTTGGACCTGGATGAGGTTGTTGAGGATGTCGCCTGACGAAGGTCGAGGACGTGTTGGTCAAAGTCGGTGGCTTGGCGCCCGACTTGTGTTCCCAGTCGTGTCCTCGGATGAGATCATTTTTGGGGAAGTGGTCTCTGGCAGACTATGGGTCCCGGTTGACGGCTATGAGTGGCTGGTGAGCCTAACCATGTGACCGACCATAGCAGCGTCTGTTGGTTCTACGGTATTGTCGGATTGTGACGGTGAGATGTTTGTTGCTTTGGGGACCCATGAGTATTGTTCAGGTGGTGTCCCGTGGCTCTGTGGTAAGGGCAGAATCGGGATTGGCAGGTGTCCACTTGCATTGATCGAAGGATTTGATGAGACCAGATGGATGAGTGACGCATGTGGGCGGTGGCCTTTTTGTGAGATTGGCGTCGGATTGGTGGTCCTTGTTGGGACGTTGGTGTCACAATGGTTATCCCTGGTTTGGTGACCAGCATGGGATGGTTCCCCTGTGAGTCTGTGTCCACTGAGGTGATGACTGAAGACACCAGGATCTTATCATTTGGTTTCGTCGTGCCCCCCGAGAGGGTCGAGTTGGCGCGATGTTCGAGCTCGGATGCGGTGTCCGAGAGGAGTGCAGCTCGAGATGCAGCATCAGTCTGTGTGTGAGTCGACGGATGGCTTTCCGAGGTTTGGAATGTTTCCTTTGGACCCGGTCGAGGACCAGGAAAGAAGGAAGAAGCTGAGCAAGCGGAGGTTTCCCGTTGACGAGCAGTTGGTGACCAGTGGATGGTCTTTTCAGAGACAGAAGATGCTGGTTGTTGGGGCTCGAGCGTGGCGAGAGCCGTGTGCCAGCGAGACCTTTGGTGGTCGTTTCTGTGATGTGCCTTTCCGGATGGGATCTGGACTTTGTCGAAGTTTGTCTTCTGACAAGAGTTGGCACAGTGTTATGTCCGGCTTTCGGCTTGCCATGTGTGAGGTGTTTCTTGGTGCTGAGCCGATGTTCTGGTTGCGGTCTGCGGAGAGGACTGCTTGAGCTGGTGGAGGCTCTATTTTGGTTGCTCCCTTGAGGAGGGTGTGCGACCTGTCAGCTGGCTGCGAAGCTGATGTGCGATTTGTCTGCTGACCATAGGATGAATCGGTAGCTGTTGCTCGTGTCGAGGGTTGTGATTCCTCGGTGAGCAAGATTGTGGCTGCGGTGCCATGGTTGATTCTCGTATTGTCTGAGGTGATGCCGGACTGTGTCCTCTGGTATATGCCTGCTCTGTTGGCCAGTGTGCTCGGCGCGAGGAGCGAGGTGTTGTTTGTGATTGTAAGTCTGGCTATGTCCCTCAGGACCGGTGTTTTCATGAGAATCGAGGTTTCTGTACTGGGGCTCTGACAGCGTTGTCCGTTGGTTCGGTGTTCTTCCCCTATGACTTCGTGCTTGGTCCTGAATTTCGAGGACGAAATTCCTTTAAGGGGGGAGGGCTGTAATGCCCCGGGTTTTTCGTGTTGAACCCCCTCCTCATGTAAAATGCCTTATGGTTTTGATGTTGACCAAATTCTTCTTGAACTAAAAATGAGTCATTCTAACGTCTTGAATCCCAACTCCGTCATATGAGGTTTTGGCGTGCTATGAAGGCTCAATGCAATCTTCTTGAGGGTAAGTGAGTTAACTTGACAGTTTGGATGAAAGAATTAACTGCTAGATATTTTGACAGGCCAATCTTCAAGGACAAGAATTTCAATGCTCTGGGATGTTTGGTGAGATCGACTTCAACCTTGATTTTCAATTTTGTGATTGAAGTCCTTTAAGATCGTCTCTCATTTGAATTATGTCTAAGTATGAAATGGTTTAAGCTTAATTGATTGACATGCCTTAAAAACCATTTTTGTAGCTCATAAACTTGTTCTTGAACACTTCTCATGGTTTGCATGTTTATTTTAGACGTTCTGGATCTTGACTCGGTCGTTTGGATCGCGTTCTCGGCAAATTCGTGTTCTGGCTGAAAGGGTCGACCCCAGGGGCCGCCCCCTGCTGTCTTTATTTTTTGGCCCGCTGGTTGTTGGTTCTGGACTGAGAGGGTCGACCCCAAGGGTCGACCCCTCAGGCTGTGGGTCGACCCCAAGGGTCGACCCCTTCAGTAAAAATTCTTAAACAGCAAGCGTTCCTGAGAGGGTCGACCCCAGGGGTCGACCCATGCCTTCTGGGCAGAAAAACCACCCACGAGGGTCGACCCCAAGGGTCGACCCCTTCATTTCTGGGCCGAGCCGTATTTGTTGACCCTTGGAGTTTCGACCTCATGGGTCATTTGTTTTAGGTTGGGGGCCCGTGCTTTGCTCCACATTTTGCGGATCTGGTCCCTTGACCGTCCCCATAACTCTCTTGGCATATATATTGTCGCTTGGTTGATGAAAACCCTAAGGGGAGAAGATCGTATGTTGAACTGTAAGCTTTCTTTCTAACCCCTTGTGTTTGCAGGTTGAAGTCGCCACCTCCTGACCTGGTTCCAGCTTGAAGAGCGCGTGAAAGTGAAGGGAAGGAGAAGGAGAACTACTTCCATACAAGCCACAGCTGCTGGATGCGATCCAAAATCAACCTAAAGCTTCATTCAAGCCAAGATCGTCACCGTGCTGCACAAAGTGTTCGATTAAATTCGTGGAAGTGATAGGGGGAGCTCCAACCAGGATAATCCAACCTCTTTTCACTCTTCTCACTTTGAATACCTTGAGTTTAACTTCATCATCTGTTTGTAATCAGTAAATCCGAGATTTGTGTGTGTGTGTTCGTGTTCGACAACACGAACGTGTGTGTGTGTTTGTGCTTGCTGTTCTACACAGTGTGTGTGTGTGGTTGCTGTTGTAAACAGCGGGTGTGTGTGTTTCACTGTCTAGTGGAAGTTAATCCTCCGTGTGAGGGGTGGACGTAGGGGACACGGTGTGTACCCGAACCACCTAAAAATTCCGTGTGCACTTTGTGGTTTGATTTTCTGCTATATATCGTGTGGGCTTCACGGTGAGGAGAGAATTCTATTGCTTGTTAATAAATCACCCCATCATCACGCATTCACGTGTGTATTTATGTTCGTGCTAGATTTGAGTTTGTTGTTTATCTTGCCTTGGTTCCGTGTAGCTCGTTTTTAGTTTTTATTGGGCCATCAATTCACCCCTCCCCTCTTGATTGCCACCCTCCGGGACTCAACAATTGGTATCAGAGCTTTGGTCTCTGGTTATTTACGATCTCACGGTCGTCAGAGAAGATCCCATTAAATGGCAAATAGAGGGATGATGCCCGAAGGGCATTCCATTCAAAGACCTCCGTTCTTTGATGGATCGAACTACCCTTACTGGAAAAATAGGATGTATGTTTTCCTACGTGCCCAGGACTATGATGTTTGGCGTGTTATAAGTAAGGGTCCTTATGTTTTATCTGAAAAAGAAGATGAATGGGATGAAGAAGATATAGAGAAGTGTTCAACGAAAGGCTATGAATATTATTCAATGTGCCGTTCATCCTAACGAATACTCACGTATATCTATGTGTGCCTCTGCGCAGGAGATGTGGGATAAGCTACGGCTTATATATGAAGGAACATCGGAAGTCAAGAAAACAAAAGCCAACCTCCTAGTTCGGGACTATGAGCTGTTCGCAATGAAGTCAGAAGAATCAATTTCTGATATGTTTGCAAGGCTAACCGAAATTACAAATGGACTAAAGGGACTTGGCAAGGAGTATTCCAACAAGGAACTCGTCAGAAAAGTCCTAAGATCCCTCACTCCACAGTGGCATACAAAGGCCACTGTAATTGAAGACTCCAAGGATCTAAGTACCTTAACCCTTGACGAGTTAATTGGCTCGTTGATGACTTACGAGATAAACATCAAAAGGAGTGAGGAGGATCATAAGAAAAAGAAGGTTGTTACCACAATGGCTCTAAAGGTGAATCCACACGACTCAGAGGGCAGTGAAAATGATTCAATAGGCAACACTGAAGATGAAGAATTAGTTGCCATGATCACACAAAGGGCAAGACGGTTTGTGAAACGAACCAGAAATTTTG
The DNA here is from genome assembly GCA_022559845.1 of Amorphophallus konjac. Taxonomy (NCBI): domain Eukaryota; kingdom Viridiplantae; phylum Streptophyta; class Magnoliopsida; order Alismatales; family Araceae; genus Amorphophallus; species Amorphophallus konjac. The sequence continues at coordinate 483,041,639 of CM040122.1, forward strand.
GTGGTCAGTTCAGAAAAGGACCAAGAAGGCAAGGTCCAAACAGAGGAGAAAATAGCAAGAGAGAAGAAGTGATTTGCTATGAATGCAAGAAACCCGGCCATATGCGGGGTGAGTGCCCTGATCTCATCAAGAAGGTAAAGAAAGGCAAGTTCAGAAAGCCCAAGGCCATGATGGCCACATGGAGCGATGAAGATCAAGAGGAGTCCGGAAATGAAGATGGACTAGAGGAGATAGTCCAGAATCTATGCCTCATGGCAAATGACGACGAAGGAAATGAGGTAGATTCTGAAACTGAAACTCTCACCTCTGAACAATGGCAAATTGCATATGAATCTTTATATGAAAAATGTAAGAGATTCAAATCTGAAAACAGAAATTTGAAAAAGAAAATTGATCATTTTGTGCATACTAAAAAATCATGTGAAGAGTGCCATGCTTTAAAATCAGAAAATGAAATTCTTTCATCCAAAATTGAACTATTTGAAGAAGAGATTTCATGTATGAGAGAAGAACAATCTACATTTCTGAAAATGCATGAAGAATTGAAAGATGACATGGAACAAGAAAAGCTCTAAATCTCGGCTTGTAATGAAGCCAAAGAAAAGGCTGAAAAGCAAAGTCAATATCAATTGGCTGAAATAAAAATGTTGAAGGATGCCCTTGCCATCCTTGAAAGATCAACTTCAGCATCTCTTAAACCAAAGAAACACATGCATAACTCCTTTTCGAATGTTGGTAGATGGAGAAAAAGAGATAGAGCCATCACTTGTTTCTATTGTGGAAAAATGGGTCATGATATGTATGATTGTAAAATTCTGAAATATGATGAAGAAAATTCTGTTGGATTCAGAAAAAGATCATATATGCATCATGCCTCTAACCATCATGGACCCAAGCTTGCTTGGGTACCAAAATCTCCATAAGAACTTTGGTTGAATTGCAGGTCCACTCGAGAGCTCAAAGGAACAAATGGTATTTGGACAGCGGTTGCTCTCGACATATGACGGGAAACAAGGAATGGTTTGTGGACCTGCAAGAAAAGGATGGCGGAACGGTAGCATTCGGTGGTAAAGACAAAGGTAAAATCATTGGAGAAGGTAAGATAGGTAAGAATCAAAATCATACCATTGAAAATGTATTGCTTGTGAAGGGTTTGCAACATAATCTTTTAAGCATAAGTCAACTTTGTGATAAGGGATGCAATGTGATTTTTGATTCTAACCACTGCACTGTTTTGAATAGGAATACTCAAGAGATCAAATTCATTGGTTTCAGGTATAACAATGTTTACATGATAGACTTGAATGATGCTTCTCATGAAAACTTATGTTTGATTGCAAGGTGCAACGATGATGCTTGGCTCTGGCATCGGCGGCTTGGGCATGCTAGCTTCAATGTATTGCTGAAATTATCCAGAAAGGATTTGGTGGTTGGACTGCCCAAGTTGAAGGCCGTCAATGATGGAATTTGTGGAGCTTGCAGCATGGGCAAACAAACAAGGACATCATTCAAGTCCAAACAAGATGTGACCACATCAAGACCTCTTGAAGTCATCCACATTGATCTCTTCGGACCAAGTAGAACTCACAGCTTGGGTGGTAAACTATATGGATTTGTGATTGTGGATGATTATTCAAGATTCTGTTGGGTCTATTTTCTCTCTCATAAAAATGATGCCCTGACGGAATTTGAAGCATTTTGCAGATTTGTTCAAAATGATAAAGGGTATTGCATCAAAGCTGTGCGGAGTGATCACGGTCGAGAATTTGATAACCATGAGTTCAGCAATTTTTACAGGGCTCAAGGCTATATGCATGACTTCTCCGCACCTAGAACTCCGGAACAAAATTATATTGTGGAAAGGAAGAACAGAACGCTAGTTGAGATGGCAAGAACCATGCTGAATGAGAATAAAATACCAAGGTACTTTTGGGCTGAAGCAGTGAACACGGCCTGCTACATCATAAATCGAGCCATGGTAAGACCACTGTTGAAGAAAACTCCATATGAGCTATACCGAGGTAAGAAGCCTAACATTTCATACTTGAGACCGTTTGGCTCAATATGCTACATTCATAACAATGGTAAGAAGGACTTGGCTAAATTTGATCTCAAAAGTGACAAAGGCATACTGCTTGGGTACTCTCTCAATTCGAGAGCATATCGAGTGTATAATTTGAGAACTCTCGTAGTTGAAGAAAGTCCACATGTTATTATTGATGAATCATCTCCATTTAGAACTGATGAAAAATCTATTTTGCAGGATGATGTGTTGAAAGATGACAATATCGAGAAGAAGCAAGAAAATTCAGAAAAACAAAAAGAGGAAGAACCAAAAGAAGAAGATGTAAATCAGGAAACTCAACTTGAACAGGAGCTACCGTTGCAATGGACATTTGCAAAGGACCATCCTCTGGAGAATGTATTGGGAAATGTACAAGAAGGGATAAGGACACGAGCCTCCTTCAGGGAAGTTGAAACTCATGACTTATTAGCCTTGCTCTCTCAATTTGAACCTCACTCCATTGAAGAGGCCTTGAAAGATGAGTCATGGATCATGGCCATGCAAGAAGAATTACACCAGTTTCAAAGGAACAAGGTGTGGTTCCTCGTACCATGTCCTAAGAATCACTCCGTGATCGGAACAAAATGGGTGTTTCGAAATAAAACAAACGATCAAGGAGTGGTAATTAGGAACAAGGCCAGGCTTGTAGCCAAGGGTTATAGCCAAGAATTAGGAGTTGACTTCGATGAGTCTTTTGCTCCAGTAGCAAGACTTGAGGCAGTGAGGGTTCTCTTAGCATTTGCATGTTGTCATAACATCAAATTATTTCAAATGGACGTTAAGAGTGCATTTTTGAATGGCTATATCCAGGAGGACGTGTATGTGGAGCAACCACCGGGGTTTGAAGACACAAAGCATTTAGACCATGTGTACAAGCTGGACAAGGCACTTTACGGTCTGAAACAAGCACCTCGTGCATGGTATGAAAGGTTAAGTGAATTCCTCATTCAACATGAATTCAAACGAGGTAATGTTGATCAAACCCTCTTCACAAAATTGAATGGTGAGGAAATCTTGATTGTTCAAGTTTACGTTGATGACATTATTTTTGGCTCCACTAAAGATGCCCTTAGCAACGACTTTGCAAAATTGATGCAAAGTGAGTTCGAGATGAGCCTCATGGGAGAGTTAACCTTCTTTTTGGGATTGCAGGTACATCAAACGGTGGACGGGTTGTTCATACACCAAAAGAAATATGCAATGGAGTTGCTGAAAAAATTCGGTTTGGCATCAACTAAGCCACAACCAACACCCATGTCCACTTCATTAAAAATTGATCAAGATGAGAAAGGTACATCAGTGGACCAAAAACTCTTTAGAAGTATGATAGGTTCACTATTGTATCTAACTGCCAGCAGGCCCGACATACAATTTGCTGTTTGTCTATGTGCAAGATTTCAGTCAAATCCAAAGGAATCTCATTTGTCGGCTGTGAAACGGATTTTTAGATATATTGCTGGTACAGTTAACTTAAGATTGTGGTTTCCACAGAATTCATGCTTTGAACTTGTCGCTTATTCTGACGCCGATTACGCGGGTTGTAAGATGGATCGGAAAAGCACTAGTGGTTATTGCCATTTTCTTGGGGGTTGTGTGGTCTCATGGGCCTCCAAGAAACAAAATTCAGTGGCATTATCAACAGCCGAAGCCGAGTATGTGGCTGTCGGTAGTTGCGTTACCCAAGTGCTATGGATCCAACAGCAAATGATTGATTATGGCATTTCCTTTAAAAACACCCCAATTCTTTGTGATAACACATCCGTCATAAATCTGTCCAAAAATCCAGTTCATCACTCCCGCACCAAGCATATTGAAATTAGACATCATTTCATCAGAGACCATGTGAGTAAGGGTGATATTAACATCAGTTTTGTTGAGACAGATCATCAAATTGCCGACATTTTCACCAAACCTCTTAGTGTAGACAAGTTCACATCATTTAGAAGGGAACTAGGGGTTTGTAGGATAGATCAATCTGAGTCTTAATCATGTGCATCAATGTCATTGCATTGCATGTAGTGTGTCATTTTTTTTGTCATGCATGTGCATAGTCGTGCTTGAAAAACCACAAAAATTTTCTATTTCTTTTGCATGAAAACCTTGATTGCATGGTATGCATGTTCTTATTATAGAATACAACCATTGGCTTTGCAAATTCTATGGCCGATAATTCCTTGAATTTTCTTAAGGCCAGCAAAAGAGCAATTGATATCAAAATCTGAACTTTCGGAGATGGGAAACAATGAACACCTTCTATGGTCTAAGTCATTCTTGAAACAAGTTCCCCAGTGTGTATACCCATTCATATAACTCCAATTTCTTGATTCCAACTCAATATAATCACTGGGGACTCGAGCCATATCATTCGCTCCCTTAAACTTACGTTTTCTTCAGCTTTTGCAGCAAACCCTGAAAGGGTCGACCCCAAGGGTCGACCCACGAAAAGGGGTCGACCCCAAGTGTAATATCCCGGACCTTTCGGATCCTTCTTCATGGGTCCCGGATCTAGTTTTCGGAGTGTCCGGCTCCGTTGTGTCCGAAATTTCGTTTCGGACATCTTTCGTGTTCGGATCGGCGCGATCCGGAGTCGTTTCGGAGGCCCGGAGGCGTTCCGCGGCTTTTTCCGCGTGTGTTTTCCGATTCCCGGTGTGTGTTTCGGCTTTTCTCTTCGGACGCTCGTTGCGGGTGAACCGGGCTGTTCACACGGACACGAGTGGTACCGTTGCGATCGGTGCGTTCCGAGGATCGCGGGGGTGTGATTTCCTATTTTTTGGAATTTTACGGATTTTCCGGGTTTTTCTATAAAACCCTTTTTCTTTTCTCTCTCCCCCACCATCTTCTTCTTCCTCTCTTCTTCTTCCTCCTTCCTCCTCCACCGTGTCTCCCTCCCTCTCCCTCTCTTCCTCCCGGTTGGCCACGGCGAGCTCCCCTCCGGCTGCAGACGGCGGCGGGGCGACGGCGCGGCGACGTGGGCGGCGGCGAGGCGGTCGTGGGGGCGTGCGGCAAGCGTGGGAAGCTTAAGGAAGAACGAGGGTTTTCAAGCGTTCTTCGCGATTCGTGGACGATCCGGCGGAGCATTCGCTCCATTGAGGTAGGGTGACGTTCCCTAGCTCTTCGCCGTTCTTTTCCGTGGTTTGTAGGCCGCGGGGAGGCCGAGAGAGGCATGTTTGGGCGTTTTTGGGGTTTTTCCATGTTTTGGGGTGAGCCGCCCGATCTATGGTTTTAGCCCATGATTCTATGTTTTGGTGGCTTAGATGCATGCTAGGGGTCCCCAGGGGTCTTCCCCCTTGTTTTCCCCCTCTCCGGTGGAGGTACGGGGGCGTGGTTGGTGTTTTTGGGGTTTTCCCGCCGTAGCGTGCTCTGGGGCAAGCGACGGTCACTCCAGTGACCGTCACATGCTTGTAACGCCCCTAGAGGGGTGCGTTACTTCCCTGGGTGTTGGCCTTTAGGGTCGAGGGCTGTAGCGGTCCTGCGACTGGCCGCCGTTTGCTAGTGACGCCCCTGGGCTGGGCCGTCACATGCTTTCGACCGTTGGGTTTTGACCGTTGGGGGTCAGGCCATGTAACGCACCGAGATAGGCGCGTTACATGCGTGTAACGCACTGGGGCAGGAGCGTTACTTCCTGTTGTCCCCCATGTGGATGGGCCAAGCGACGCACTGGGCCCAGCGCGTTACTTACAAGCGACGCGCTGGGGCAGGCGCGTCACTTCCCTTTCCATCCCGAGCGTGAGGGCCACGCGACGCGCTGGTCTAGGCGCGTCACATGCGAGTAACGCACTGAGCCCGACGCGTTGCTTGCAAGCGACGCGCCAGGGTAAGCGCGTTACTTTCCCTGTGGTTTTCGTGGGTGTGGGGTGCCATGTGACGCCCTGGCCTAGGTGCGCCGCTTCCAAGCGACGCACTAGGGTAGGCGCGTCGCTTCCCCCTACCCCCTGGCCGTGTGACGGTCCGCCTTAGACCGCTATTTCCAAGTGACGGCCCTAGAGTGGACCGCCATTTGGCAGTGACGGTCTGAGGGTCGGACCGCCACTTCCTGTGTTGCCCCATGAGGGTGGCAACCTCGCTTTTCTCCGACCGTGGTCTCCGTGCGACGGGACTAGTGCGTGGGGTGATTCCCACACGTTGTCGGGCTTGGGCGTTGTTTTCCGTAACTTGAGAGTCTACTCCTTCAGTGACCCTCCACTAGTCGTAGCCTACTAGTACGCGTGTGCTAGTCGCACCAGGGAGTGGTGTACGGGCTGACCTTTAGAGACGGTTTGTGGACCGGTTACCGTTGGGCCCCACGTCTTGCAGCCAGAGTCCGGCTGAGGGGAAAACCGGTCAGAGGGCCAGACCAGGGACGCGCGGTCTGTGTGTGCACACGTGGTTGGGGGCGGTTGGACCCACGTCGACGGGCGTGACCCCAGCTAGTTACTTGTTTGTGGTTACTTGTACGGTGTTTGCGCCTCGGGTAGGACCTACCATGTCAGGCGGTTCACCTGCGGTACGGTGTAAGACGTCAGGGGACGCTACCGGCTGTGCTTCTAGTGGGTGGTACTCCTGTCGAGTACGGAGTGTCAGACTGTCAGTCGTGTGTTTCCGACCTTCGGGTTTTGACGGTTCGACCGTTGAGTTTCGGTCTTCTCGTACCGTGGCACGTGTGTCGGTTTGCGTGCCGTTAGGGTCTAGTTCTGTAGAGTACAGGGCTTTCCTTTCCGAGGTACCTTCCTACCGCTAGGGTAGTGGTTTCTCGTTTTACGAGGAAGGGTTCGAGTGATCCCTACTGAGTCTTGTTCCGAGACTCATTCCCTGCGTGTTTTCACCGTGTTTCAGGTGAGGCGCCACCTTCGGGGAGCGTGTCAGGAGCGCAGCGGAAGCGTGGTGCGGGTGTCCAGAGGTAGTGCCAGAGGTCAGAGCCGGGGGATGCCCCGTGTAGCTGTACTTTTCTTTCTTGTCACTGTACTAGTCGTGGACTACTGTTGCTGTTGTTGTTATTTTATTGTGGACCATGTAAAATGTTAAATTCATTTCCTGCTTAATATCATAACTGTTTAATTTCTGCAATTATTTGTGATGCTTGTGTAGTTTCCACACCATCCTTTTAACCCTTCCGAGTCTTCGGGCTCGTGGGTGGCGGTGCGAGTCTCGGGTTATCGGGCCTTCCCGGTAATCGGATTCTCGGGTCATTACAGCTGGTATCAGAGCGCGGTTGTGGAATTACATGGGAATTATAGGTAATTGTATTGGTCCACTAGTCCACAACGATGATGTACATGTGACGCTGGCATGGGGCACCGCGTGTTTTATTCTGACCTTCCGTTTCTGAGTTTTCTGTCTTGTGCTTCAGGAGCGAGGATGGCGCCGAGGAGGAGTTCTCGCTCTCAGCAGGGGCAGTCGGCTGGAGGTCAGGAGATCCAGCAGGGGGTCCAGAGGGACCAGGAGGAGCATAGCAGAGTTCCGGGAGCTACCGAGGCCGCGGATGCTGCGAGGGCTCCGGGGGCCGAGGGTTTTCTCCGTGGCATGTACCATCTCATGGCTCAGCAGTTCGGCGGAGAGGCCGGTGAGGGCTCGTCAGTCAGGGGTGGGCCAGGCCGAGCAGTGAGGGACTTCATGCAGTTCCATCCACCTTACTTTAGCGGCCAGGCAGACCCTGATGCGGCTCGTGATTGGCTTGATGAGATGGAGCGGGTGTTCAGTTCTGCGAAGAGTGCTGTCGAGGACAGAGTGGTGTTGGCCTACAACCAGTTGCAGGGTACGGCTCGGAGGTGGTGGTCTTCCGAGTGGAAGACGTCCTTTCAGCTTCGTCCACTTGAGCAGGTCGAGTGGGATGACTTTGTCAGTGCTTTCGAGCGTACGTACTGTCCAGATGTTGTTGCTACGCAGCGGATGCGGGAGTTTCTGGAGCTGGTGCAGGGTGACATGTCCGTGTTGCAGTACAGGGCCCGATTTGTCGAGCTGGGTCGGTACGCACCTCATATCATGGAGCATGAGAGGGTGAGGACGACGCAGTTTGTGCAGGGCTTGAGGCTGGAGCTGAGGCACCATCTGATCGCGAATGGGGCCACTGATCTCGAGACGGCGTCTCGTGTTGCGATTTCCTTGGAGATGGATATGCAGAGGACTCGAGGACCGATCAGCCAGGGGCAGTCTGTGTCAGGTCGCAGCCAGCAGTCGGCTACTCAGCAGCAGGGTTTCTTTCAGTCTGCGTCGGGTGGTTCAGGAGTACCGGCATCGGCAGCTTCGGTGACAGGATCTGCGTCCTTCGGCTCGAAGGTCAAGAAGTTCTTCAAGAAGGGGTTCGGCAAGAAGAAGTCCAGAGATCAGGGGCAGGCTTCATCGGGCAGTGTGCAGCAGCCGTTTCCTTTGCAGCGACAGGGATCGGTGGGTGGATCGCGAGGACCTTGTCCACGGTGTAGTGAGACCCACCCAGGCAGGCAGTGCACGGCGCCGATCATCTGTTTTCGGTGTGACCAGCCAGGGCACATGGCGCGTGACTGTCCTCAGAGGCCGCCGCAGCAGCAGGTTTCCCAGCAGCAGCAGCAGCAGGGACAGTATCCGCCGCTACCCAGGTCAGCTAGTGTGGGAGGCAGGCAGAGAGCTCGTGGCCAGATCACGCACTTGACCAGGGCAGAGGCAGTAGCGTCGCAGCTCGTGGAAGGTACCGTTCAGATTTTGGGTTGTGCGGCTCGGGTTTTATTTGATTCTGACGCGTCTCATTCGTTTATTTCGGAGGATTTCGCGTCGAGCGTCGAGGAGCCGGTGACCCAGTTGTCCTGTGATTTGGCTGTGGAGTTGCCTTCGGGTGACTTTATGGTCACTCCGTATTGCTTCGACCAGGTTCCGGTGTGGATCGATGGACGGAGTATGCCAGGCAGGTTGTATGCGTTGCAGCTTCGGGATTATGATGTGATTCTAGGCATGGATTGGCTCGAGACTCATAGAGCGGTGGTGGATTGTGGAATGAAGAGGGTCTACTTCCAGCATCCGAGCAAGAGGACCTTCTATTTCCAAGGTATCCGTTCCACCTCTTCTCGATTTCTTATCTCTGCTATTCGAGCCCGTCGATTGCTTGATTCAGGTTGCCAGGGTTTTCTCGCGTCAGTGGTTGTGTCTGACCGGATGGAGCCGAATGTCGAGGACATTGCGGTGGTGTGCGAGTTTCCCGATGTTTTTCCTGAGGAGTTGCCTGGATTACCTCCCCAGCGGGAGATCGATTTCGTGATCGAGGTTGTGCCTGGTACGGGACCTTTGGCGAAGGCTCCCTACCGTATGGCCCCCGCTGAGTTGAGGGAGTTGAGGGCGCAGTTGCAGGAGCTGTTGGCCAAGGGGTATATTCGTCCGAGCTTTTCCCCTTGGGGTGCGCCCGTGCTGTTTGTGAAGAAGAAGGACGGTAGTCTGCGGCTGTGCATTGACTATCGGCAGCTGAATGAAGTGACCGTTAAGAACAAGTATCCGTTGCCGCGGATTGATGATTTGTTCGACCAGCTGCAGTCTGCGCGAGTGTTCTCGCGGGTTGATTTGCGGTCCGGTTACTATCAGCTGAGAATTCGCGAGTCCGATGTGGAGAAGACTGCGTTCAGTACGAGGTACGGGCATTATGAGTTTCTGGTGATGCCGTTTGGGCTCACCAATGCCCCAGCAGCCTTCATGGACTTGATGCAGAGGGTGTTCCACCCGTATTTGGACCAGTTCGTGGTCATCTTCGTGGATGACATCCTTGTTTATTCGCAGTCTGCCGAGGAGCATGCGTACCATTTGGGTGTGGTGCTGCAGACGTTGCGAGATCACCAGTTGTATGCGAAGCTCAGCAAGTGCGAGTTTTGGCTCAGCGAGGTGCACTTTCTGGGGCACGTGATTTCTGGTGATGGCATTTCCGTGGATCCCGCCAAGGTCGAGGCCGTGATGCAGTGGCCGAGGCCGAGGTCGGTGACGGAGATCCGGAGTTTCTTGGGGCTTGCGGGTTATTATCGCCGGTTTATCCAGGATTTTTCCCGCATTGCGACCCCGATGACGAGGCTCACGCGGAAGGATGTGCCTTTCGTCTGGTCCGAGGAGTGTGAGCAGAGCTTTAGGGAACTGAAGAGGTTGCTCACCTCGGCTCCGGTGTTGGTTTTGCCTTCTGGATCGGGAGGTTTTGTGGTGTGTACAGATGCTTCCGGCGTTGGATTGGGTGCTGTTCTGATGCAGCATGGTAGAGTGGTGGCTTATGCATCTCGGCAGCTAAAGCCCTATGAGGAGAACTACCCTACCCATGACCTTGAGTTGGCGGCAGTGATCTTCGCGCTGAAGATCTGGAGGCATTATCTGTACGGTGAGAAGTTCGAGGTGTTCACTGACCATCAGAGTCTGAGGTATGTGTTCTCGCAGAGAGATCTGAACCTCAGACAAAGGCGTTGGATGGAGTTCATGAAGGACTATGACTTCACCCTGTCTTATCAGCCGGACAGGATGAATGTCGTCGCCGATGCCTTGAGTAGGAAGGTTGCGGTCAGTACCTTGATGCTGAGGAAGTGGAGGCTCTGGGAACAGGTGCCCGAAGTATCTTTCAGGCTCAAGATTCCCCAGAAGCCAGGGTTGGCAGTGCTTGCGAGTCTGACTGTCACTCCTGCTATCCGTCGTCAGGTGACAGAGGCTCAGCATGCGGACCCTGAGTTGCCCCGGATTTTGGCGATAGCTGATGTGGAGCTTGGCGAGGACGGTGCTGCGAGGTTTCGTGGCAGGCTGTACGTCCCAGGGGAGGAGCAGGTTCGTCGTGCGGTGTTACGCGAGGCTCATGGGAGCAGGTACACTGTGCACCCGGGTGCGACGAAGATGTATCGGAACTTGCGGAGGCAGTTCTGGTGGCCTGGCATGAAGAGAGATGTGGCCGAGTTTGTGGCCAGGTGCCTGATCTGTCAGCAAGTGAAGGCGGAGCATCAGCGACCAGGCGGTACTCTCCAGCCCTTGGATGTTCCTGCTTGGAAGTGGGACCATGTGACCACGGATTTTGTGGTGGGGTTGCCCAGAACCCCGACTGGGCAGGACAGTATTTGGTTGCTGGTGGATCGGCTGACGAAGGTGACGCGGTTGCTACCGGTCAAGGTCAGCTGGAGCGTGCCTAAGTTGGCTCGTCTTTATGTGGAGCGGATCGTTCCGTTGCATGGGGTTCCCATTTCGATCGTGTCGGATCGGGATCCGCGCTTCACTTCTGGATTCTGGAGGAGTTTCCAGCGAGCTCTTGGCACGGAGTTGGCATTTAGCTCGGCGTATCATCCACAGTCGGATGGTCAGTCTGAGAGGACCATTCAGACTTTGGAGGACATGCTGAGATCCTGCTGCCTGGAGTGGCAAGGGAGTTGGATTCGTCACCTACCGTTAGTGGAGTTTGCCTATAACAACAGCTTTCATTCGAGCATCGGCATGGCTCCTTATGAGGCATTGTATGGGCGTCCTTGTCGGACTCCACTTGATTGGTTTGAGGTGGGTGAGCGTGTTTTGACGGGACCGGAATTGGTGCAGCAATGTGTGGATGTTGTGCACCTGGTTCGTCAGAACATGTTGGCGGCCCAGAGTCGGCAGAAGAGCTATGCTGACCGTAGGCGGCAGCCCCTCGAGTTCGCCGTGGGCGATCATGTGTTCTTGAGAGTTTCTCCGATGAAGGGGGTGATGCGGTTTGGACGGCGTGGGAAGCTGAGTCCCCGCTATATTGGTCCTTTCGCGATTGTGGAGCGCATCGGTGAGGTTGCTTACCGGTTGCAGTTACCCTCTGAGTTGGCGTCGGTGCATGACGTGTTCCACGTCTCTATGTTGCGGAAGTATATGCCCGATGACTCTCATGTGCTCGAGTTTTCCGTTTGGCCTGAGGTGACTCCAGATCTTTCTCTCCCAGAGTTTCCGATCCGCGTGGAGGATAGGCGAGAGCAGCGCCTGCGGAACAAGGTCATTCCCTTGGTAAAAGTCGTGTGGCAACGACACTCTGGTGGTGAGGCTTCGTGGGAACGTGAGGACGAGATGCGTCAGCAGTTCCCGTACCTGTTTGAGTGAGTCTTCCTCTTCTTTCCCCTTGGGTTGTTCTCAATTTCGAGGACGAAATTCCTTAAGGGGGGAGGGCTGTAATATCCCGGACCTTTCGGATCCTTCTTCATGGGTCCCGGATCTAGTTTTCGGAGTGTCCGGCTCCGTTGTGTCCGAAATTTCGTTTCGGACATCTTTCGTGTTCGGATCGGCGCGATCCGGAGTCGTTTCGGAGGCCCGGAGGCGTTCCGCGGCTTTTTCCGCGTGTGTTTTCCGATTCCCGGTGTGTGTTTCGGCTTTTCTCTTCGGACGCTCGTTGCGGGTGAACCGGGCTGTTCACACGGACACGAGTGGTACCGTTGCGATCGGTGCGTTCCGAGGATCGCGGGGGTGTGATTTCCTATTTTTTGGAATTTTACGGATTTTCCGGGTTTTTCTATAAAACCCTTTTTCTTTTCTCTCTCCCCCACCATCTTCTTCTTCCTCTCTTCTTCTTCCTCCTTCCTCCTCCACCGTGTCTCCCTCCCTCTCCCTCTCTTCCTCCCGGTTGGCCACGGCGAGCTCCCCTCCGGCTGCAGACGGCGGCGGGGCGACGGCGCGGCGACGTGGGCGGCGGCGAGGCGGTCGTGGGGGCGTGCGGCAAGCGTGGGAAGCTTAAGGAAGAACGAGGGTTTTCAAGCGTTCTTCGCGATTCGTGGACGATCCGGCGGAGCATTCGCTCCATTGAGGTAGGGTGACGTTCCCTAGCTCTTCGCCGTTCTTTTCCGTGGTTTGTAGGCCGCGGGGAGGCCGAGAGAGGCATGTTTGGGCGTTTTTGGGGTTTTTCCATGTTTTGGGGTGAGCCGCCCGATCTATGGTTTTAGCCCATGATTCTATGTTTTGGTGGCTTAGATGCATGCTAGGGGTCCCCAGGGGTCTTCCCCCTTGTTTTCCCCCTCTCCGGTGGAGGTACGGGGGCGTGGTTGGTGTTTTTGGGGTTTTCCCGCCGTAGCGTGCTCTGGGGCAAGCGACGGTCACTCCAGTGACCGTCACATGCTTGTAACGCCCCTAGAGGGGTGCGTTACTTCCCTGGGTGTTGGCCTTTAGGGTCGAGGGCTGTAGCGGTCCTGCGACTGGCCGCCGTTTGCTAGTGACGCCCCTGGGCTGGGCCGTCACATGCTTTCGACCGTTGGGTTTTGACCGTTGGGGGTCAGGCCATGTAACGCACCGAGATAGGCGCGTTACATGCGTGTAACGCACTGGGGCAGGAGCGTTACTTCCTGTTGTCCCCCATGTGGATGGGCCAAGCGACGCACTGGGCCCAGCGCGTTACTTACAAGCGACGCGCTGGGGCAGGCGCGTCACTTCCCTTTCCATCCCGAGCGTGAGGGCCACGCGACGCGCTGGTCTAGGCGCGTCACATGCGAGTAACGCACTGAGCCCGACGCGTTGCTTGCAAGCGACGCGCCAGGGTAAGCGCGTTACTTTCCCTGTGGTTTTCGTGGGTGTGGGGTGCCATGTGACGCCCTGGCCTAGGTGCGCCGCTTCCAAGCGACGCACTAGGGTAGGCGCGTCGCTTCCCCCTACCCCCTGGCCGTGTGACGGTCCGCCTTAGACCGCTATTTCCAAGTGACGGCCCTAGAGTAGACCGCCATTTGGCAGTGACGGTCTGAGGGTCGGACCGCCACTTCCTGTGTTGCCCCATGAGGGTGGCAACCTCGCTTTTCTCCGACCGTGGTCTCCGTGCGACGGGACTAGTGCGTGGGGTGATTCCCACACGTTGTCGGGCTTGGGCGTTGTTTTCCGTAACTTGAGAGTCTACTCCTTCAGTGACCCTCCACTAGTCGTAGCCTACTAGTACGCGTGTGCTAGTCGCACCAGGGAGTGGTGTACGGGCTGACCTTTAGAGACGGTTTGTGGACCGGTTACCGTTGGGCCCCACGTCTTGCAGCCAGAGTCCGGCTGAGGGGAAAACCGGTCAGAGGGCCAGACCAGGGACGCGCGGTCTGTGTGTGCACACGTGGTTGGGGGCGGTTGGACCCACGTCGACGGGCGTGACCCCAGCTAGTTACTTGTTTGTGGTTACTTGTACGGTGTTTGCGCCTCGGGTAGGACCTACCATGTCAGGCGGTTCACCTGCGGTACGGTGTAAGACGTCAGGGGACGCTACCGGCTGTGCTTCTAGTGGGTGGTACTCCTGTCGAGTACGGAGTGTCAGACTGTCAGTCGTGTGTTTCCGACCTTCGGGTTTTGACGGTTCGACCGTTGAGTTTCGGTCTTCTCGTACCGTGGCACGTGTGTCGGTTTACGTGCCGTTAGGGTCTAGTTCTGTAGAGTACAGGGCTTTCCTTTCTGAGGTACCTTCCTACCGCTAGGGTAGTGGTTTCTCGTTTTACGAGGAAGGGTTCGAGTGATCCCTACTGAGTCTTGTTCCGAGACTCATTCCCTGCGTGTTTTCACCGTGTTTCAGGTGAGGCGCCACCTTCGGGGAGCGTGTCAGGAGCGCAGCGGAAGCGTGGTGCGGGTGTCCAGAGGTAGTGCCAGAGGTCAGAGCCGGGGGATGCCCCGTGTAGCTGTACTTTTCTTTCTTGTCACTGTACTAGTCGTGGACTACTGTTGCTGTTGTTGTTATTTTATTGTGGACCATGTAAAATGTTAAATTCATTTCCTGCTTAATATCATAACTGTTTAATTTCTGCAATTATTTGTGATGCTTGTGTAGTTTCCACACCATCCTTTTAACCCTTCCGAGTCTTCGGGCTCGTGGGTGGCGGTGCGAGTCTCGGGTTATCGGGCCTTCCCGGTAATCGGATTCTCGGGTCGTTACACCAAGGGTCGACCCTCGTTAACGGGTACTGTTTTGGGGCGGGGTTTAAAAGGGGACGACCCATAGGGTCGACCCGTTCCGGTCGGGTGGCCTCGCCGCGTCCGAACCGGCTCCAATAAGGGAGGAAACCCTAAGTTTCCTCCCCTCCCATCCCTTAAAACCCCTCAAGCCCCCTTCAAGCCTAAAGCCACCTCTTTCTCCAAACATTACACCCCTCCTTGGCATGCCCCTTTGTGCCCTAGCGCGGCCCTCTCGGTGGCTACCCGCGCGGATCATTCTTCCGACGCTAGCACCGCGTCTCGTTGTTCTTCCCTTCACTGAGGTAAGTTCTTGATGTGTGGAGGATCCCCATTCTCTCTCGTGGAAGCATCTCTCTCCAAGTTGAGCCATTTTGATCTATTCCCTCATCTCCGGTTCCGTCGATTTGTGGTTAGATGGCGCCAAAGAGGCAAGCTTCTCGCAGCCGTGGAGAGTCGAGTACGGCCCCAGCACGACGTGGTCGGGCGAGCATCCAAGGCAGAGGACCGGCGCCGCCACCCAAAGTTTTGGATAGAAAAGTCCTCCGGCCGCGGTCGGTATCTCTTGTAAACTTACATCGTCATCTTCCGGGACTCATTGATATGTTATGCAGTCAGCCGAATCTAGAATATTTCATGTCTGCACATCGACGTATATATCCCAACTTGGTACATCAATTTTATGGCAATTTTATCATGTCCGGGGAGCACCCAACTACAGTGGTTCATGGCCATCGGTTAATTCTCACTACAGAATTTTTGGGAGCAGCATTTAATCTCCCGACTGAAGGTTTTATGCTTGGAGATATTGAAATTCCTGAAGATGCAGTTTTTCAAATGATGAAAGGCAAAGAAAGGGGTAACCGTTCTGTGGCAGGACTGAATGCAAATCATTTTCCGCCCATGCAACACATTTTACACAGAATGATCACCACAATTCTACTTCCACGGGGCGGTGGTCATGACAAGTTCACTGAAATTCACATGTTTCTTTTCTACTGCATTTTAAGTGGTATTCCTGTGAATTTCCCAGCCATGCTTTTATTTCATATGAGCAATAGCATGAAGCACAAGAACCGCACCATTCCATATGCTGCTGCACTCACTGCCGTGTTTACACATTTGGGTATTGATCTTTCCACCGAAATCTCACAAACTATACGAGAGGCTGACATTTTCACAATTCATTCCATTTGTCATAATATGGGATATGAGCTGCTTGATGGACACTTAGTTCGCACTCTGAAAAGTACAGAACAAGAGATCCGTTCTGAGGATGAATCTGATGAATATGAACAGGCCCCACCTGCCGAAGATATGCCTTCCGAGGCGGTTCAGATACTCATGGATCGGTTGGACTCGATAGATGACCGGTTAGACAGTTATGGGGAGACTTTGGAGGGCATGCAACAACAACTTACGGATCTGAAACTTAGTCATCAAGAGCACACCCAGTCTGTTCAAGACACATTTGATAATCAAACCCACTTGCTTGAAGAAATCTTGGGCTATATGAGGCGTCCGCACAACTCCCCGTCGTCCGATGAAGATTAGATGACATTTCTCTTGGAGCTTGGACTTTATCTACTACTTATTTCACCCCCTCCTTTTTGATGTTGTCAAAGGGGGAGAAAAGACTATTTCGGCTACTTATATGTATGTGTGATGAATGCTTGCATGCATGTGTGCTCATTTTCAGTTGCCTTTAGTTTGCATTTTAGTTTTGCATTTTAGAGTCATGTGTGTCATATCATATTGTGTGAGTCTCAAGTTCCTTCATGTCTCATTGTTATTGCATTTGAACTCTTCCTATTTCCTCTTGTTGTCGGCACACCTTGTGGTAATGCTACTCAATCTCACATGTTTTGTTAAGTTGCCTTTGATATCGGTTTAGCATGGTGAATTCAGTTCAATATTTGTGGTTGATATGGTTCATAATTATGTGGTTTCATTTATTCTTGAATGGTAGTTTACATTGATCAAAAATGCATTTTTAAATTTTGTCATCATCAAAAAGGGGGAGATTGTTGAACCCCCTCCTCATGTAAAATGCCTTATGGTTTTGATGTTGACCAAATTCTTCTTGAACTGAAAATGAGTCATTCTAACGTCTTGAATCCCAACTCCGTCATATGAGGTTTTGGCGTGCTATGAGGGCTCAATGCAATCTTCTTGAGGGTAAGTGAGTTAACTTGACAGTTTGGATGAAAGAATTAACTGCTAGATATTTTGACATGCCAATCTTCAAGGACAAGAATTTCAATGCTCTGGGACGTTTGGTGAGATCGACTTCAACCTTGATTTTCAATTTTGTGATTGAAGTCCTTTAAGATCGTCTCTCATTTGAATTATGTCTAAGTATGAAATGGTTTAAGCTTAATTGATTGACATGCCTTAAAAACCATTTTTGTAGCTCATAAACTTGTTCTTGAACACTTCTCATGGTTTGCATGTTTATTTTAGACGTTCTGGAACTTGACTCGGTCGTTTGGATCGCGTTCTCGGCAAATTCGTGTTCTGGCTGAAAGGGTCGACCCCTAGCCAAGGGTCGACCCCAAGGGTCGCCCCCTGCTGTCTTTATTTTTTGGCCCGCTGGTTGTTGGTTCTGGACTGAGAGGGTCGACCCCAAGGGTCGACCCCTCAGGCTGTGGGTCGACCCCAAGGGTCGACCCCTTCAGTAAAAATTCTTAAACAGCAAGCGTTCCTGAGAGGGTCGACCCCAGGGGTCGACCCATGCCTTCTGGGCAGAAAAACCACCCACGAGGGTCGACCCCAAGGGTCGACCCCTTCATTTCTGGGCCGAGCCGTATTTGTTGACCCTTGGAGTTTCGACCTCATGGGTCATTTATTTTAGGTTGGGGGCCCGTGCTTTGCTCCACATTTTGCGGATCTGGTCCCGTCCCCATAACTCTCTTGGCATATATATTGTCGCTTGGTTGATGAAAACCCTAAGGGGAGAAGATCGTATGTTGAACTGTAAGCTTTCTTTCTAACCCCTTGTGTTTGCAGGTTGAAGTCGCCACCTCCTGACCTGGTTCCAGCTTGAAGAGCGCGTGAAAGTGAAGGGAAGGAGAAGGAGAACTACTTCCATACAAGCCACAGCTGCTGGATGCGATCCAAAATCAACCTAAAGCTTCATTCAAGCCAAGATCGTCACCGTGCTGCACAAAGTGTTCGATTAAATTCGTGGAAGTGATAGGGGGAGCTCCAACCAGGATAATCCAACCTCTTTTCACTCTTCTCACTTTGAATACATTGAGTTTAACTTCATCATCTGTTTGTAATCAGTAAATCCGAGATTTGTGTGTGTGTGTTCGTGTTCGACAACACGAACGTGTGTGTGTGTGTGTTTGTGCTTGCTGTTCTACACAGCGTGTGTGTGTGGTTGCTGTTGTAAACAGCGGGTGTGTGTGTTTCACTGTCTAGTGGAAGTTAATCCTCCGTGTGAGGGGTGGACGTAGGGGACACGGTGTGTACCCGAACCACCTAAAAATTCCGTGTGCACTTTGTGGTTTGATTTTCTGCTATATATCGTGTGGGCTTCACGGTGAGGAGAGAATTATATTGCTTGTTAATAAATCACCGCATCATCACGCATTCACGTGTGTATTTATGTTCGTGCTAGATTTGAGTTTGTTGTTTATCTTGCCTTGGTTCCGTGTAGCTCGTTTTTAGTTTTTATTGGGCCATCAATTCACCCCTCCCCTCTTGATTGCCACCCTCCGGGACTCAACATTTTGGATCCTCGTTCGTGGGTCCCGGATCTGGTTTCTCGGAGCGTCCGACTCCGTTGTGTCTGAAATTTCGTTTCGGACATCTTTCGTGTTCGGATCGGCGCGATCCGGAGTCGTTTCGGAGGCCCGGAGGCGTTCCGCGGTTTTTCCGCGCGTGTTTTCCGATTCCCGGTGTGTGTTTCGGGAATTCCTTCGAAACCTCGTTGCTGGTGAACCGGGCCGTTCACCTAGGCGCGAGTGGTACCGTTGCGATCGGTGCGTTCCGAGGATCCCGGGGGTGTGATTTTCTATTTTTCAGGATTTTTCTGATTTTCTGGATCTTCCTATATATACCCCCCACCCTCTCTCTTCCTCTCATTTCTCACTCTCACCCTCTCTCTTCTCCCACTCTCTCCTCTCACTCTCTCCTCTCCGGCGGCCGACGGACCGAGGCGGGGGCGAGGCGGGGCGATGCGGGCGAGGAGGACGGCGAGGATGGGTCGAGGATCGAGGCTTGAGGGCGCGATGAAGCTCGGCCGTAGGTTCGTGGAGCGGCGATGCTTCAACGGCGTTTTCTTCGTGGATCGGCGTCCACGGTGCACGAAATCTTCGGTGGAGGTAGGGTGATGGACCCCCAGCTCGTGCACTTCTTTTCCCGCAAGTTTCGTAGGTTACGGTGAGCCGAGCGGGCCAAACGGGGTGATTTGGGCAAAATCCATGTTTTAGGGCTTGTGGGCCGATCTCCCGTTTCATTGCGTTTCTGGCCGATCCGAGGCCGTAGATGCATGCTAGGGGTTATTTGGGGGCTTCCCCTATGTTTTCCCCCTCATCCGTGGATGTTTGGGGGCGTGGCGTGGATTTTTGGGCGTTTTCCCGCCGTTCTCGGTTTTCCGAAATGGTCGCGGTCCACCA
The DNA here is from genome assembly GCA_022559845.1 of Amorphophallus konjac. NCBI lineage: Eukaryota > Viridiplantae > Streptophyta > Magnoliopsida > Alismatales > Araceae > Amorphophallus > Amorphophallus konjac. Next base: position 483,061,124 of record CM040122.1, read on the forward strand.
GAAACCGCGTTCATTGGTCGCGGTCTTGGGAGAACCACGTTCATCCTTTGTGTTTTGGTCGAGGAGGCCTTCGAGCGTCGCGGTCGTGCGATAGACCGCTTTGGTCTAGTCGCGGTCATGGGATGACCGCTACTATCTGGTCGCAGTCCTCAGGCGACCGCTACCAGCGGGGTTGCGCGTGGCTAGTTGCGGTCGTGAGGTGACCGTGACAGCATGGTCACGGTCTCCTGTCGACCGCTACCATCTGGTCGCGGTCCCCGGTCGACCACTATCTGGTCGCGGTCACCAGGTGACCACTACCACGTTCTGGTTCCTGTTTGCGCTGTTTTGACCTCCGGTCGACCCGGTTGCGACCCAGTGGTTGACTTTAGGTCTCGTGAGTGTCTCAGACACCCCGTGGAGTTCCGTGACCGTGTCTTTGGGTGTCCAGAGGTTGTCCCACTTACCTCGTTTTGCGTGTCACGAGCTTAAGGGTCCAGGTGACCTTTTAGCGCTCCGATTGTGTTGTTTTGATCTCCGGCCGACCCGGTTGTGACCCAGTGGTCGACCTCCGGCCTTGTGAGTATCCCGGACACCCCATGGGTTCTGTGTCTGTGTTTTTGGGGTGTCGGGAGGGACCGTGTGTGCCTCGATTAGCGTGCCCATAGGTGTGGTGGGTCCGGGTGACCCCACGTGTTCCGGGCTTTCGTGTTACGCATGATCGAGTCACCGTGCATCGGTGGGTGTGCGGTGGGGTCTCCCCCGCATGTCGTGGGTTTTCTTTGGAAGGCGATTCCCATGTGGGCCATGTGCTTGGCCTTGGACTGCGAGTCCAGTTATCCGGCCTGGGGCTGGAGGTTTCCCGCCTACGCTAGGATGGGAAATTGACATGGCGGCTTGTGTGATGCCCTGGGAATCGTGCTTCTGTGTTTTCCGTGTGGCCCGTGTGGGTGGCCTTAGTCCTTTGCATTCCCTTTCCGAGGGAGCGGTCTTGACGGCTCGTGAGCTATCTCGGTACTTGTGCTACCGTGGTTTTAGACCTAGAGATTGGACTAGATTGACGGCCTTGTGCTGTTGCGTACAACGGTCTTGACCCCGAGTCTTGTGACTCAAGGACCGTTGGGTGTAGTGCGTCTAGAGGACTGCCCAGAGTCCAGTGGCTTAGTGCCACTTGAGTTTTCTCGACTCTCGCGCAGGGTGCGTGCGTAGCCGTGGACTGCGAGTCCTGTTTCTTCTCCGACTGTGGTCGCCGTGCGACGGTGTCGGTACGTGGGGTGGTCCCCGTACGTCGTCGGATTGGGATGTTGTTTTCCGTTGACTTGAGAGTCTACTCCTTCAGTGACCCTCCACTAGTCGTAGCCCACCTGTACGCGTGTGCTGGTCGCACTAGGGAGTGGTGTACGGGCTTACCCTTAGAGGCGGTTTGTGGACCGGTTGCGTCGGGCCCCACGTCTTGCAGCCAGAGTCCGGCTGAGGGGAAAACCGGTCAGAGGGCCAGACCAGGGACGCGTGGTCTGTGTGTGCACACGTGGTTGGGGACAGTGGACGCACGTCGACGGGCGTGACCCCAGCTAGTCACTTGTTTGTGGTTACTTGTACGGTGTTCGCGCCTCGGGTAGGACCTACCACGTCAGGCGGTTCACCTGCGGTGCGGTGTAAGACGTCAGGGGACGCTACCGACTGTGCTTCTAGTGGGTGGTACTCCTGTCGAGTACGGAGTGACAGACTGTCAGTTTCCGTGACTTTGACCTTCGGGTTTCGGTCGTGTCGACCATTGAGTTTCGGTTGGTTCGCCGTGACGCGTGTGTTGGTTTTCGCGTCATGAGATTAGTGCTAGTGGCTTTACCGAGGTTGGGTCTTGTTGTGCGGTACCCGCGATCGGATGGTCGGGGTTGCACCTTGGACAGCGTGTCCAGGTCGGCTGTGTCCGGGGGACAGGCCTCTACGGCGTGGTTGCCGTGTGTTCTTACTTCGGTAGGTTGTACTAGCGTGGTTCGGTAGCTTCTACTGCGTGATCGAGGTCTGCCTTCTGGCTGTAGGAGTAGCTGTAGTGCCGAGTTTTTGACCGGCCACCGGTTTGCTGTTCCTGCTGTAGTTGTAGCTCTCCTTTCCGCTACCGCCGTTGTTTCCGGTTGGGGTTCCGCGGGATCCCTGCTGAGTCTCTGTTTTGGAGACTCATTCCCTGCTTTTCAGGTGTAGCGGTTCTTCCTCGAGGTTCGAGGGTGCGGAGCGGAGGTTCGTAGTTGCCAGCTTGTCGGGCCGAGTGTTCACTTGGCATGTGGTACGTTTTACTGCTTTAGACTGTACTTTCTGTTGGACTAGACTCTGTTGTAGCTGTAGTTGTTTATTTATTTCTGTTAATTGTTGGATTGTCCTACTTTATTTCCTATTTCTTTGTGCCTCCACACTCCTTTTAGCCCTTCCGAGCCCTCCCGGCTCATGGGCGGCGGTTCGAGTCTCAGATTATCGGGCCTTCCCGGTAATCGGATTCTCGGGTCGTTACATATTCTTTATTATAAAGACATGGTATATCTTTACAAGGATTTTTCTTTGATATTTGATTTACTACACACACACCATTCTTCTTCGAAGGGGGGCCATTCTGGTTATCACAAAACTCTGAAAAGGCTTCAGCGTGGCTTTTATTGGCTTGGCATGCACAATTCAGTAAGGAATTTTATCAGGGACTATGATGTCTGCCAACATAATAAGACAATACAACAACCAAATTGGTGTTTGAGCCCGATTTGATCCACGTAAATGTGCATAAACATCTGGGAGGTAACAACCTGGGGGGGGCAAAGGGCGCCTAAATGTCCCTTCCACCATCTCAAAAGAAAAATTCTATTCTAGTGGTTGTGGATCGATTGTCTAAGTATGCCCATTTCTTACCTCTTAGACATCCATATACTGCAATCTCTGTGGCTCATTTATTTGTTCAAAGCATTGTGAAACTGCATGGCTTGCCGTAGGTTCTTGTATCAGACAGAGACACTATTTATCAATACCTTTTGGAAAGAGGTTTTCAAGTTGTAGGGTGTCAAATTAAGCATGAGCAGTGTCTATCATCCACAAACAAATGGGCAAGCTGAAGCTTTAAATAAGTACCTTAAAACCTACCTATGCTGTTTCTGTTTTCAACAGCAGCATCAATGTATGTAGTGGCTTCATTGGGCAGAGTACTGGTATAACGCGTCTTCAAATTCCTCCACGGGCACTACTCCATTTGAAGCTGTATATGGAGTTGCCCCACCAACTCTTCTGTCTTATTTGCCTAGAACTTCTAAAGTCTAGGATATAGCTGACACCTTATTAAAAAGGGATCACATTTTGAAAGAATTGAGGACCCATTTGCTTAAAGCTCAGGACAACATGAAAAGAATGGCAGATAGGAAGCACGTGGATAAAGAGTTCAAAGTAGGGGACTAGGTATACTTGAAGATCCAACAGTAAAGGCAACATTCAGTGGTGACCAGATATAATCGTAAGTTGAGTGCTTGATATTTTGGGCCGTATCAAATTATCCAACGCATGGGAGCAGTGGCCTACAAATTAGACCTTCCTTCAACATCAAAGGTCCATCCTATTTTTCATATCTCTCAGTTAAAATTACGCACTGGAACCACGACACAAGTAGTGCATCAACTCCCAGTGCACCTCCCTCCTGCTGACAAGTTACCCTGCAAACTGTTGGGGCGTCAAATGGTGAAGCGCGATAATAAACCTGTCAGCCAATTATTGATCCAATGGCAAGACCAGCCAATGACAGAAGCTACATGGGAGGATTGTTATCCCTTCCGAGGATAATTTCCCTGATTTCGACCTCGAGGACAAGGTCGCTCTTGAAGAGAGGGAGGAATTTGTAACACAACAAGCTGCTGAAACAGGGAACCTACCGATTCATTAGCAGTTAGGCCGGTTCAACGACATCAACCCATGGTCGGGGGAAGTTAGTTGTAGCCGTTAGTTACTGTTGGGATTACTGTTACATCCTGTTACTTAGTGTTAGAGTTAGTTTGGTCGACAGATGTAACGAGTTTGTAGAATTAGTTATTAGTTTGCTATAGATCTGTCAGGTGTCTTGTGGCAAGACTGTAAGCCCTAGTTGCAACTCTGTACGAAAGAAGGATGGATATAAATAGTGGATGGAATGGCCACAGGGGGGGTCATGAATCGGGAATTACCAACTCTCTGTCCGGTGTTCTTTAGATTCCACAGTAGATAGTTACCAATTCCTTAGTTACTCTCTTGGGGTTCTACTTGGACATTGGAGTCTTGTTCTTGATCCTTCGCAGATTCCATTGGAGGTTCTTTATATCTTGATCCAGCTGAGAATTCTGGAGTTAAAGCTTGAGGGAGCAGATCTCCTTGGCCTAGAGGAGTTTTCTCTCGCATATCGGAAGAGGCGTACCATTGGCGCGGTCGTTTGCGTGGTTTCAGTGGGGGAGGAAGAAGAGTCCCGAGGACAGGGGGGTCAGGCCGCCATGGGAAGGAAGGGGAAGTAGTAGGGAGTGGGTGAATGTCGATGTCTCCGGTGTCCGCTGGCCAAAAGGATTTCTTGTCATTTTATTTATGGTGTCATTTCTTGTGACTTGCACGACTAATTTAGTTAGGTATGGGCAGAGACACGCTCCACTTTGATTTGTGGGAGAATTCTATTTTATTTTTCCCCAAACGTGCATGGGAGACAATTAATTAAGTAACCTTTTGTAAATAAACATACATGTACACTACTCTGAAACAACGTAAGAAATTTTTTTTTCTGTCCAAAAAGTGATGCATCCAAATTTGTTTGTTAAATATATAATTCGCAAGATATATAAATTATTTAAGATGTCCCACGGCTTCAGAGTTCCGGGAAAAAGTAGTGACCAGAAATTGTTCGGTTATGCAGAAAAAAAAACTAGGGCTACAGTGTTAGATGATAAAGTGAACGATGACACGAGAGAGAGAGAGAGATGCATACAAGTGACACATATTGGTAGCACTTGGGCAGGGAATGGTGATCACTAGCCATTTCATGCGATGCCGTAATTAATTAATTTGAACTATAGTTTTGGGGAAATAATTGAGATTTGAAACTGTGATCAGTTGGGAAAATATTTGACCTTTTGATTTTGAGCAAAATAGTGAAAGCAGCCTCCCGTGACACTAACCAGACCAAAATTTGGCAATTATTTTGGAAGGTCAAAACTCCGTTAAGATTTTATGTCAAGCTGCTAGTTAGCGACATTTCGTGCATTTAGGACCGATTCGATAATAGAGTTGTCGGGAGATATGTTATACAGTGAGAGAGAAGTGGAGGTGGGGCTCACACTCTCCCCCCCTCCCCCTCACACACATGCGTGTTGTTCGATCTCGGGCGACTGGTTCGACCCTTCGACGTCGAACACGTTATTCTAAATCAAAAAATAAAGAGACCCTTTAGTGAGCGAAGAGGATATTCGACAGCTCTGAAGGGAGGCAGACGACTAATTTAATCTTGATTTGGGATTAATTTGGAACCATCACGAGACAAGAACATTAAATTCCAACTTGGTGTGTGCTTGGAATTTTCAAATCTGGAGGACGAACGGAACCCCGTTATATACTCAATGTGGCACGGCCGGCAGTTTAAACAACATATATTTGGCCAGCTTAAGATTAAGGATACTCAACAATTTCGACAAAAACGTGCAACTTTTGACTTGGGAGTTTTGAACGATTACAAGATAGGCATGAATTAATTTGAACCATAAGGTCCGGAGATTGCAAGTTTGGAACATTACTTCATGTGACACGTACGTGCGTACGTACGGCAAGTTGGATGTTTAATTATTAACTCGGCTAAAGGATAATTAAAGGAAACACTACAGCCGGCCAACTGTCTAACATATTTTGACTTTGAATCTCAGTCATTGCAAGACACATGGCCACACTTAGCCACCTATCCGGGACATCAGCTTCTACAACTGTCGAACATGAGTACTCTTTACGAGGAGCACAAACACACTTCATCTCCGGATGATGACCTCACAGTCAATCTCGATTGGCTACAACCCTTCCGCTGGCTCCTCATAGCCAGCGACACATGCTCTCGAGCCAAACACCTCAAATGCTCACCGATCAAAACTGGTCCCAAAATCACTGTCTCACCGATCACCAACAACACCCGTGGGACACATTACAAACAACTGCATGAGATTTCACCGTCCGAAATTCACAACACACAATAACCAACTCATCGATCCCACATCGACTGTAAGAAACCCTCTGCCAGCCGCTGGTCACACATCGATCAGAAGTCCCTGACCACCTTCCTCTCCTGCTTCTCCTGTAGGGCCACTAATCAGTTCCTCCTAACAGTGGCCACCCATCACTTGGCACCATCTTGGTTCTCCCTGGCCATCCGGCCAATTTAAGCTTCTCGAGAGGAGACGGAACAACGAGGTCACTCCCGCGAACCTCGAACTCCTCAATCACACTGATCCTGGGCACGCCGCCTCAAACTCCTTTCCCAATGGCGGGACTCCCATCTCACACTCACACTTCGGGGGATTCTTTCATCGAGAAGACAACTGTTCCATGTTACAACCGTCCAATCAGCACTTATCAACTCCACAGTTCCACCTGAACTGCTAATCGACAGCTACCAACTCCCAGCGCCCACACACACAGTCCCCTTGTACATCTCCTTCCGAGCCAAGGGAACACCGCAATCCGGACAATGGCACCATAAGACGCACCAAGTTCCAAACTCTCCCGAGCCTTGTCATTGCTAAGGATTCCATCCACGACGATCATAGCACTCAATTGGTCCCGAACATCATGTCCGCTGAACAACCGGCGTACTAAACCACATATCATCAGGGCACTTGAACAACTCAAGTAGCTCCCTCGACTACTCATCATGACATCCATACAGTGTCTCATCCTCAACACCAACGCCTCTCATTACTTGGATCCACCCCTGGAACATCCACACCGACCAAGGTCGGTCTAATCAATGTCTCAACTCTGAGCAACGCACACCTGCGCCATATGCCCAGTCCAAATGATCACGACCTGTCCCAATACCAATCGCTAAGTGACTCCACTCAGAGCCACGCGACACAATTCGCGAAAAAGACTAGCGCAATAATTATCCTCATCCGACAACTCTCATCACGGAGCTCCCTGATTCTCAATTCTACTAGTGTCACTCAGCATGATATCACCGCCGACACCCGACAACCCAGACCACTTACATGGCCAACACAGCCTTGCATCCCAAGGCAACTCTCTACAGCTGATTATAAAACCTCTAGGACTCGCCTACTACTGAAACACAGGCCATTCGCCACTATCCATCCGATCCTGGAGACTGTGGGTCATGGGCCCACTACGCTTCTGTTGCGCAACTCTGCATAGATTATGCCGTAGAAATGGAGGAAAACCTGACATCCACCATAACACGACCTCCAATCTAATTAACTGAATTCAGAAATGGAGGTGGAGGGGCCCACACTCCCCGGTCCTGGAACACAACCTCCCTTCCTCGCCTGACAATCCACCTATCTGCGCAGATCTTAATACCAAAACACATCTGGAGGCTCACACCAGCCCTACAACGTGACACGTTAACCCGGCTTGTGACTCTACTCACCCGATTCTATACCACCTTATCGTCACCTACACAAAGACATAAAGGAGGATGAACACATAACCCCCCACAGGCAGCTCCACTACCAACAGATAGGCCGCTCTCGAGAACTGCCGAACACACTTCGAGAAAAACACAAGCACATGAAAGCACAATCATAATAAGAAAACATCAGAATTAACACAAGCACATCATATAATAACCAAAATTCGCATATACCTTCCACGAGGTGGGTACAACTAACTCCGCCCGGTCAGGTGCCTCGCACACGTCGGGATCCCTGACTCGCCAAGCTAAAGGACTACTGTAGAGATGGCTGGGACTACAGCGGCCGCCATGAGCACTCACGAGCAATATGTCCGATCTGACCACACCTAAAACACTCCAGATCCACTTCATCCACAGTGCACAGCCTGCCCTCGTGAAACCTACCGCACCTTGGACACTGTCCAGGCTGCTCATTCATACCATGCTGCAGTGGTCGAACCACTGGCTATTAAATAGTCACCACTGACACCTGCTCCTCCTACTCCTTACGCCTCCTGCCAGACCTGCTTCTTATGAACAACCTAGTCATCCGACTGAACCTCTATCTAGAAGGGGAAGAACTCGCGCCAGGAGATGAAAGAGATGCCAATTCTAACTGCCTATGAAACTGCTGGGGACACACTGCTGCTGAAGGGTCCTCAGCTGACCCTGGCTTGACTAGGACTGCCCTGCACCGACCTGCTCCTGGGTCCTCAACCAATCCTCCTCTAAATCTGTCACGGCTTGATAGGTTGATTCCATATCCGCAACACAGCTCTCAATCATTGGATGTCTAAGTTTTGCCCTCAGACCTCTAACAAACTGTTGAGTCTTCAATCTCTCATATGCCATGATATGGGGTGCATAGCCACCCAACTCCACAAATCGAGACCGATACTGCATCATTGTCATATCTCCCAATGATAGCTCCATAAACTGATACATTCTCCTCGTCCTGACATGCTCTGGGCTGAAAACTCGCTCGAAGGTTGCAAGAAACTCCTGCCACGGAATCTGTCGTAGAGGACATGACTGAAATGTCGATTCCCACTCCGTAGTCCACCACGACAAGGTTGAGCCCTGCAACTGATAACTCGCCAGCAAAGCTTTCTTATCATCCGCACATTCCATAGACCAGAACACTCGTTCCACCGCACCAATCCACGATCTCGCTATATCAAGATCTGACTGGACTTCAAGTGTCGGTGGATGAAACTGTAGAAACTCTCGTAGAACATGTCCACGGCCACCATGCGACGAACTGCCCTCGCCAACCTCCTGACCACAATGCTGCTGACTCATCTACCGTACGAAGAATTGATGCATGCCGGCATAAAACTCGCCCTGACCCGACACACTCGGGACTGCTATCTCTGGAGGAAAAGACTCACCACCCAGTTCCTCCCTACTTGACTCCTCTCGAGCCCCCGCCGGCAACTCAGACAATGATCGAATCCGCCTCCTCGGTGCCATCTGACCCTTAATCACGAACACAGAAAATAAGGGGTGGTGAATAAAACAAAACACCCTAAGCTAACTGCCGACTGTACTGGACTCTCTAGACTCATAGACACTACATCGTCTCGAATTCTCATGCATTTTCACAACCATGCTCTGATATCAACTGTAACGACCCAAGATCCGGATACCGAAAATTACCCGATACCATTCGAATCCTAGCCCGCCACCCACGAGCTGGAAGGCTCGGAAGAGTTGTTTGGGGTGTTGTAGTTATGCATTGAAATTCTAAACAATAGCATGAAAATAAATTTACAGAATTAATCTACTATTCTTGCAGGAAAAAAATTAACATTTTATAACAATATAACAGAACTACAGAGTTCAGTCCATGAGTACAGTTAAAGAAAAGAAACGTACACTGCCTCGGGGCATACCCCGGCATTGGCGAGCTGGCAACTATCGATTCTCTTACTACGCACCACCACGAGGAGAAATGTCGCCCCTGAAAAAGTAGGGAGTGAGCCCCATCTCATTGGTTCAGTATCCCCACCACAACGAAAGTGGTAAACAGTAACAACAGTAGTAGCAATAATAAAATAACAACAACGGATGGAACAAGAAGAACAGTAAATAGAGGAAACATGAAGTCTCTACGCTACCCCAACTCTTGTGGTCGGACAGTCCGTCCTCGCAGACGGAATCTCTAATAATGCCACGCGGCCAAACGCACAACCTCCATCCTCGGGAGAACCTCTGGACACAAGGAGCCCTCGATATCAAGCTAGGACTGGGAAAAGAACCATGCCCTCTACATAGGGCAACACCAGCCCATCTGCCAGAAGGGCCACAACAACGTTGTCGGTAACTCAACCTTCACCAGCATAGGGTCCACCACTCGAATATACACAACATGGCCAGATGCGTCCACTGACGTCTTATACTACGCCAAGGCCTCATATGCTCGCACACTACTCACACCTAGGTCTCGGGAGGAGCAGAAGAGACACTCACACACACCACACCTTGGAATTGGCTAGGATCCATACCTCTGCACCCAACAACAGGGCCGTATCCTACAACATGACACGGGGTATGCGCCACTGCACCCAACAGCAATGTACACTTGTCCTAACCAAGGTACACACGCTCATACGATCTCGCCTCTACAAGGAGCGTTGTACACACAAGGTGCTCTAGCCAGGTCTAATCACGATATGCCCTCCAGGCAGTGAAACTGTAAAGCACTAACCTCCTCGCTCTCGCGGAAATCTCGAGAATATGCGTACGCACGCGCCTGAACCACAGGGAACCTCGGAACAACACTACCAACTACATGTAAACCGTTTAAGGGTGGATGACAGAAACTCGGGGACCTCGGACCACAATTCATACGAGGATACCTAGCCGCGATCACAGCCCTCACGCGGGAATACCTTCCGCAGTCATGGAACTCTCATGGGGACAATCATCACTGATAGCCCAATCACAAGAATGACTACCCACACTACACAAATCACACATGTATGGCCCACTAAAGTTATACGGATTTGGCAGGACACTAGGAATCACCTAGACACGCATTCCGCAAAGCCACGCCCCATATGGACACCCCGAGAAACAAATTAGCGGAACACAGCACCCTCGAGCTGAAGGGGATTGGGCGGCCAATCCCTTGGCGGCCCAGAGGGTTGGGCGGCCAACCCTCTGGCCGCCCACCCTGGGCTTGGGCGGCGGGCCACCACTCTGGCCGCCCAGTTATTGGGACAGAAGGGTCTAGGCAGCCACCAGTCTGGTCGCCCAGAGGACCTGGGCGACCATCCCTTTGGCCGCCCAGATAGTGGGTTGCAGAAATGGATAAAGGGGGCTGGGAGGCCAGGCTCCTAGCCGCCAGCAACCTAAGCCATTGGCCGCCCAGCTCTGGACGCAACGGCCACCTCCGTGGCTATCTCCTGCTGGGTTTCACAGAAAACGACGAACTCCACGCGGAGTTCGATTGCAAGCCCCATTCGTCACGAAACGAAGGGAAACATGGGGAATCCATCTTCGGGCATTCCTACGTCTGGGAAACCACATTTAAACCACGAATCAAGGCCTAGATCGGCCAAAAACCGCCGCTCATCCCCAAACATGCATATATCTCAAAACAAGAAACACTCCCTGTAAGGCCCGTTCCTTAACGGATCCTTACCGATAATAAATATATTTTAATCCATGAATTTAGGTGATTTTTCTGAATTTAATAGACTTTTTCTAGTATTTAATCCAATTAGTTAAAGCTTTTTAGAAATTTAATGGGCATAATTATAATTTTGCTTCTTTGAGGGTTTAAATGAAAAATGAGGTTAAAAATAATATATATATATATATATATCAAAACATGTTTTTATCTCACTCGACCTCTCTCTCCCCTCACATTTCTCTCTCTCCCTCACCCTCTCTCTCATGCACGCGGCGCCCTCCCCCTCTCTTGGTGGTGTGATCGGGTCGGGCTGCAAACGGAGGCGTAGAGGACGTCATCGGGTTGCTCGCGACGCGAGGATCACGCTGACGCCAGCCTTGCCTCGATCCGCGGAGCATGGAGGCGTGTGCGGGCGAGAGGACGGCGTGGCTTCTCTCGGCCATTTGGCGCCGGAACGGCGGTTTCGTCGCTATCGAGGTAGGGGGGTGGAATCCTCTCCTCACTAGGATCACTCCAGTACCCCATGCACGGCCATTGCCCGTTGTTTTCCTCAATTTTTGTGCAAAATTTCATGGGCATTGCATTTTCATTTTAATTCATGAAAATTATACCATGGCCATTGTCTTTATGTTTTATGAGCTTGGAATGGTTGTATGATAGTTATGGGTTGCGGTTTAGCAGGTTTTGACAGGTTTTCCCGTCGATTTGGATCGACCGGGAGGGTTTCCCATGGGTTTCACCCCGTTTTCGCCATCACGGTAATGGCACGGTCCTCCGCATGACCGTCTAGTAGACCACGGTCCTCATCCCGACTGTTTAAACCCTTAGCACGGTCCACGACGTGACCGTTCAAACCTTAGGACGGCTAACACTAGATCGCTTAATCCCGTTGAACAGTAAGGCGGCGTAGATAGTACGGCCCAATAGGGTCCGTCCAATTCAGTGGTACGGCCCGGACCGGTCTGTTCTGTCCACATAACTGCCTATCGTGGGACCGCCCTGTGGACCCTCCATCCCATTGAGCGGCCAAGCAAAGGACCGTTCAGGCCATTAAACGGCCCAAAATGAACCGCATATGCCCTGAATCCGAATAGGGGGCTAGTATGAAACGGCTCCACCGTGACCGCTTAGGTCCATTGAGCGGCCAGTCGTACGACCGCGTACGACTGGAGCGGTTTATCCCCAACCGTTTAATTCCAACAGATTTTAATTCTTGCATATTCGCCATGTTTAAAGTATTTTACAAACTGTGGCATATTTTATATCCTAATAGAGTTACTGTAATGTCCCGGATCTTTCGGATCCTTCGTTATGGGTCCCGGATTTGGTTTGTCAGGGTGTTCGACCCTGTTGTGTCCGAAATTTTATTTCGGACAACTTTCGTGTTCGGATCGGCGCGATCCGGAGTCGTTTCGGAGGCCCGGAGTGTGTCCGCGACTTTTCCGTGCGCGTTTTCCGATTTCCGCGTACGGGTTTCGGCGAATCCTTCGGAACCCTGTAGCGGGTGAACCGGGTCGTTCACCAGCCCGCGAGTGGTACCGTTGCGATCAGCGCGTCGAGACGGTCGAGGAGGTGTATTTTTCTATTTTTCGATATTTTTGGCATTTTTCGGATTTTCTATTTAAAGCATTTTCTTTTTCTTTTTCTTCCCTTTTTCTTCTTCCTTCTTCCCCCTCCCGTGAGCGCGCAACGGTCACCCCCCTTTTCCCCCTCCTTGCCCGTTGGAACCTCGCGGCGGCCCCTTCCCCTCCGGCGACGGGTGGTGGACCTTGGCGGCAGCGCGGTGACGACGGCGGCGGCGAGAGGATCGCGGCGGTGCCCCCATTGGCGCGTGGTTGTGGAGTTCGTGGTTGAGCTAGATTTGAAGATCGGCGGCGTTTCGGGGGATTTCGGGCTTCCTTGAGTTAGGGGGACGAATCCTTACCCTCTTTCTAGCATTCCCCGTGATTTCTAGGCCGTGGAGAGGCCGAGAGGGGCTAGATTCATGCCGGGAGGGTTATTTCCATGTTCGGGGTTTGAGCGCCGGATCCGTCGATTCGTGGGGTTTTTAATCGATTTGGGGGTCCTAGATGCATGCTAGGGTGTTGTGGGGTGATTCCCCATTGTTTTCCCTTCACCAGGAGTGGTGAATGGGCGTGGATCTACGTTTTTGGGCGTGTTTCGCGAAACCGGGCTCGGCCCGTTGTCGCGCTATAGTCCAGTGGCGTGTTCTTGATGAACGCGCCATGTCATCCGAGCGTGTCCGTCTGAGAAGACGAACAGTAAGGCGGTGGGGAACGCGCCTGGTTCGGGTAGCGCGATGTCCAGATCGCGCTACCCAAAACTAGCGCGTTCAGGTGTGAAAGCGCTGGCTTTGGCCGGCGCGACATGGAAGATCGCGCTAGCCTTAGCTAGCGCGTTCTTCGGTGTCGTGCTAGGTATCCCCTCCCCCGAACCGTGTTTTTGCCGGTAGCGTGACCTCCGGTTGGGTGAGTTGCGGACCCGGTTGTGGCGTGTGGCCCTAGGGATGCCGTGGGCACCCAGGGAGAGCCACAGGGGCGCCCCGGGTTCCTCGGAGAATCAGTTACCTAGGTGGGAGTGCCGCGTGACTTGAGGGACGGTCAGACCTCATGCGTGTCCCCGGCTTCCGTACCTACCGTAGGATCATCGAGAGTCTGTGCTAGTGCTTGGTCGGTGGTTTCCGTGGATTAGTCCTTACTTCCAGTGACCTGTCCACTAGTCGTAGCTTTCTGCGCACGCGTGTGCGGACCCACCTGGGAGTGGTGGAGAGCGAGACCCAGTGTGACGCGGTTTTTAGGCTGGTTACCGTAGGGCCCCTTGCCTTTGCCACCGGAGTCCGGTGGGGGGGAAAACCAGCTAGAGGACCCGACCTAGAGCAGATGGTCTGTGTGTGCACACGTAGTTGGGGGCTTAGGGCACGCACTGACGAGTGCGACCCCAGCTAGTCCTTGTTGTGGTACTTGTTGCGTGTCTGAGTCTCACGCCCGGGGCGTTGTAGCTAGACACTTGTGACGCGGTGTAAGACGTCAGGGGACGCATCCGGTCGTTCTTCTTGTGGATGGTGCTCCTGTTCACTAGCAGGCGTGGACTCGTGTTTTGTTGGACCGAGGTTCCGTACTACGGTACTGTTAGAGTAGACGACTTTTCCGTTTATTTACTTTAGCTTGTCGGTTCTACCGTACTCTCGGTTGGTAGGGTTGTCTTCTTCTTCCTCGTTTTTCGTGCGAGGTGGGGATTCGCGGGATCCCTACTGGGCCAATGAGATGAGGCTCACCCCTGATCTTCAGGTGAGGCGGGGTCGACGGGAGGCGCGGCCGAGTTTCAGCGTGGTTCTTCTAGCCAGGGTTAGTTGCCAGTCTGCCAGAGCCGGGGGATGCCCCGCGTAGTTGTACTCCGGGGGATGCCCCGTGTTGTTGTACGCCGGGGGATGCCCCGTGTAGTTGTACTTTCTTTCCTGTTGACTGTACTTTCTTTGGATATGAGACACTGTGGACCTTGTAGTAGTTTGAATTATTTATTATTATGTGCATTTCCTTTTGATTATTGTGCTATCTCTGTGGACGTTGCAGCTTCTCTTATACCCCACACCACTCCTTTCTACCCTTCCGAGTCTTCGGGCTCGTGGGTTGACGGGCCGAGATTCGAGACGCGCCGGTTCCTTTCCGGTACTCGGATCCTCGGGTCGTCACAGCTACTTTCTCTTTCCTTGTGATAGAACCACTAGTCGTAGCCCGATAACCTCTAGTGTCGATCCCACCTGGGAGAGGTGACGGGGTAGTCCCGTTGTACGATTTTTAAGTTAGTTCCTGTGGGCCCCTGCTTAACAGTAGCGTCCTATTGGGGGGAAAACTAGCTAGAGGCCTAGCTCTAGGCATGAGCTGGTGTATGCACACGTGGGCAGAGACTGACGCGTGTTACTCTGACTAGTACTTGTTTCTGGTACTGTTACGCGTCTCGCTTGTCGCGATCCAGACTTGCGTAGATGCTTGAGACGCAGTGTAAGCCATCAGTGGACACATCTGGTTTCACTTTCTAGTGGTCCTTCTTTCTCCTGTCACTTGGAAACGTAGAGATTTATTCTATTGGTAGATTTAGTTACTCTCGTCTTTAAATTGGCATTGCAGTTAGCTACTAAACTGTTTAGATAGTTTCCAGCTTTACTAAACTGTTGTTCCTTATGTCAATGCATGCCTTACTGCTTTTGCATGTTTAGTTGCGAGGTAGGGATCCGCGTGACCCCTACTGAGTCTGGCTAAGACTCACCCTTGCTCTTTAAGGTGAGCAGCAGCAGCCGTCTTCCGGAGCTTCCCGTGTTTTTGACGGCAGGTCCTGGCAGTCAGCAGTGGTTTGTCTGTCAGTGTTAGTCCTTTTCTGGTACTTTTGGCCGGGGTATGCCCCGTGTAGTTGTACTTTTGGACTTTTGTTTAGCAGTTAGATTTGTACAATTTGTGGATTTAGACTATTATATATATTTTACCACACTCTGATATTTTAAATTACTTCGGCATTAAAGTCTAAATTATTACTTTAATTGACATTGCGCGTGTAATTTCCATTCGTTATGCATCCCCTCAACAACACTTCCCAACCCTTACGGGGCCTCATCAGCCTCTTGGGTGACTTCCCCGAGTTCTTGGTATCGGTTTACCGGTATCCGGATCTCCTAGGTCGTCACAGTTGGTATCAGAGCAGTGTTGAGGTTATGTATAAGGAATCGAAATTATATTAATCCAGAACAAGTCCATGTAAGTCTACTACTACTGGCTTAGGATGTTTTCCGTGATTACTGATGGGTTTTCTGTTATTGTGTATTTTCTTCTAGATCAAAATGCTGCCTCGTAGGCGGGCACGTGTACCTAGGGAGGAAAGTGGCACTTCTCCTCCTTCGGCTAATGTGCCAACCCCAGCTCAAGCTGATCCTGCTCCTCAAGCAGATTTGCCTCTAGGTGGCCATGGCAGGGCATTGAAAGAGTTCTTGCTGTTCCACCCACCGACTTATGAAGGATAGGCAGATCCTGATGTAGCCAGAGTGTGGCTTGATGCAACCGAACGTGTATTCCGATCAATGGAGTGCACGGAGGATGAAAAAGTGATGCTGGCTACATTCCAATTGCAAGGAGCAGCACTCGCGTGGTGGACCATGGAGTGGGAGGTTACTTTCAGATCCCGCCCGCTTCGGCAGATCACATGGAGGGAATTTGTCACAGCCTTCGAGCGCACTTACAGTCCAGGTTACCTCAGAATGGACAAGATACATCAATTTATGGAATTAGCTCAAGGCAACATGACTGTGCTGTAATATCGTAACAAGTTCATGGAATTGGGTCGATATGCGCCCCATATTCTTGCTGATGAAAGTTTAAAGACAGAGCAATTTCTGTGAGGTTTGAAAGCAGAATTGAGGCAGCCTTTGATTGCAACCAGAGTCGCAGAGATGGATGCAGCATATCAGGCAGATGCGGCACTAGAACTGGATATGGCAAGATCCCAAGGACGTATTCAGGTTGACTCAGTCCAGCCGAGTGTGCAGCATCAACAGTTTGGCCAGCCGTCTGTGACAGGAGTTCCATCTGCTGTACCTACTGCCAGTGGCACTTCTTTTTCTAAACCCAAGTTTAAGAAGTCGTTCAAGAAGTTTAAGAAGCGGTATGGCAGTCAAGCTTCTTCGGGTACCGTGCAACAGCAATCAGCACCTTCTTCCCAGTGTCAAGGCTCAACAGCAAGTCAGCCGAAACCGTGTCCGAGGTGTGGTGGTTACCATCCAGGCAAGCCTTATTCAATGCAGGTGGTTTGTTTTCGTTGTAATCAATAGGGACATGTGGTTCGAGATTGTCCTCTGAGGCCGAAACTTGTTCAGCTCTCTCAGCAGTTCTCTTAACCACAGCCATCTCAGTTTAGATCTCCTCCACCACCTCAGTCACAACAATATTATCCTCAAGCTTCAGTGTCTTCTCTCAACCACAGCCATCTTAGTTTAGACCTCCTCCACCACCTCAGTCACAGTAATATTATCCTCAAGCTTCAGTGTCTTCATCCCAACAATCTACTGTAGCTGGCAGGAAGCAAAAAGGGAAGGTTTCTCACATTACTCGCGCTAAAGCAGTGGCTTCTCATCTCGTAGAAGGTACTATTATGATTTATGGTCATGCAGCTCGTGTTTTATTTGATTCATCTTTGAAGATTGTATTGTCTGTATTGAGGAGCCAACATCTGAAATGACTTGTGAGTTGCTTGTTGAACTACATTCTGGAGATTTCATGTTCACTCCACTTTGTCTGGAAGAGACGCCTATTGTTATTGGCAATCAACAGTTGCCGGCTAGATTATATGCGTTGCAGCTGGTGGATTATGATATTATTCTTGACATGGATTGGTTGGAAGAGTATGGAGTCGTGGTTGATTGCAGAACAAAGAAAGTCTATTTTCAGTCACATGGGAAGCCAGCATTCTATTTCCAAGGTATTCGATCTCATTCTTCTCGCTTGATTATTTCTGCTATTCGAGCCTGTAGATTGCTTAATACAGGTTGTCAGGGATTCTTAGCTTCCGTGGTTGCTGTTGAGGCACCACAGCAGGATATCAATGCCATTCATGTGATCTGTGAATTTCCTGATGTGTTCCCTGATGAGATACCAGGCTTACCTCCACAGCGAGAAATAGAAATGGTGATTGAATTGATTCCAGGTACGGCACCTTTGGCAAAGACACCTTACCGTATGGCTCCAGCTGAATTAAAAGAATTACGAGCACAGCTGTTAGATCTGTTGGAAAAAAGCTATATTCGTCCAAGCTTTTCTCCTTGGGGTGCTCCAGTTTTGTTTGTGAAAAAGAAAGATGGAAGCCTGAGGTTATGTATTGATTACCGACAATTGAATCAGGTGACTATCAAGAACAAGTATCCTTTGCCCAGGATTGATGATTTGTTTGATCAACTTCAGTCAGCTGCTGTCTTTTCTCGGATTGATCTTCGATCAGGTTATTACCAATTGAGGATTCAAGAATCTGATATGGAAACGACTACTTTTAGCACGCGTTATGGTCACTTTGAATTTTTGGTTATGCCATTCGGGCTAACCAATGCTCCAGTAGCTTTTATGGACCTGATGCAGCGTGTGTTCCGTCCATACCTGGATCAGTTTGTTGTGATCTTTGTCGATGATATTCTTGTTTATTCTGCTTCTGAAGAAGAACATGTGTAGCATCTGAGGATTGTATTGTAAACTCTGCGAGATCACGAGCTTTATGCAAAATTCAGTAAATGTGAGTTTTGGCTTTGGGAAGTGCATTTTCTCGGCCATGTGATTTCTGGTGACAGAGTTGCAGTTCATCCAGCTAAGATTGAGGCTGTTCTTCAATGGCAGAGACCGAGGACTGTGATAGAGATCAAGAGTTTTCTGAGTCTTACTGGTTATTATCGAAGATTCTTTCAAGACTTTGCACGGATTACCGCGCCGATGACTAGACTGACACGTAAAGATGTGCCTTTTTTTTGGTCAGATCAATGTGAACAGAGCTTCAATGAATTGAAGAGGTTGCTTACTTCCTCTCCAGTGCTTGTTTTACCTTCTGACTTGGGTGGATTCGTGGTTTGCACAGATGCTTCTCGAGTAGGTCTGGGTGCAGTGCTCATGCAACATGGTAAAGTTATAGCTTATGCATCCCGGCAATTAAAGCAACATGAGGAGAATTATCCAACACATGATTTAGAGTTTGCAGCGGTAATTTTTGCACTGAAAATCTGGAGACACTACTTGTATGGCGAGAAATTTGAGATCTTTACTGATCATCAAAGCTTGTAGTATGTGTTTTCTCAAAAAGATTTGAATCTCCGGTAACGCAGATGGATGGAATATATGAAAGACTATGATTTCACTCTCTCCTATCAGCCAGGTAAAATGAATGTTGTGGCTGATGCTCTGAGCAGGAAAGTACAAATCAGTCATTTGCTGGTTCATGAATGAAAGTTGTGGGAACAGTTTTCTTGTGAGACATTCAGCGTGGACATTCTTTCTGATCCGATGGTAGCTGTGTGTGCTAGTCTTGTGATGACTCCAGCTATTTATCAGCAGATCAAGGAAGCTCAGCAGGCAGATTCTGATTTGTCCCGCATTATAGTGATGTATGATGTTGAATTCGATGATGAGTTGGTAGTCAGCTTCCGAGGCAGACTTTATGTTCCAACTGTTGATGAATTGAGGAATGCCATCTTGCGTGAAGCCCATGGATCCCGTTATGCTATTCACTCCGGCACTACCAAGATGTATCAAAATTTGAAAAGGCAGTTCTGGTGGTCAGGAATGAAAAAGGATGTAGCTGAGTTTGTGTCTAAATGTTTGACATACCAATAGGTTAAAGCCGAGCATCAAAA
This sequence comes from Amorphophallus konjac, assembly GCA_022559845.1. Lineage (NCBI taxonomy): Eukaryota > Viridiplantae > Streptophyta > Magnoliopsida > Alismatales > Araceae > Amorphophallus > Amorphophallus konjac. Next base: position 483,080,759 of record CM040122.1, read on the forward strand.
GCCTGGAGGAATGCTTCAACCTTTAGAAATTCTGATGTCGAAATGGGATCATGTCACGACAGATTTCGTTGTGAGTTTACTCCGGACTTCACGAGGTTATGATGGAATCTGACTGTTGGTTGATAGATTGACAAAGACAACAAGATTATTGCCGATTAAAGTCACTTGGAGTGTTCAAAAATTGGCCGAGCTTTATGTTGAAAAGACCGTGCCATTGTATGGAATTCCAATATCAATTGTGTTAGATCGCGACCCACGGTTTACTTTTGGCTTCTGGCGTAGCTTTCATAAGGCGTTGGGCACAGAGTTAGCATTTAGTTCAGCGTATCATCCGCAGTCAGATGGTCAGTCAGAGAGGACTATTCAGACTTTAGAAGATATGATGAGATCGTGTTGTCTAGATTGGCAGGGTTCGTGGAGTCAGCATTTGTCACTTGTGGAATTTACTTATAATAACAGCTATCACTCCAGCATCGGCATGGCACCGTACGAGGCTTTATATGGGCGTCCTTGTCATACACCCTTGAGCTGGTTTGAGGCCGATGACAAATTGTTGACAGGACCTGATATGGTTCAGCAGTGTGCTGATGTGGTTCGCTTGATCAGGCAGAAAATGTTGACAGCTCAGAGTCGACAGAAAAGTTATGCAAATCAGCGCATGCGACCATTGCAGTTTGAGCCTGGAGATATGGTGTTTGTAAAAATATCTCCGATGAAAGGTGTGATGAGATTTGGGAAGCGTGGAAAGCTCAATCCCCATTATATTGGTCCGTTTCCTATCCTAGAATGTGTGGGCCAAGTGGCTTATCGTCTTCAATTGTCAGCGGCGATGCAAGCAATCCATGATGTATTTCATGTTTCCTAGCTGAGGAAGTATGTCTCTGATGCATCTCACGTGTTAGATGATTCAGTCTGGCCTGAAGTGACTGTAGATTTATCTACGCCGGAGTACCCAATTAGAATTGAAGATCGTCGTGAGCAACGATTGAGAAATAAGGTAATCCCTCTGGTGAAGGTTGTTTGACAGCGTCACTCTGGTAATGAAGCTATTTGGGAACGTGAGGATGAAATGCGTCAGCAGTTTCCCTTCTTGTTTGAATAAGATATAATTCTTTCTGTTTCCTCCTTATCCTTCCTTTTAAATTTCGAGGATGAAATTTCTATAAGGAGGGAGGGACTGTAAGGCCCGTTCCTTAACGGATCCTTATCGGTAATAAAATATATTTTAATCCATGAATTTAGGTGATTTTTCTGGATTTAATGGACTTTTTCTAGTATTTAATCCAATTAGTTTAAGCTTTTTAGAAATTTAATGGGCATAATTATAATTTTGCTTCTTTGAGGGTTTAAATGAAAAATGAGGTTAAAAATAAAATATATATATATATCAAAACGTTCACTCGACCTCTCTCTCTCCCCTCACATTTCTCTCTCTCCCTCACCCTCTCTCTCTCACGCACGCGGCGCCCTCCCCCTCTCTTGGTGGTGTGATCAGATCGGGCTGCAGACGAAGGCGTGGAGGATGTCATCGGGTTGATCACGACGCGAGGATCACGTTGACGCCAACCTTGCCTCGATCCGCAGAGCGTGGAGGCGTGTGTGGGCGAGAGGACAGCGTGGCTTCTCTCGGCCGTTCGGCACTGGAACAGCGGTTTCGTCACGATCGAGGTAGGGGGATGGAATCCTCTCCTCGCTAGGATCACTCCCATACCCCATGCATGGCCATTGCGCGTCGTTTTTCTCAATTTTTGTGCAAAATTTCATGGGCATTGTATTTTCATTTTAATTCATGAAAATTATACCATGACCATTGTCTTTATGTTTTATGAGCTTGGAATGATTGTATGATAGTTATGGGTTGCTGTTTAGCAAGTTTTGATAGGTTTTCCCGTCGATTTGGATCGACCGGGAGGGTTTCCCACGGGTTTCACCCCGTTTTCGCCATCACGGTAATGGCACGGTCCTCCGCGTGACCGTCTAGTAGACCACGGTCCTCATCCCGACCGTTTAAACCCTTAGCACGGTCCATGACGTGACCGTTCAAACCTTAGGACGACTAACATTAGACCGCTCAATCCCGTTGAACAGTAAGGCGGCGTAGATAGTATGGCCCAATAGGGTCCGTCCAATTCAGTGGCACGGCCCGGACCGGTCCGTTCTGTCCACATAATGGCCTATCGTGGGACCGCCCTGTGGACCCTCCATCCCATTGAGCGGCCAAGCAAAGGACCGTTCAGGCCATTAAACGGCCCAAAATGAACCGCATATGCCCTGAATCCGAATAGGGGGCTAGTATGAAACGGCTCCACCGTGACCGCTTAGGTCCATTGAGCGGCCAGTCGTACGACTGCGTACGACCGGAGTGGTTTATCCCCAACTGTTTAATTCCAACAGATTTTAATTCTTGCATATTTGCCATGTTTAAAGTATTTTACAAACGGTGGCATATTTTATATCCTAATAGAGTTACTTTCTCTTTCCTTGTGATGAAACCACTAGTCGTAGCCCGACGACCTCTAGTGTCGATCCCACCTGGGAGAGGTGGCGGGGTAGTCCCGTTGTACGATTTTTAAGCTAGTTTCCGTGGGTCCCTGCTTAACAGTAGCGTCCTACTGGGGGGGAAAATTAGCTAGAGGCCTGGCTCTAGGCACGAGCCGGTGTGTGCACACGTGGTCAGAGGCCTGGACTTACACTGACGAGTGTTACTCTGACTAGTACTTGTTTCTGGTACTGTTATGCGTCTCACTTGTCGCGATCCAGACTTGCGTAAATACTTGAGACGCAGTGTAAGCCGTCAGTGGACGCATCTGGTTTCACTTTCTAGTGGTCCTTCTTTCTCCTGTCACTTGGAAACGTAGAGGTTTATTCTATTGGTAGATTTAGTTACTCTCGTCTTTAAATTGGCATTGCAGTTAGCTATTAAACGGTTTAGATAGTTTCCAGCTTTACTAAACTGTTGTTCCTTATGTCAATGCATGCCTTACTGCTTTTGCATGTTTAGTTGCGAGGTAGGGATCTGCATGACCCCTACCGAGTCTGGCTGAGACTCACCCTTGCTCTTTCAGGTGAGCAGCATCAGCCGTCTTCCGGAGCTTCCTGTGTTTTTGACAGCAGGTCCTAGCAGTCAGCAGTGGTTTGTCCGTCAGTGTTAGTCCTTTTCTGGTACTTTTGGCCAGGGTATGCCCCGCGTAGTTGTACTTTTGGACTTTTATTTAGCAGTTGGATTTGTACAATTTATGGATCTAGACTATTATATATATTTTACCACACTCTGATATTTTAAATTACTTCCGTATTAAAGTCTAAATTATTGCTTTAATTGACATTGTGTGTGTAATATCCATTCGTTATGCATCTCCTCAACAACACTTCCCAACCCTTACGGGGCCTCATCAGCCTCTTGGGTGGCTTCCCCGAGTTATTGGTATCGGTTTACAGGTATCCGGATCTCCCGGGTCATCACACTCCCTCTCTCGGCCTCACCGTGGCATGGAAACACGGGAAAAATATGCAGGGAGAGTAGGGATCCGTCCCCCTACCTTTTCTGAAACTTTAACCCACCGAAACCTCGAAGAAATGGCGATTCTCCCCACACGATCGACTCCCACGAACACAACCGCCTCCGCGTCGCCATTCCACATGCCCTCGCCTTCGTCCTCTCAGCATGTCGCCGCCATCGCTTCGCCCTGGACCTCCCCACTGCTGTCGGCCACCGGGGGTGAGAATGAGGGAGGGGAAAGAGAGATGGGAGAGTGAGGGAGAGGGTGAGACGCGAGAGAGATGAGGGAACGGAGGGGGAGAGATGGGGGTTTAAAATAGGGTTTTAAAATTTTAGTTTATTATATTTTTTCTATTCCATTAAGAAAATTCACGCGAACTCCAAAAAAACTTGAAAAATATATTCTAACCCAGAAAAATTCCGAGAAAAAGTGGAGCCGCCCCACGCATCGCCACAGACCCAAAATAATTCACATACTTACCATCAAAGGGTCCGAAAATCTAATATAAAAGTCTAAAATCCACTCGGATACTATCCATAACTCGCATAAACACGATCCGAAAATCCAAGGCGTTACACAGACCCAAGTACGTGATTGGGAAATTACCCCATTTGGACCCCAACAGGATAGCAATGAGATTATTCTCCTCCTCCCTGACATTGATTCTCACTAACTCACTTTCAGGAAATTTATCTTGAGTCCAGTGACTGCTTCCATCAACATTAACAAAATTCTGAGATTAACAATCTTATTCACATCAGCTGAGACAAAAAACATGGTATCACCTGCAAATTGTAAATGCATGACCTCCTCATGGCCGCTCCCAACTGAGACTCCAGTGATCAGGTTTGATGCCCTTGCTCTCTTCCATATAACACTCAACACCTGCCCTACAATTACAAAGGGAAGAGGTTAAAGTGGATCGCCCTACCGCAGGCCTCTAGAACTTCCAAAAAAAAATCGAGGAGACCCATTCAACAACACCGAGAACTTGGCCGTCTGGACACAGCTCTGTATCCATTCCACCCATTTATCTTTGAACCCCATGCAGTGGAGAACATGGAATAAGTAGTCCCAACTAATTCTATCATAAGCTTTCTCAAAGTTTAACTTAAACAAAACATATTCCTTTTTCTTTACCTTCTGTTCATATAAGTACTCATGGGAAGCCATAAAAATGTCTTGAATGAATCGACCAGAAATAAAAGTTGACTGATTTTCATCTATCAAATTGCTGATCACTAGTTTCAATCTATTGGCCAAGGCCTTAATGATAATTTTATAACTGCCATTCAGTAAGCTGATTGGCCAAAAATCATCTAAGCCTCAATTTGATATGGAGTTAGATTAAAGGTGGACTAACTCAACCTACTTAACATAGTCTCGAGTTAACCTATTTTTAATTTGATAAGAGGGTAGTTAATCTGGGAGTAAAGAGGTGGACTAACCTACTTTTAATTTAGTGTGATTTGATAATTAGTAGGTTAACCCAGTAATAATGACATATAAAATATTACATTTATATACCTTTTAAATTTTTTAATATATCTCTCATTCCCTCTCTCTACCTCTCTCCCCTCCCCTCTCTCTCTAGTCACTCTCTATCTCGCACATATATTAATTACTAGTTTTAGTTACTATTCATCTTTAAAATTTTAATTTATTTTAAAATATGTTATATATTAAATATATCATAAAATAACGTTTTGATAAATAACTTTATTATTTTTTTGATAAATAATATCAATAATCTCACTAATTAAAACTTAAAATTCAAAAATAATATTAATACGAGTTTATTGTTAATGGTCATCTTTAAAAAATTTTATTTTATCTAAATTTTTAAATTTTTTATTATATTATATAATGATAATATATCATTAAAATAATTTTTTTGATAAATAACATCAATAATCTCGTTAATTAAAATATAATAGCCAAATATGACATTAATTATAGATTTATATTACTATTCATCTTAAAAACTTATTTTATCTTATTTTTTAATAATTTTAATATATTATATAAATTAAATATATCATGAAAATAATTTAATGTTGATAAATAACATCAATAATCTCACTAATTAAAATTCATAAGTTAAAAATGACATTAATTACGTATGTAAGTTATCGTTCATCTTAAGAAATATTTCATGTTAATTTTTAAATATATTATATAAATTAGATATATTATGAAAATAATTTTTTGATAAAACATCATTAATCTCATTAATTAAAATTTAAAAGTCACAAATGTTTTTTAAAATACTATTTATCTTAATATATATTAACTTATAAAAAATTTTAAATAAATTTTATATGATAAATATATCAGTATCATAATAAATTTTCTCTTACGTTAATGAGAGAGAGAGAGAGAGGAGAGAGAGTGTGAGAGAAAGAGATAGAGAGAGTGCATTTAATGTGCATTAAATGCACTTAGCCCATCTCTAAACCCACCTCCATGGGTGGATTTTCTAATTCGAGAGTAACCCATGATTAGCCATAATTCTAACATGATTAACCTAAATCTACGATCAAAGCAGAAAAAGGGTTAGGCCAGGGTTAACTGTAGGCTAAGCCAGGGTTAACCTAATATCAAAGTGGGGCTTAAGCTTGGCTTTGAAAAGTGGTTATCACTTTTGTGGGTTAAGTCAACCCGCTTAAGTTAATCCTGGATTAACCCGTTTTTAATTTGATAGAAAGATAGTTAACCCGAAAATAAAAAAGTGAGTTAAACTACTTTTATTCCAATATGATTTGACAGAGAGTGAGTTATCTCATTAATAATGATAACCTAATTATCATATTTATCTCTCCATTAATATTTTTTTAATATATCTCTCATTCTCTCTCTCTACCTCTCTCCCCACTAGTCTCTCTCACGTCATTCCCCTCTCTCTCACAAACGTTAATTATGAGTTTAAATTATTATTCATCAATATTTTTATATTATTTTAATTTTAAATTATTTTAATGTATACTATAATTTGAACATGTCATAAAAATAAAAATATTTTTGATAAACAACATAATTAATCACACTAATTAAAACACAAAACATAGAAATATCATTAATTATGAGCTTTGATTATTATTCATTTTAAATAAATTTTAATTTACTTTATTTTTAATATATTTTTAATATATTTTATAAATTGAATATACCATGTAATTAATTTATTTTATAAATAACATCAATAATCTCACTAATTATAATTTAAAGGTCAAACATGATATTAATTATGAGTTTACTATTCACCTTAAAATGTTTTATTTTAATATTTAAATATTTTTAAAAGTTAAAAAATAAATATAAGTAACTTTTTGAAATATTTTTATAGATTATATATGATAACTATATTATTATAATAATAAAACTTTTGATAAAAATATTATTAATATTACTAACTTAAAATTTAGGGTTTTTTTGCATATTAGTCCCTACAAATATGACGAATTACTTTTTAGTCCCTACAATCTCTCTATTGTTTAAAAAGTCCTTGGAAATCTTACCGTTAAACTAAAAAGTCCCTATCGTTTTTTACTGTCGACGATATTAAACGCAAGGTGAGTTAACTTGACCGTAGTTGGTGAAAAGACCAACCCACCCTCGATTAATCGAGGTTCATGGCCGTAGTAACCCTTCTGCCGCGCCACCCTCCTGTTTAGGGTTCCCCCCGTACACAATCGCCACCCTCCTCTTTCCCTTCCCCCGTACACAGTCGCCATTGCCGTCGATTTCACTCTTTGGTCGTCGTGACAGCAACGATCGCCGGCCACCGCGAGGGTCGATTAGGCACCATCACCATTGTCCAAACCTGCACGTAACAACCGCGGCGCTTCACGGCACCCCATCTGCCGCTGCAGACGTACGGCCGCCCTCGTTCAGACGTCGCATCACCGGAGTCACCACCCCACGTCCAGGTCTGGGCCACACACCTCCGTCTCCACTCCGGTACGCGTCAGGCGTGCCACCTCACACTCAGTATGATCTGCAAATATAAATGTTTACTCATGCATTTTATATGTTTACAGAGTCGAAATATTAAGGACATCAATTTTTGTTTTCTTTCTATATAGTTTAGGGATAAGATTGTTGTTATGTCGTTTTTTGCTATAATGTTGTTAGATTATTTAATGCTCTAAAAAGTTTTGTTATTAATTGTACATGTCTGAATTCACGGGTGCAGTTTCTTTATGGTTCTGTCAAAAATTTTTGCTATAATATTTTTCAGTCACTCAATTCATATTAGTTAAGAATGTTATTATTGTACTCGGATTATTGGGTATGCGTGCTGATTTTGTAATGTGGACAACTGTTCTAGAGAGTTTATTTCTATCTTCAGATTGTTAGATTGTGAAAATGGGGGAACGAGAGCCATCATTAAAGTTGACATATAAGTTCGGTGGTTATTGGAAAACTCTTCAGTCTGGGAGGAGGGCATATGCACTAGGTCAGAGTAAGACAGTCGTGGCATATCCTGATTACTACAGTAGATGTATATTAATTGAGGATATGGGACATCTATCTAAGTGGGCAAGTACACATTGTTTAGAATTTTATTATGAGTTACCTAATAGCAGACCTGTTCAGTATGAGGAAATTGTTTCAGATGCTCAATTATATGAGGTGATGAAAGCCCATTTGCCCGTAGGGAAGATGACCATATATGTTAGCACATTGGACAGTCGGCCATTAGACTTACAGCCAACCAATATTCCACAGAAATGTATGGCCAGCCAGTCTACTCAGGCCCATTCCCAGACATTTGTTGACATTGATGAGATGGATGATGATGCTGAGGTTGGTCAACATCCTGAGTTTGTTCATGATGTTGCAGTTGTTCATCGTGACGAGGTTATTCATGGTGTCCCTGCCCCTGCCCCTGCCCCTGCCCCTGTAGTTGATGAGGATTATCATATTTTAAAGAAGAGGATATGTTCTGAAGCTGAGCAGAGTGACTCAGAATATGTTGCATATGAAGAGGAGTACAGCGAATCTGACGAGAGTGTGGCTGATTCTGATGAGGTACACACTGAGGACAACTATCATTCAAGGCCATGTCCCTCAGATGAATCTGATATTGATGGAGGAGTTTCAGATGATGATGGAGATTTGTTGGAGGCTGATGAAGAGACCCCAGATATATCAGTTGGTTCTCTATTTGCAAATAGTCAGGAGTACAGGATTGCTCTACGTCAGCATGCTATTAAAAATCAATTTGAGTTCAAGCAAGTGAAAAATGACAGCATGAGAATTACTGTTGTATGTGCAAATGTTAATTGCAAATGGAGAGTGCATGTCTCAAGGCTGCAAGATGGAGTTACTTTTGCAGTCAAAACAATGCAGGAAAAGCACACATGTTCAGCCACATCTAGGTGTGATAGCAGGATGGCATCCAAATCTTAGATTTCAGCCAGGGTATTGGAAGCAGTGAAGGAGAATCCTGACATACCTCCAAGAAAGTTGCAAGCTGATTTATTGAAGGCTTACAATATTTCAATCCCTTATCACCGCATTTGGCGTGCACGAGAGTCGACAAAGGAGAAGGTGTTTGGGAAGGTTGAGGAAACGTACAAGCATTTGCCACAGCTACTGAATGAATTAAAGCAGAGCGACCCTTCTTCAGTTGTACAGTACAAGATTGGATTGGATGGTTGTTTCCAGAGGGTGTTCATTGCCTTAGGGGCATGTATTAGTGGTTTCAAAGATGGCTGCCGTCCAGTGCTGGGCATAGATGGATGCCACTTGAAAGGGTATTACACTGGGATCTTGGTGGCTGCAGTTGCTCTTGATGGGAATCATGGTTTGTTCCCAGTTGCCTATGGTGTTGTTGAGGGGGAGAGTATAGACTCGTGGACATGGTTTTTGCACAAGTTGAAAGACGCTATTGGAAATCCGACAGGGATTACATTCATTTCTGATATGGAAAAGGGCATTGAGGTAGCTGTCCCAGATATCTTTCCAGGTGCCGAGCATAGGTAATTAAGTTTCTCCTTTTACAATGTTTGATCTACTGCTAGTTTTATTTTCCATAATGTATGAATTGAGTGACTATGTATTTTAATGACATTGACTATAGGTTTTATATTAATGATGAGATTGTAATTTCGAATTGCTTGTAGGTTTTGTATGCGGCACCTTTACAGGAATTTTAAGAAGAAATGGCCGGGCCCTGGTTTCAAGAATGCTGCATGGGCAGCAGCAAAATCTTACACTGTTCAAGAATATAAAGCAGCTATATTTGAGATGAAGAAACTAGATCCACAGGCTGTTTCCTATTTAGGAAGTTTACGTTGTGCCTGGTCAAGATGTCATTTTAATGACAAGGGTAAGCTAAACTACATCACTAACAACGTAGCAGAGTCATTCAATTCATTTGTTGGTGATACGAGAGGTCTACCACTTGTAGACATGTTAGATGGAATTAGACAGAAAATTATGGTGAAAATGGATCACAGGAGGAGACATGCACGTAGGATCAAAGAAAAGTTTGTGCCACGGGCTGTTGCCTATTTAAATGCAATTGTTAGGAAGTTGGGAAAATATGCAGTCAGATATTCCACTGATTTTATGGCTGAGGTTGAAGGTCCGTATGAGAGGTGTGTTGTTAAATTGGACGAGATGTATTGTTCTTGTCGTCAATGGCAAATCTGCCTTGCCAACATGTTGCTGCTGCTGTTGATGCACGTATGGGCCTCCAAATTAATAATTTTGTTGATAGATGTTATTCAATTGAGACATATAAAGCCACATATGCAAAGTCAATACAACCATTGCCAGGTAAGAGCATGTGGCAGACTGTAGAATCTGTTGAGGTGCTTCCTCCTCGCTGCCAAAGACCCCGAGGTCGCCCTCGGAAGAAGAGGATTAGAGATGCTGATGAAAATCAAAAGGCACTTAGGAGATCCCATAAATGCAAAAGATTTGGACAATGGGGCCACCATAAAAATACTTGCAAAGAACCCCTCCCAGGACCAGAATCTGCAGTTACAGACATTGGCACTACTTCCACAACTGTGGCACGGAAGTAAGTTTGTATTGCAATTATGATTTGTATTTTATCTATTTGATTTGCTTTGTGCATAATATTGAAAGTTATGTTGTAGGCAAGGCCCAAGAAAACCACCCAGGTTCGTAAGTGGTAGGGCTACTCAGGCTCAAACTAGTGATGGTGGTGAAGGGCCACAAGTTGCAACTTCGGTTGGTCCAGGTCAGACCCACGGGAGGGCTAGGAGAGGTACCAACATGGGCAGCACTGAAGGAAGCAGTCGGGGGAGAGGTAAGTTAGCACACATGTTAAATTTCTAAATTGAAATAAGAATTAGACTGATATTAATACAAGTATAACTCATGTAGGTCGTACAATTTCGGTGGAGGCACCGGGCTCCAGCAGCACTAGCGGAGGAGACATTCGTGTGCACACGATGATAAATATGGACAGTCAAGCATCCATTAACTTTGATCAGCATTCCTCCATGTTCAACTTCCAACAACTCCCGCCAAATTGTGAGTTTAAAATATACTTTTTAACTTGTAGGTAAAGATTATGTTATTTCTAATAGTTAACACCCTCTCTTTGTCACACCTACAGGACATTGGCTGATGTGAAGAATGTTGTTGCCGACCGGATGTGAAGAATGATATTGAAGAACAATATTTCATATCCGTTTTATGTGTTGTTGTCCTCAATGTAAACTCTTATGGATTGTGAAGTTTTGATGTAACTGATACAAGTATCTGTTTATTTGTTGGTGATATGAATGATATTTGTAGTTTTGTGCTGGGCTTAAACCAGGTTTGAATGATAGATGGTTTGTGTTGGTTTGAAATGAATGATACATGGATTGTGATGATTTGATATGAATGATGCAATGGTTGCAAGGGTAACTAACTGGTGCAGGTGATTTGATATGAATGATGCAATATATGCAAAAAGCCTTCAGCAGATGGGCGTGCCGCGTCGACGCTATCAGCATGTTGCGTTGACGCATCTGTGATCCAGTATCTACTCTTTGCTTGTACACATTTGAAATTGCCCAACTGCGTCGACCATGCTGTGGATAGCGTTGACGCGTTGAAGATAGCCAGAGATAAGTCGCCCCTTTCTTGAACTGCTGCGTCGACGCTGCCAGTTGGTGGCGTTGACGCATCGACATCGGCAGTCCAGTGATCAATGTATTTGGCGGATAGACATGCTGCGTTGACGCTGCTAGGCTAAAGCGTTGACGCAGTGGTGTGTTTCTGCAACTAATAGTTCGGCTTGTTTGCATGCTGCGTGGACGCTAAGAACTCCAGCGTTAACCTTCTAAACTGTCTCCGAGCTAGATGCCTATCAGGCTCAATGGCTGCGTCGACGCTGTCTAGCAATGGCGTTGACGCATGGATACGTTCCAGTGAACAAACAACCTGGCCTTTTTAGTCCCTGTCAGGCAGATGAAACGAAGTCATCAGTTTAAGTCTAAACCCTGTACAGTCTCTGAAGAATGCAAAGCATTGTATAGACTTGGTTAGACTTTATAAAGTGAAGTCCAGTGTATAGACTTCAGTTAAGGTCAGACTTCTAACAACGAGTGTATAGACTTGGGCCTAACAAATGAATGTATAGGGTTGAAGCCTGACAACCCAATGTGTAGACTTGAAGCTTGAAAGGATGTACACACTTGACCAATTCAAAGGCGAATCGAGTGTACAGACTCTGAGTCCAAACCCAACGGCTGTACAGACTTGACCAAAACAAAGGCAATCGGATGTACAGACTTTAGAGGATGCAGACTCTGTATAGACTTCAACTCAACCATGCATAATGTATATACTTTGTGAAGCGTGAATGCAATGTACACACTCACAGCGTTGACGCTGCAGACTTGAGAATGCTCACAGCGTTGACGCTGCATGAGACGTAGGCTGTACAGACTTAGCCTAAGCCAATGCATGAACTGACGTTGTATATACTTAGCCAATGCAATGCACATACTTCCTATATGAGGGAGCAGTGTATAGACTTGCTGTGAAGAACGACAATGTGTAGACTTGACAGTGAGACACAACGTGCATCAGTGTATACACTTGAGTGAGTGAAGCCGATATACAGACTTGCCGATTCGAAGCCACTGTACAGACTTTGAAGAGCAGTTCAATGTATGGACTTGTAAACAACCGATGAATGAACTGAGGGGTCGACCCATCAGCACAAGGGGTCGACACACCACAGACCAGACCAATGGATAAAAGGCACCAAGCGTCAACACATTGCCCAAGCAGCGTGGACGCAGCAGATCAAATACTTCTTACTGCTACCTCTGAAGTGCCTTGGCAGCGTCGACGCTGCAGTTCGATGGGTCGACGCTGCAGTATCAAACTGCAGTATAAAGAGCAACAGAACATGACTGAACAAGAGATGCTTTGCGAAAAAGAGAACTCTACCCTATGCTGGTGCCTTGACTGCTGTGTTCATCAAGGTTGGAATTTCATTGGAAGATGAACCTGTTCAGATAATTCCAAGGACCAATGTCTACTGTCAGAAATTTATTGGCACGTTTATGCATTACAAGAAGAAAGGAAACATGATAGTAAGAGATCTTCCAGGCTATGAGACATTACAAGGTCCAACAGTTCCCTCAACCGAACTTCAGGCTACTCCAGACACACACATTGGAGCTATAGTTCCTTTTGGAACATCTCCACCCTCTTCACCTCCTCAGATGTTCAGAGAGTCAGATGCACCTCCAGAGTTCCATACACAAACATCTGCACCAGATCAAGCCGGCACAAGCTCCAATCATTCTCTTCATTCCCATATGATGAAATATATGCAGGAGCAATTTACTGTCATGAAAAGTGAAATTTTTAAGCTAAACTCCAATCAAGAGCTTATTCATACCCAACTAGTATATGTCAGTGCACAGCTGCTTCCTATTATGAATGAACTTAAGGAATTCCGTGCAGACACTCAGATGAAAAACACTGAACTTCAACAGCAAATTCAAGAGCTTTATGTTCAACATTCACAGTTCCAGGATGCAGTAGTTCACATCTCCTCGCAGCTTAGTTCCCAGCATCTAGCCGGCTCCAGCTCTGATATTCCCTCTACAGTCACAGCTCACTTCGATCATTTATTGAATACTATGCAGCACTGGGCTACGGACATAAATACACAGATTGCACATGTTCAAACATCTGTCAAGCAGACAAACCAACTCAAATATCTGTCTGCATCCAACCACCACAGTCACTTTGAACATCTTTTAATGACGTTGTTCATTCCCACAAGCCTTTATTTCGTTTTGGATGATGATGGCCAGAGATGCTGATGATGATGACACCTCACTCTTCACACATGTCTGTGAAACATGGGCATGAGCAGGTGAAGCATGCACTGGCAGGCATTTGGTCTGGAAATGAGCTGGTGAAACATACACATGGGGCATATAAGACTAACGATAATAAGTGGCATTACATTATAGTAAAGACGATTACATGTCCAATATAGGACTTACATTGCATACGTCTCTCTTAAACACGTTCACTTGAATAGGCAAATGACAAATAGTACAAATATGACACAATACATCAATAATTTTAAGTTTTTCAATTGCAACTCTATCCTTTCTAATTTCTTTGTCATGCATTCTTCCATCGCCTTCAGTTGATATTTGACATCCACAACATTATAGGTAGTATCATCAACCCACTCAAAGAAACCGCAATCCCCGTCAGTATTTGCATACGGACAACAATAGAAACGTTTGCCTTTCGACCTCTCACGATTTGAGACGTAAACCCGACAATTACCCCTTCTACAGTTGCATTCCATCGGCGGCACACGAGATGAGACGACAACTCCTCGAGACAACTGCATTCCACTAACATTTGATGACTGCATACGACACGAACAAGTTATTATCACTGTAAACATAGATGTGGAGAATAATCTAGCCATCAAAATAGCATACTGTAATATCCCGGACCTTTCGGATCCTTCTTTATGGGTCCCGGATCTAGTTTTCGGAGTGTCCGGCTCCGTTGTGTCCGAAATTTCGTTTCGGACATCTTTCGTGTTCGGATCGGCGCGATCCGGAGTCGTTTCGGAGGCCCGGAGGCGTTCCGCGGCTTTTCCGCGTGTGTTTTCCGATTCCCGGTGTGTGTTTCGGCTTTTCTCTTCGGACGCTCGTTGCGGGTGAACCGGGCTGTTCACACGGACACGAGTGGTACCGTTGCGATCGGTGCGTTCCGAGGATCGCGGGGGTGTGATTTCCTATTTTTTGGAATTTTACGGATTTTCCGGGTTTTTCTATAAAACCCTTTTTCTTTTCTCTCTCCCCCACCATCTTCTTCTTCCTCTCTTCTTCTTCCTCTTTCCTCCTCCACCGTGTCTCCCTCCCTCTCCCTCTCTTCCTCCCGGTTGGCCACGGCGAGCTCCCCTCCGGCTGCAGACGGCGGCGGGGCGACGGCGCGGCGACGTGGGCGGCGGCGAGGCGGTCGTGGGGGCGTGCGGCAAGCGTGGGAAGCTTAAGGAAGAACGAGGGTTTTCAAGCGTTCTTCGCGATTCGTGGACGATCCGGCGGAGCATTCGCTCCATTGAGGTAGGGTGACGTTCCCTAGCTCTTCGCCGTTCTTTTCCGTGGTTTGTAGGCCGCGGGGAGGCCGAGAGAGGCATGTTTGGGCATTTTTGGGGTTTTTCCATGTTTTGGGGTGAGCCGCCCGATCTATGGTTTTAGCCCATGATTCTATGTTTTGGTGGTTTAGATGCATGCTAGGGGTCCCCAGGGGTCTTCCCCCTTGTTTTCCCCCTCTCCGGTGGAGGTACGGGGGCGTGGTTGGTGTTTTCGGGGTTTTCCCGCCGTAGCGTGCTCTGGGGCAAGCGACGGTCGCTCCAGTGACCGTCACATGCTTGTAACGCCCCTAGAGGGGTGCGTTACTTCCCTGGGTGTTGGCCTTTAGGGTCAAGGGCTGTAGCGGTCCTGCGACTGGCCGCCGTTTGCTAGTGACGCCCCTGGGCTGGGCCGTCACATGCTTTCGACCGTTGGGTTTTGACCGTTGGGGGTCAGGCCATGTAACGCACCGAGATAGGCGCGTTACATGCGTGTAACGCACTGGGGCAGGAGCGTTACTTCCTGTTGTCCCCCATGTGGATGGGCCAAGCGACGCGCTGGGGCAGGCGCGTCACTTCCCTTTCCATCCCGAGCGTGAGGGCCATGTGACGCGCTGGTCCAGGCGCGTCACATGCGAGTAACGCACTGAGCCCGACGCGTTGCTTGCAAGCGACGCGCCAGGGTAAGCGCGTTACTTTCCCTGTGGTTTTCGTGGGTGTGGGGTGCCATGTGACGCCCTGGCCTAGGTGCGCCGCTTCCAAGCGACGCACTAGAGTAGGCGCGTCGCTTCCCCCTACCCCCTGGCCGTGTGACGGTTCGCCTTAGACCGCTATTTCCAAGTGACGGCCCTAGAGTGGACCGCCATTTGGCAGTGACGGTCTGAGGGTAGACCGCCACTTCCTGTGTTGCCCCATGAGGGTGGCAACCTCGCTTTTCTCCGACCGTGGTCTCCGTGCGACGGGACTAGTGCGTGGGGTGATTCCCACACGTTGTCGGGCTTGGGCGTTGTTTTCCGTGACTCGAGAGTCTACTCCTTTAGTGACCCTCCACTAGTCGTAGCCCACCAGTGCGCGGTGCTGGTCTCACCTGGGAGTGGTGTACGGGCACCACCTTTCGAGACGGTTTGTGGACCGGTTACCGTAGGCCCCACGTCTGTAGCCAGAGTCCGGCTACGGGGGAAAACCGGTCAGAGGACCAGACCTAGTGACGCAAGGTCTGTGTGTGCACACGTGGTTGGGGGCGGTTGGACCCACGTCGACGGGCGTGACCCCAACTAGTTACTTGTTTGTGGTTACTTGTACGGTGTTTGCGCCTCGGGTAGGACCTACCATGTCAGGCGGTGCACCTGCGGTGCGGTGTAAGACGCCAGGGGACGCTACCGGCTGTGCTTCTAGTGGGTGGTACTCCTGTCGAGTACGGAGTGTCAGACTGTCAGTCGTGTGTTTCCGACCTTCGGGTTTTGACGGTTCGACCGTTGAGTTTCAGTCTTCTCGTACCGTGGCACGTGTCTCGGTTTGCGTGCCGTTAGGGTCTAGTTCTGTAGAGTACAGGGCTTTCCTTTCCGAGGTACCTTTCTACCGCTAGAGTAGTGGTTTCTCGTTTTTCGAGGTAGGGTTCGAGTGATCCCTACTGAGTCTTGTTCCGAGACTCATTCCCTGCGTGTTTTCACCGTGTTTCAGGTGAGGCGCCACCTTCGGGGAGCGTGTCAGGAGCGCAGCGGAAGCGTGGTGCGGGTGTCCAGAGGTAGTGCCAGAGGTCAGAGCCGGGGGATGCCCCGTGTAGCTGTACTTTTCTTTCTTGTCACTGTACTAGTCGTGGACTACTGTTGCTGTTGTTGTTATTTTATTGTGGACCATGTAAAATGTTAATTCATTTCCTGCTTAATATCATAACTGTTTAATTTCTGCAATTATTTGTGATGCTTGTGTAGTTTCCACACCATCCTTTTAACCCTTCCGAGTCTTCGGGCTCGTGGGTGGCGGTGCGAGTCTCGGGTTATCGGGCCTTCCCGGTAATCGGATTCTCGGGTCGTTACAGCTGGTATCAGAGCGCGGTTGTGGAATTACATGGGAATCATAGGTAATTGTAGTGGTCCACTAGTCCACAACGATGATGTACAGATGACGCTGGCATTGGGCACCGTGTGTTTATTTTGACCTTGCCGTTTGTGTGTTTTCTGTCTTGTGCTTCAGGAGCGAGTATGGCGCCGAGGAGAAGTTCTCGCTCTCAGCAGGGGCAGTCGGCTGGAGGTCAGGAGATCCAGCAGGGGGTCCAGAGGGACCAGGAGGAGCATAGCAGAGTTCCGGGAGCTACCGAGGCCGCGGATGCTGCGAGGGCTCCGGGGGCCGAGGGTTTTCTCCGTGGCATGTACCATCTCATGGCTCAGCAGTTCGGCGGAGAGGCCGGTGAGGGCTCGTCAGTCAGGGGTGGGCCAGGCCGAGCAGTGAGGGACTTCATGCAGTTCCATCCACCTTACTTTAGCGGCCAGGCAGACCCTGATGCGGCTCGTGATTGGCTTGATGAGATGGAGCGGGTGTTCAGTTCTGCGAAGAGTGCTGTCGAGGACAGAGTGGTGTTGGCCTACAACCAGTTGCAGGGTACGGCTCGGAGGTGGTGGTCTTCCGAGTGGAAGACGTCCTTTCAGCTTCGTCCACTTGAGCAGGTCGAGTGGGATGACTTTGTCAGTGCTTTCGAGCGTACGTACTGTCCAGATGTTGTTGCTACGCAGCGGATGCGGGAGTTTCTGGAGCTGGTGCAGGGTGACATGTCCGTGTTGCAGTACAGGGCCCGATTTGTCGAGCTGGGTCGGTACGCACCTCATATCATGGAGCATGAGAGGGTGAGGACGACGCAGTTTGTGCAGGGCTTGAGGCTGGAGCTGAGGCACCATCTGATCGCGAATGGGGCCACTGATCTCGAGACGGCGTCTCGTGTTGCGATTTCCTTGGAGATGGATATGCAGAGGACTCGAGGACCGATCAGCCAGGGGCAGTCTGTGTCAGGTCGCAGCCAGCAGTCGGCTACTCAGCAGCAGGGTTTCTTTCAGTCTGCGTCGGGTGGTTCAGGAGTGCCGGCACATGCAGTTTCGGTGACAGGATCTGCGTCCTTCGGCTCGAAGGTCAAGAAGTTCTTCAAGAAGGGGTTCGGCAAGAAGAAGTCCAGAGATCAGGGGCAGGCTTCATCGGGCAGTGTGCAGCAGCCGTTTCCTTTGCAGCGACAGGGATCGGTGGGTGGATCGCGAGGACCTTGTCCACGGTGTAGTGAGACCCACCCAGGCAGGCAGTGCACGGCGCCGATCATCTGTTTTCGGTGTGACCAGCCAGGGCACATGGCGCGTGACTGTCCTCAGAGGCCGCCGCAGCAGCAGGTTTCCCAGCAGCAGCAGCAGCAGGGACAGTATCCGCCGCTACCCAGGTCAGCTAGTGTGGGAGGCAGGCAGAGAGCTCGTGGCCAGATCACGCACTTGACCAGGGCAGAGGCAGTAGCGTCGCAGCTCGTGGAAGGTACCGTTCAGATTTTGGGTTGTGCGGCTCGGGTTTTATTTGATTCTGGCGCGTCTCATTCGTTTATTTCGGAGGATTTCGCGTCGAGCGTCGAGGAGCCGGTGACCCAGTTGTCCTGTGATTTGGCTGTGGAGTTGCCTTCGGGTGACTTTATGGTCACTCCGTATTGCTTCGACCAGGTTCCGGTGTGGATCGATGGACGGAGTATGCCAGGCAGGTTGTATGCGTTGCAGCTTCGGGATTATGATGTGATTCTAGGCATGGATTGGCTCGAGACTCATAGAGCGGTGGTGGATTGTGGAATGAAGAGGGTCTACTTCCAGCATCCGAGCAAGAGGACCTTCTATTTCCAAGGTATCCGTTCCGCCTCTTCTCGATTTCTTATCTCTGCTATTCGAGCCCGTCGATTGCTTGATTCAGGTTGCCAGGGTTTTCTCGCGTCAGTGGTTGTGTCTGACCGGATGGAGCCGAATGTCGAGGACATTGCGGTGGTGTGCGAGTTTCCCGATGTTTTTCCTGAGGAGTTGCCTGGATTACCTCCCCAGCGGGAGATCGATTTCGTGATCGAGGTTGTGCCTGGTACGGGACCTTTGGCGAAGGCTCCCTACCGTATGGCCCCCGCTGAGTTGAGGGAGTTGAGGGCGCAGTTGCAGGAGCTGTTGGCCAAGGGGTATATTCGTCCGAGCTTTTCCCCTTGGGGTGCGCCCGTGCTGTTTGTGAAGAAGAAGGACGGTAGTCTGCGGCTGTGCATTGACTATCGGCAGCTGAATGAAGTGACCGTTAAGAACAAGTATCCGTTGCCGCGGATTGATGATTTGTTCGACCAGCTGCAGTCTGCGCGAGTGTTCTCGCGGGTTGATTTGCGGTCCGGTTACTATCAGCTGAGAATTCGCGAGTCCGATGTGGAGAAGACTGCGTTCAGTACGAGGTACGGGCATTATGAGTTTCTGGTGATGCCGTTTGGGCTCACCAATGCCCCAGCAGCCTTCATGGACTTGATGCAGAGGGTGTTCCACCCGTATTTGGACCAGTTCGTGGTCATCTTCGTGGATGACATCCTTGTTTATTCGCAGTCTGCCGAGGAGCATGCGTACCATTTGGGTGTGGTGCTGCAGACGTTGCGAGATCACCAGTTGTATGCGAAGCTCAGCAAGTGCGAGTTTTGGCTCAGCGAGGTGCACTTTCTGGGGCACGTGATTTCTGGTGATGGCATTTCCGTGGATCCCGCCAAGGTCGAGGCCGTGATGCAGTGGCCGAGGCCGAGGTCGGTGACGGAGATCCGGAGTTTCTTGGGGCTTGCGGGTTATTATCGCCGGTTTATCCAGGATTTTTCCCGCATTGCGACCCCGATGACGAGGCTCACGCGGAAGGATGTGCCTTTCGTCTGGTCCGAGGAGTGTGAGCAGAGCTTTAGGGAACTGAAGAGGTTGCTCACCTCGGCTCCGGTGTTGGTTTTGCCTTCTGGATCGGGAGGTTTTGTGGTGTGTACAGATGCTTCCGGCGTTGGATTGGGTGCTGTTCTGATGCAGCATGGTAGAGTGGTGGCTTATGCATCTCGGCAGCTAAAGCCCCATGAGGAGAACTACCCTACCCATGACCTTGAGTTGGCGGCAGTGATCTTCGCGCTGAAGATCTGGAGGCATTATCTGTACGGTGAGAAGTTCGAGGTGTTCACTGACCATCAGAGTCTGAGGTATGTGTTCTCGCAGAGAGATATGAACCTCAGACAAAGGCGTTGGATGGAGTTCATGAAGGACTATGACTTCACCCTGTCTTATCAGCCGGGCAGGATGAATGTCGTCGCCGATGCCTTGAGTAGGAAGGTTGCGGTCAGTACCTTGATGCTGAGGAAGTGGAGGCTCTGGGAACAGGTGCCCGAAGTTTCCTTCAGGCTCAAGATTCCCCAGGAGCGAGGGTTGGCAGTGCTTGCGAGTCTGACTGTCACTCCTGCTATCCGTCGTCAGGTGACAGAGGCTCAGCATGCGGACCCTGAGTTGCCCCGGATTTTGGCGATAGCTGATGTGGAGCTTGGCGAGGACGGTGCTGCGAGGTTTCGTGGCAGGCTGTACGTCCCAGGGGAGGAGCAGGTTCGTCGTGCGGTGTTACGCGAGGCTCATGGGAGCAGGTACACTGTGCACCCGGGTGCGACGAAGATGTATCGGAACTTGCGGAGGCAGTTCTGGTGGCCTGGCATGAAGAGAGATGTGGCCGAGTTTGTGGCCAGGTGCCTGATCTGTCAGCAAGTGAAGGCGGAGCATCAGCGACCAGGCGGTACTCTCCAGCCCTTGGATGTTCCTGCTTGGAAGTGGGACCATGTGACCACGGATTTTGTGGTGGGGTTGCCCAGAACCCCGACTGGGCAGGACAGTATTTGGTTGCTGGTGGATCGGCTGACGAAGGTGACGCGGTTGCTACCGGTCAAGGTCAGCTGGAGCGTGCCTAAGTTGGCTCGTCTTTATGTGGAGCGGATCGTTCCGTTGCATGGGGTTCCCATTTCGATCGTGTCGGATCGGGATCCGCGCTTCACTTCTGGATTCTGGAGGAGTTTCCAGCGAGCTCTTGGCACGGAGTTGGCATTTAGCTCGGCGTATCATCCACAGTCGGATGGCCAGTCTGAGAGGACCATTCAGACTTTGGAGGACATGCTGAGATCCTGCTGCCTGGAGTGGCAGGGGAGTTGGATTCGTCACCTACCGTTAGTGGAGTTTGCCTATAACAACAGCTTTCATTCGAGCATCGGCATGGCTCCTTATGAGGCATTGTATGGGCGTCCTTGTCGGACTCCACTTGATTGGTTTGAGGTGGGTGAGCGTGTTTTGACGGGACCGGAATTGGTGCAGCAATGTGTGGATGTTGTGCACCTGGTTCGTCAGAACATGTTGGCGGCCCAGAGTCGGCAGAAGAGCTATGCTGACCGTAGGCGGCAGCCCCTCGAGTTCGCCGTGGGCGATCATGTGTTCTTGAGAGTTTCTCCGATGAAGGGGGTGATGCGGTTTGGACGGCGTGGGAAGCTGAGTCCCCGCTATATTGGTCCTTTCGCGATTGTGGAGCGCATCGGTGAGGTTGCTTACCGGTTGCAGTTACCCTCTGAGTTGGCGTCGGTGCATGACGTGTTCCACGTCTCTATGTTGCGGAAGTATATGCCCGATGACTCTCATGTGCTCGAGTTTTCCGTTTGGCCTGAGGTGACTCCAGATCTTTCTCTCCCAGAGTTTCCGATCCGCGTGGAGGATAGGCGAGAGCAGCGCCTGCGGAACAAGGTCATTCCCTTGGTAAAGTCGTGTGGCAACGACACTCTGGTGGTGAGGCTTCGTGGGAACGTGAGGACGAGATGCGTCAGCAGTTCCCGTACCTGTTTGAGTGAGTCTTCCTCTTCTTTCCCCTTGGGTTGTTCTCAATTTCGAGGACGAAATTCCTTAAGGGGGGAGGGCTGTAATATCCCGGACCTTTCGGATCCTTCTTATGGGTCCCGGATCTAGTTTTCGGAGTGTCCGGCTCCGTTGTGTCCGAAATTTCGTTTCGGACATCTTTCGTGTTCGGATCGGCGCGATCCGGAGTCGTTTCGGAGGCCCGGAGGCGTTCCGCGGCTTTTCCGCGTGTGTTTTCCGATTCCCGGTGTGTGTTTCGGCTTTTCTCTTCGGACGCTCGTTGCGGGTGAACCGGGCTGTTCACACGGACACGAGTGGTACCGTTGCGATCGGTGCGTTCCGAGGATCGCGGGGGTGTGATTTCCTATTTTTTGGAATTTTACGGATTTTCCGGGTTTTTCTATAAAACCCTTTTTCTTTTCTCTCTCCCCCACCATCTTCTTCTTCTCTCTTCTTCTTCCTCTTCCTCCTCCACCGTGTCTCCCTCCCTCTCCCTCTCTTCCTCCCGGTTGGCCACGGCGAGCTCCCCTCCGGCTGCAGACGGCGGCGGGGCGACGGCGCGGCGACGTGGGCGGCGGCGAGGCGGTCGTGGGGGCGTGCGGCAAGCGTGGGAAGCTTAAGGAAGAACGAGGGTTTTCAAGCGTTCTTCGCGATTCGTGGACGATCCGGCGGAGCATTCGCTCCATTGAGGTAGGGTGACGTTCCCTAGCTCTTCGCCGTTCTTTTCCGTGGTTTGTAGGCCGCGGGGAGGCCGAGAGAGGCATGTTTGGGCGTTTTTGGGGTTTTTCCATGTTTTGGGGTGAGCCGCCCGATCTATGGTTTTAGCCCATGATTCTATGTTTTGGTGGTTTAGATGCATGCTAGGGGTCCCCAGGGGTCTTCCCCCTTGTTTTCCCCCTCTCCGGTGGAGGTACGGGGGCGTGGTTGGTGTTTTCGGGGTTCTCCCGCCGTAGCGTGCTCTGGGGCAAGCGACGGTCGCTCCAGTGACCGTCACATGCTTGTAACGCCCCTAGAGGGGTGCGTTACTTCCCTGGGTGTTGGCCTTTAGGGTCGAGGGCTGTAGCGGTCCTGCGACTGGCCGCCGTTTGCTAGTGACGCCCCTGGGCTGGGCCGTCACATGCTTTCGACCGTTGGGTTTTGACCGTTGGGGGTCAGGCCATGTAACGCACCGAGATAGGCGCGTTACATGCGTGTAACGCACTGGGGCAGGAGCGTTACTTCCTGTTGTCCCCCATGTGGATGGGCCAAGCGACGCGCTGGGGCAGGCGCGTCACTTCCCTTTCCATCCCGAGCGTGAGGGCCATGTGACGCGCTGGTCTAGGCGCGTCACATGCGAGTAACGCACTGAGCCCGACGCGTTGCTTGCAAGCGACGCGCCAGGGTAAGCGCGTTACTTTCCCTGTGGTTTTCGTGGGTGTGGGGTGCCATGTGACGCCCTGGCCTAGGTGCGCCGCTTCCAAGCGACGCACTAGAGTAGGCGCGTCGCTTCCCCCTACCCCCTGGCCGTGTGACGGTCGCCTTAGACCGCTATTTCCAAGTGACGGCCCTAGAGTGGACCGCCATTTGGCAGTGACGGTCTGAGGGTAGACCGCCACTTCCTGTGTTGCCCCATGAGGGTGGCAACCTCGCTTTTCTCCGACCGTGGTCTCCGTGCGACGGGACTAGTGCGTGGGGTGATTCCCACACGTTGTCGGGCTTGGGCGTTGTTTTCCGTAACTTGAGAGTCTACTCCTTCAGTGACCCTCCACTAGTCGTAGCCTACTAGTACGCGTGTGCTAGTCGCACCAGGGAGTGGTGTACGGGCTGACCTTTAGAGACGGTTTGTGGACCGGTTACCGTTGGGCCCCACGTCTTGCAGCCAGAGTCCGGCTGAGGGGAAAACCGGTCAGAGGGCCAGACCAGGGACGCGCGGTCTGTGTGTGCACACGTGGTTGGGGGCGGTTGGACCCACGTCGACGGGCGTGACCCCAGCCAGTCACTTGTTTGTGGTTACTTGTACGGTGTTCGCGCCTCGGGTAGGACCTACCATGTCAGGCGGTTCACCTGCGGTGCGGTGTAAGACGTCAGGGGACGCTACCGGCTGTGCTTCTAGTGGGTGGTACTCCTGTCGAGTACGGAGTGTCAGACTGTCAGTCGTGGGTTTCCGACCTTCGGGTTTTGACGGTTCGACCGTTGAGTTTCGGTCTTCTCGTACCGTGGCACGTGTGTCGGTTTGCGTGCCGTTAGGGTCTAGTTCTGTAGAGTACAGGGCTTTCCTTTCCGAGGTACCTTTCTACCGCTAGAGTAGTGGTTTCTCGTTTTTCGAGGTAGGGTTCGAGTGATCCCTACTGAGTCTTGTTCCGAGACTCATTCCCTGCGTGTTTTCACCGTGTTTCAGGTGAGGCGCCACCTTCGGGGAGCGTGTCAGGAGCGCAGCGGAAGCGTGGTGCGGGTGTCCAGAGGTAGTGCCAGAGGTCAGAGCCGGGGGATGCCCCGTGTAGCTGTACTTTTCTTTCTTGTCACTGTACTAGTCGTGGACTACTGTTGCTGTTGTTGTTATTTTATTGTGGACCATGTAAAATGTTAATTCATTTCCTGCTTAATATCATAACTGTTTAATTTCTGCAATTATTTGTGATGCTTGTGTAGTTTCCACACCATCCTTTTAACCCTTCCGAGTCTTCGGGCTCGTGGGTGGCGGTGCGAGTCTCGGGTTATCGGGCCTTCCCGGTAATCGGATTCTCGGGTCGTTACACATACCATTTCAGACATGGGGAGAATAACAAGGGTCGATTTGTCGTGTTGGGCGTGATGGCAAGGGCCGGCGGTGGTCGGTGGGCCGTCGGCGGTAGGCCGTCAGCGTCGACCGGTGGGGCCTTGCGGTGGGGCGTCTGCGGCGGTCGGTGGGGGTAGTCCGCAGCTTGCAACGGCGGTGGGGCGTCTGCGGGGGTGAAGGGTTTCATTGGGAAAGGGTCATGAGTAAGGGTAGTTTAGGATTTTCAACTTTTTTAAACGGAAGGATGGAATATTCCATCGAATATCCAATTGTTTTAACGTCGGTGAATTATACGGGCCTTTCTGTAAGAGTTACATGATTTTAAGGACTTTTTAAACAATAGAGAGATTGTAGGGACTAAAAAGTAATTCGTCATATTTGGAAGGACTAATATGCAAAAAACCCTAAAATTTAACCATGATAAAATTTATAATAATGTGTGTGTGAGAGAGAGAGAGAGGGGTGAGCATTAATTATGGTGTGAGAGAGAGGGAGAGAGAGAGGGAGGGATAGCATTAATTAGGTGTGTGTGAGAGAGGGAGGGAGGTGAGAGGGAGATAAGCATTAATTACATTGTGTAAGAGGGAGGGAGATAATCGGGAGTTAACCCACCTGGAGAGGTGGAATTCCAAACCCGAGATTATCCAGTCATTTACCCAGGTGTAAGCCGGATTAAGGTTGCCCCCAATCAAATCATAAAATTGATTTGCCCAGAGTTAATAGGGTGTTTGGTTACGATTTTTTCCCCTCTTTCTCTCTCAAATTTAAAAAAGAGAGAGAGAACTCACTTATGGGTGTTTGGTAGACTCTCCTAAATTTTAGGGAGAAAATTTACTCCCGTACAAATCTTCCTAAAAAAAAAAACAACTGCAGACCTATTTTTTTTTTGAAACCGCTCTCTCTCCCCTGTGCGTCCCCTCCCCCTCCCTGGACCGACCGGGTCCCCCCTCCCCTCCCCCACCGGCTCCGGCGAACACCCCCCCCCCCCGCGGCCCCCCTCCCTTCCCCGTCCCCGGCGAACCCCCCCTCCCCCTCCCTGGCGCCCCCTGCGGCCTCCTCCCATCCCCCCGACGGCGGCCCCCTCCCCTCCCTCCCTCCCTGGCGCCTCCGTCCCGCTCCCCTCCCCCTGACGGTGCCCCCCGACGGTGGCCCCCTCCCCTCCCTCCCTGGCGGCGGCCCCCTCCCCCCGACGGTGCCCCCCGACGGCGCACCGTCGGGGCCCCCTCCCCTCCCCTCCCTCCCTGGCGCCCCCTGCGGCCTCCTCCCCTCCCCCCGACTGTGCCCCCCCGACGGTGGCCCCCTCCCCTCCCCTCCCCTCCCTCCCTGGCGCCTCCGTCCCCCTCCCCTCCCCCCGACGGTGCCCCCCGACGGCGCCCCCCTCCCCTCCCTCCCTGGCGCCCCCTGCGTCCCCCTCCCCTCCCCCCGACGGTGCCCCCCCCCGACGGCGGCTCCCCTCCCCTCCCTCCCTGGCGCCCCCTGCGGCCCCCTCCCCTCCCTCGGCAGCTCCGCCTGGGATGGCCACCGCCGCGAAGGCCTCCTGCCGGCCCCCTCCACCCCGCCTTTGTCCGCCCTGCGCGCAACCTCCCGGTCCCGCTCCCTCTCTCTCCTCCTCCGTTTCTTTTTAAAATTTATCTTACTTTTACCAAACGCAGATAGAGGTGTTAACACCATTTTTAAAATTTTAGTTAAAAATCAACGTAGAATAATTTTAAAGGGAGAAACAGTTTTTTTGAAGAAGTTACTCCCAAACACCCTATAATCTTAGGTTAACCATAGGCTAACCTGTTTCCAAAGCGCAGCTTAATAGGGTGTTTGGTTGCAAATTTTTTACCTCTTTCTCTCTTAAATTTAAAAAAGAGAGAGAGAACTTAATTATGGGTGTTTGGTATGACTCTCCTAATTTTTAGGGAGAGAACCAACTCCCGTATAAATCTTTCTCAAAAAAAAAATAACTCCTGACCAATTTTTTTTTGAAACTGCAGTCTCTTCTCCCCCCGTGAGTCCCTCCCCCGTGACTCGTCCCCCTCCCCCGCCCGACCGTTCCCCCCCTCCTCGGCGGATCCCCCCTCCCCGGCAGATCCCCCCCTCCGGCTCCGGCAGCCCCGCCCCCCCGCGCGCAGCCCCGCCCCTCCCCCTCTACCCTCCGGCTCCGGCGCCCCCCCCCCCCCCCCCGGGCGCATCCCCTCCCCCTGCGGCGCCCCCCCCCCCCGGGCGCATCCCCTCCCCCTGCGGCGCCCCCTCCCGTCCCCGACCGGCTCCAGCGGCCCCCCACGCGCGCAGCCCCTCCCCCTCTCCCCTCCGGCTCCGGCGCCCCCCCTCCCCCCTCCGGCTCCGGCTACCCCCCCTGCGCAGCAGCCCCCCCTCCCTCCGGCACCGGCTCCCCCCCTGCGTAGCAGCCCCCTCCCCCCTCCGGCACCGGCAACCCCCCCTGCGCAGAAGCCCCCTGCGGCCCCCTCCCCTCCCCCCGACGGCGGCCCCCTCCTCTCCCCTCCCTCCCTGGCGCCCCCTGCGGCCCCCTCCCCTCCCCCCGACGGTGCCCCCCCCCCCCCGGCCCGACGGCGGCCCCCTCCCTCCCTGGCGCCCCCTGCGGCCCCCTCCCCTCCCCCCGACGGCGTCCCCCTCCCCTCTCTCTCTCTCCACGGCACCCTCCCCTCCCGATGGCCGGCTTCCCCCTCCCCCCTGCGGCACCCTCCCCTCCCCCGACGGCGCCCCCTCACGACGGCGGCGCCCTCTCGCCTGCGGCGCCCTCTCTCTCTCTCTCTCTCCAACTGTCGGAGGTGACAAACACATCTACATAAATTTTAAAATTTAAGACACTCTGCCAAACAGAAAGTGTCAATTTTTATCAATTTTAAATTTTAAACTAAAAATTTTGTTGACACAATTTTTTAGATAGAAATAGATTTAAAAAAAAAACTGCTCCCAAACACCCTATAAGGCTTCAGCACATTCTGTATTGGGAAGAAGCACTATATAGGTGGAGTTCTCGGACCATTTCAGCGGCGGCAGTAGACATGCTGCTGTGCCCTAAGACCGCCGCTAATCTCTGCCTCCCCATCTCACCGCTCAAATCCCTCTTCTCTTCCTCCCCTCGCTCCCCGGTAACGTCACCACGCTCCGTCTCCCTCCCTCCGCCGTCCTCCAGGCCCCCCCGACCACTCCTCGCCTACTCCACGGCCGCGCCCGCCGCCACCGGCGACGCCATGGGCGCCGTCGTCGAGCACGTGGTCCTCTTCAAGCCGAGGGACGGCACCGACCCGGCCATGCTCGCGGCCATGGTTTCCAACCTCTGCTCCCTCGCCGCCCTCGACGGCGTCCTCCACCTCACCTCGGCCCCCGTCCTCCGCCACCGGTCCTCAGCCGCCGCCGCCCTCGGTTTCACCCACCTCCTCCACAGCCGCTACGCCACCAAGGACGACCTTGCCGCCTACTCCGCCCACCCGGCGCACGTCTCCGTCGTCCGGGAGCACGTCCTCCCGATCTGCGAGGACATCATGGCGGTCGACTGGGCCGGCGAGCTGGTTTCGGGCCCGGTGTCCCCGCGGCCCGGGTCGGCGGCGAGGGTGACGCTGGCGAAGCTGAAGGACGAGGCGGGGGAGGAGGGGAAGAGGAATGTGCTCGCTGCTTTGGGCGAGGTGGCTGGGTCATTCCCGGGGGCAATCGAGCAGTTCAGCTACGGCGAGAACTTCTCGCCGGCGAGGGCGAAGGGGTACTCCGTGGGGTCCATCGCGGTATTCTCCTCGCCGGAAGAGCTCGACGGATTGCAGGCGAAAGGGGGGGGTCCAATGGAGGCGCAGAAGGAGAAGGTGAGACCCCTGCTGGAGAGCGTCATCGTCCTCGATTTCGCAATCCCGCCGCCGCCGCCACTGCCTGCCGCCACCTCTGGGTTTTGACTGGGTTCGTCCACAAGAAGGTTAAAAGTCACATCCTTTTCCGAGTCTCTGTTTAGTTCTTAGAAAAATTGAAGTCCCCATTTGAAGCCTATACATGTTGTATGCAGCAGTGCATCTGTGGGAAATTACGATCCTGTTGATGGATTTGGGGAAGTAATCATCTAAGCTGGATGTTCCTGTTTGGATTTTTGAAATAATTTGGTGGGTATATGGCTTTTGGTTGGCAGTATCGGCCGAAACCGGTACGTTTCGGCCGAAATGTATCGGTTTCGGCCGGTACCGATCCGAAACCGAGCCCCAACACTGTAGCAGGTCCAATACCTAAAAAAATATTTTTTTAATGGTTTCGGATGAAACCATTAAGGGTTTCGGCCGAAACTGACCTGTTTCGGCCCGAAACCGTCCGGTTTCGGCCGAAACCAAAGAGGATCACTGATTTTTTTATTTTTTTGAATGGTTTCAACCGGTTTCAGCCGAAACCGAAACCGGTACCGAAACCGATACTGTCATCCTTAGGCTTTAGTTCTTGATATTGTGCACGACCCTACTTATGTACTTTTCTCCTGATATGTTGCATTCTGAGACTTGTACGATGTGTAAGATGTTTTTGTTCAAATGCTTTCACTACTGGAAACAAAAAAAAAATATATATATATATAGGTGGAGTTGAGGCACCATAGCGACTGGGTTATTCTAAAACTCAATGGCTACCTCCAAGATCTCCTCCTCACCACTTCCCATAAATATTGGTAGAATCCCATTGAGAAACCATCCGGGCTAGGTGATTTGTTAAGATCCATGTTGAAGACTATATTTCTAATCTCCTCCTCAGTGAAAGGTTTTTTTTTTTATTTATCAAACACCGACCAATCAAAGAAAGCACAGGTCGAGTGCACCCTTCCTCAGAGAGGAAGAATGTTCTCACTCCTCCTGGCCGTTCCCAGTGGTCCTAAATTTTATTGATATGAGATTAACAATGTTTACAACCCAAGGGGCAAATGCCTAAAAAGAAACAAAGGGCAAGTAAAGAGCCCGAGCTAGGCAATAAGGGTTAAAACCCAAGTAAAGAAAAACTACTAGCAAACTAGTAATGACGAAAAGAAGGCAAGCCAGCCTTATCCACTCTTAAAGCACCCTTGGTATGCTGTGGTAACTCCTTTGCTTTGGTATAGAGTTGGTTAGTTGTAATACCACAAGCATAAGAAGCCAGTGAATCAGTTACTTGGTTTCCCTCTCTGAAAATATGATAGAACTCACTGCCATTTTCTTGAAGGAGAGTTAATGTTTCTTTCCACCATTGGTAAACAGCCCAAATGGGAGGAGTACCACTCCTACATGCATCCACAATCAAGGAACAATCTGAAAATATAGCCAAGAGTTTAACGCCACTTTGCTTTGCAATATTTAGCCCATCATGTAATGCCCTGCATTCAGCCATAATGCTATTTCCAGTACTATAAGAGAAGGCAAAGCCTATTATCAGGTCTCCAGAATTGTTTCTGATACATCCGCCACCACATTTGCCGGGGTTACCTTTTGATGCCCCATCAACATGAAGGGTATATCCCTGTTTTGCAAGTTTACAGGTGACCATAATGGGATGTTTGATCTGTACCCGAAGCAGCAAACCATAGGAGGCCAAGCACTTGATTTTTGCAGGAGAAAGGGGCCTGTGGAAGACAATTTTTTCTAACACCATCTGGACAGAAGAAAGGATTTTCCTTTTAATGGCAGTGATATTAATTGAAACCCCTTCAAACTTGGAGGCACATCTCTGCTTCCATATTTCCCAAAGCATGAGGAATGTAGCGTACATTCCAGCTAAACTAAAAGCTGAAGGCATACTAGTTGCAGATAAGAATTCCCAGCACCTACTAGTGCTTTGGTCTCCCAGCCATATTTTATTACTGATTAGGGGTAACAACCAACCCCATAATTCTGAAGCCAATTCACCATGAATGAAGACATGATTGAGATCTTCATGTTTAGGAAGGGAGCAGCAATTGCATTTTGAAGCCATTTGGATGCCACAATCAATGACCCTGCTATCAACTGGAATTGCCCGGTGGATGAGTTTCCAAATGAATAAAACTGCTCTTGGATTGAAAGCAGGATGCCATAATTTTGCCCATGCTGACCTCTTCACTCCTTTTGAGCGAATTAGATTGTAGGCTGATTTAATAGTGAAACTACCTGTAGCAGAATTCATCCAAAAACAGGTATCAGCCTCATTGTTAAGCTGGACAGTAGGGATATGTTGACCATTGCCAATAAACCCCCAAGCCATATGCTGAGTATTTCTGATAACTTCTCTAACAGAGAAAAAAGGGATTACATTCCCATTATTTCTGTTTGCGGCCTGATCTGCATTAAAAATAGGACCATTACCAGTCCAATTATCTCTTAAGAAATCAGTTATATCTCCAGACCCAACAAACCACATGCTATTTTCAAGAATAATATCTCTGGCTTGTCTGAAAATTGATTGAGGCATGCCAGGAGGAAAGGGTTTTTTACTGCTGGAGATATGAGTTTTAATGAATCTCTGTCTGGCATATTGGGACCACAGTGATGAACCATGAAGAATACTCCATAACATCTTAACGGCAAAGGCAATCTGGATACTTAGGAAATCTCTTATGCCAAGGCCACCCTCTGTGTGAGGTTTCTGGATGTGAGACCAGGCAATCCAATGCCTGCGCTTGATACCATGATCCCCTTGCCAGAAGAAGGCTGCACATTGACTTTCCATGAAGCTGATTATTTTTTTCGGAATAAAGCAAGCAGAAGCTAAATAGACTGGCATACTTTTAAGAACAGAGTTTATAAGAACAGCTCTACCAGCTTGAGAAAGTAATTTGGATTGCCAGCCTTCTAATTTGTTCTGAATCCTTTCTATAAGGAATTTGAAATCTGAACATAGGTATCTGCCCTTTTTAATTGGAATTCCAAGATATTTGATTCCATCAGTATGGTACTTGTAACCAGTAAGTGTCCTAACAGCCTGTATTAATGAAAGGGGGACATTAGCTGACAGGATAAAACAGCTTTTTGCAGCGTTTACCTTTTGTCCCGAGCCACCTTCATAACTATTGATAAACTGCTGGAAAGCCCCTATATTTCTTCTACTAGCATTTAGGAAAACCAGGGTGTCATCTGCATATAGCAAGTGGGAAATCTGCATTGTCCTTCTGGGTCCAGCATATCCTTTAATTCTCCCAGATTGAAATAATGCTGATAAACCTCTGCTTAAGACCTCCGAAGCAATAATAAAGAGATAAGGTGCTATGGGATCTCCTTGTCTAATGCCTCTACTGGATTTAAAAAAGCCAGAAATCATTCCATTGAAGTTAATAGAGAACCAACAATTATATAGAAGCATACCAATTAAGGAAGTGAATCTATTGCAGAAGCCAAACTTTTTCATCACTGCTAAGACAAAATCCCACTCCATTCTATCATATGCTTTAGCCATATCCAGTTTAAATATCATATTATGGCCTCTAACTTTCCTGTTAATGTCCATCATCAATTGTCTAGCAAGGGAGATATTATCCAAGATAAACCGCCCTTTCACAAAAGCACCCTGCTCCTTAGAAATTATACTAGGCAAAAGAGGAGCCAATCTATCTGAAATGATCTTGGAGATAACTTTGTAAGAGAAATTACAAAGACTGATAGGCCGAAAATCATTGAATGATTTAGGTTCATGAACCTTGGGAATAAGAGTTATTAAAGAAGATGATATTCCCCTTGGCAATGGAAAACCTTGGAAAAATGCAATGACAGCATCACTAAAATCCTGTCCAATAATATCCCAAACTGCTGTGAAAAAATCCCCAGAGAATCCATCCGGACCAGGGGAGCTGGAGCCTTTAAGAGACCAAACAGCTTGACGGATCTCTGAATGGCTCGGTGGAGCACAAAGAACTAAGTTTTGAGTTTCAGTGATAATCTGTGGGATACAGTTGAGCAATTCAGAATCCTGAGAATGACTCTCAGACGAGAAAAGGCATTTAAAATAATTCTCAGCATGTTTCCTCAGAATTTCCTGATCAGAGCACCATTCGTTAGAATCCCCTACTCTGAGTCTTCTAATAATGTTTCTTCTTCTATTACACTGTGCAACCGCATGGTAGAAGGAGGTATTTCTATCTTCACATTCAATCCAGTCAACCCGGGATTTCTGATGCCAAAAAATTTCTTCTCTGGATAAAGCTTGATTAAGCAAGGCATTGGCAGCTTTAAGCCTGTCCTTATTATCATAAGAAGGATCAGAGTCGAAGTAGCTTTGCTTAGATTCAACCTCAGCTTTGGCATAGCTAATAGCAGAGTTTATGTCCCCAAAAATTTCTTTGTTCCAGGTACGAAGAGAGGCCTTAACTGTCTGTAGCTTGATAAAAAATCTTGTCAAAGGATTAGGGTCATGAATTTGAGATTGCTGCCAGCTGTCTGATACAAGCTGTTTAAAAGAATCATGGGTGCACCACATCTTCTGAAAAATGAATCGACCTGGGTTGCTCAGCTCTTTATCCATATGAAGTAACAAAGGAGCATGGTCCGAAGGACCTCTGGGAAGATGCTTAACAGTCAGCTGTGGAAATGAGGATAGACAATAGCTATTCACTAACACTCTGTCAAGTCTAGCCTTTATATTAGCAGCTCCAATTCTGTTATTAGTCCAGGTCATAGCATTTCCTATAATCCAATATCAGGCCAGCAGAGCTAAGGCAATTATTAAAATCAGCCATTGTAGCTAAGGCCGGCATACTACCCCCTACCTTCTCCGAGGGGCGAAGAACACAATTGAAATCTCCACCTATCAGCCAAGGTATAGTTACAGAAGAAGCAAAGGAGGCAAGATCACCGAACAGAGATTGTCTTTGGTTAGGGTCACATGAAGCATATACAATGGAGTAATATGTACAGAAAGAATTACCATTCTTCAATCCAAGAGTTAAGTGTTGGGGGGAGGAAGCTATTACTTCCAAATTGAAGCTTTCATGCCAGAAAACCCAGATTTTTGGGTCTTGGGGGCTACTACAAGCAAAACCCCCGAGCTTTATCTCCCCAGAGGTGAGGCTTTATTTAAATTCACCATAGGTTCCAGGATGGCCACAAGTTCGACCTTATTGGACTGTACAACTTCTTTTAAGCATCTCCTGGTACTACCATTCCCTACTCCACGAGCATTCCAAATTAAAGAGGATATTATCATTGAGGTTCCCAGGGAAAATCTTCCATGGATCTAGCTTTAGATCTAGTAATAATCCCCTTATCCTGCTGCTTACCAGTAATTTCAACACAATGTGATTGATCATGTGACTGCATGAAAACATTATCCTGCCAAGCTTTTTCTGCTACCTGCTTGTTGACCATTAGTAATTTATTTGAATCTTCTAATCCAGATATCAGTTCCACTACAACAGTAGTACCCTTTTCTATCACCTTTATTTCCTCAGAGCAAATAGTAGGCTCACAGTTACCACAGCCATTGACATTACCAGTCTCTTTACAGGTAGGCAGTAATTGGTGCTCTAAGTGAGGCTCACAAGTGCTACCTGAATTAGTGTCCAAATCTGAGAGTTTCCCTTCCTTGAACATCAACTTGTGATCATTGCTGGTCGGTACAATAGAATCCTGTGGAACTTCCTCCGGAATATCTGTCTGTTCCAACAGCTCAAATTTGTTATCAGTTGCAACATACTGTCGAACAGTTAACAGACCATCCTGCCTAGGCCGGAAGGTCTGTTTTGGATTTTTAGCAGCAGGTTCTTGAGCCAATTGAATCCGAGCCATCCTGCCCTGTTTCTTTTTACATCCTTCCTCTGAGTGACCCAGCTTATGGCAGAAGGAGCAGAGCGCCGGAACACGGTTATAACTCACTTTTTGCCAATAACCAAACCCATCCAGATCTATCCAAATCCGTTCATTACGCGGGGCAGAAAGATCCATTTCTACACAAACCAAAGCCTCCGAGGTGTCTGATAGAGCCAAAGATTTTTCATGTAAACGCAGGACTGCACCAAAATTTCCAGCTATCGATCGGAGACAGTCTTCGTGGTACAGATTAGCTGGTAAGGCTGGAAAACCAATCCAAACAGGAACAGTCGGAGGATCAGCATCAAAATTAAAATCAGATGTCCATCGGAAAAATCTGAACAAAAATCCTCTGATATACAGGTTCTTCTGAATTAAAAGCTTCATAAAATCCGCTTCGCAATCAAGCCGCAGCAGGAGATGTCTTGGATTGAGCTTGCTAATAATAACTTCCGAAGAGATCTTTAGCCGCTGCACCAAGAAACTCTTAATATCCGAAAAAGCTGGGCGGCCATAAGCACATTTGGCAACAATAGAGAAGGATAAAAACTGGATCGAGGCTTGAATGTCCTTCTTAGAGAAATACACCGCCGGCTCTCCTCGGTCAGTAAATGCAGGCTCCTTGATTGGGATTTCTATCTTCGGTCGCTGCCTGGAATCCATCAACACCTGCGCGAAAGAACGGCGAGGAGTAGCAGCAGAAGAAGATTGAGCTTCTTCTGGAATCTTCAGCATGGAAGAAACCCCCACCACTCCGGCCATGGCCGGCGGGGAGGGAAGGGAGACAAAACTCAAAGAAAATCGGGGAGGCGGGAATAATCGGGGAAGAGAGAAAAAGATGAATTGACTCGAATTCTTTGTCAGTGAAAGGTTGGATAAGATTAATGGCTGTAGCTTTCGGTGTCCTATTAAAGGATTCATTGCACATGTGTGGCCTCCACTCTTCCTCTTCTTTAAACAATTCCTCATGGTATTTAAGTATAGCTTGCTCAATATCTCCTTCATTATGAAGCACTCCATTTCCCACTCTCAATCTCTGAATACATAGAGATCTTCTCTTGACACTTGTCATTGCATGAAAATATGCTGTGTTTTTGTCTCCTTTGAGCCATTGCTTCTTAGCTCTTTGTTTCTATTTGATTTCTTCTCTAAAGGACCATTCTTCATATTTCTTCCTGAGGGCATCCCATTGTTCTCTTTCTTCATTGGATAGTAACCCATGATAATTCTTGATGTCAAAATTTTTGATGTCATGTAGGTACCTTTGCCTTTTTTCAACTGCTCCCCCAAATGTTTCCTTGCTCCACACTAGCATATTCTGCTTAACCCACCTCAACTTATTGGTGAGTGTAAGACACGTAAATTTGGTCTCGGGTGCTTCAGCCCACCAGGTTGAGACAAGATCCTTGAAGTCCTCATGTCTCTGCCAAGCCCTTTCATATCTGAATGGTCTTGCTTGTTATTTGTTGTGCTGATGATGAGGGGAATGTGATCGGACAATACTCTTGGGAGGCCCATTGCCTCAGCATTCCTAAGCGACTGGTGCCATTCAATATTAAAGAAAATTCTATCAATCTTTGACTGAGATCTCCTTGCCCCATCCCCAATCTAGGTGAAAAAAACTGAGTTGATATGCATTTCCATCATCATGGCACCCCGAACCCAGTTTTCAAACATATCCATCTCTTCCGTCCACCTATGTTGGTTGTCCCTCTCCCTAGGTTTCCTGACCGTATTAAAATCTCCAACCACAAACCAAGGAGCAGAGCCCCCTGTGCTCAAGGAATTTAACTCTGCGAAGAATTCCCTTTTCAGACCATATTGCACTGGCCCATACACACAAGTGTAGAACCATAAAGACCCATTACTCTTTAGCTTGAATTTGATTGTTATGGAGAACTGATCTATCACTTCCCCCATATTCTCTAAAGACCATTTCATTCCATAGCACTAGCATGCCTCCCTTCTGACCAACAGCCGGCTTGAACACCCAGCTTTGTAGCCTATTTCTGCCGAGCTCTTTGATACTCTAGTTGTCCAGACTATCCGTTTTGGTTTCTTGAATGTCAAGCAAGTCCACCCTGTTTCTTTGGATCAGTGACTTTAGCTCCCTCTTCTTCCTCTCCCATTTTAACCCCTGACATTCCATGTCAGAATCTTCATTGACATACATGCTTCTTTCCCTCACCATCACAACTTTTGGGTCTTAGGCCATCCAACAATTGATTTTTTTGCAGAAATGTCACCTCTCTTCTCCCAATCCTAAGTCCACCACGAAGCCTTTTTTTTTTTAGCACTCAGTTGCAGATTAAGGTCTCTTCCGATTTTCTTCAAAACCTTCCTTACAAATTCCTCCCTACCTTCAAAGGAAATCCCCATAAGGAGTCCAGTTTCCCTTATACATTGATCAGACCACTTTGCTTCATAACCCAGCCTAATACAATTCAATGGTGTCTCAGAACCTCCATCGACCCATTGCGAACTCATGTCGGCCCTGTCCTCCTAGAGGATGATTGCCCCTGCCTACTTGAAA
The DNA here is from genome assembly GCA_022559845.1 of Amorphophallus konjac. Taxonomy (NCBI): domain Eukaryota; kingdom Viridiplantae; phylum Streptophyta; class Magnoliopsida; order Alismatales; family Araceae; genus Amorphophallus; species Amorphophallus konjac. Next base: position 483,117,731 of record CM040122.1, read on the forward strand.
ACCGCTGGCTCACCTTCCCCCCGCTCAGATTGTGCCGATGAACCACACTGCCTCTGCTCAGGCTCCAGAAATCCCCCATGAGTCTGCCTCCTCTCCTCCACAAAAGCCATAGACATTGCCACATGGGCCATCGGAGAATGGCCTTCTACCGCTGCTAGTGACACTGTGTGGAAGAACTGCTCCAGACGCTGCACCTCCAGGCCCCCTCCTCCATTAGTGAGATGTCACCATTGTAGTATGTAGCTCCAATGGGGGGCGAGTGAGCAGAGGCCGATAACATTAGCCCACAGTCCACCCACCCCGAAAATCCTGTCTTTTGGATTGCCGTTAGAGAGCTGGGTTTCGTGGGCCTAGACGTTGGCACACCCATGCCAGCTCTTTAACCTTCGCACCCCTTGCCGTTGGCGAGGCCGCCGGGCGGTCCCCGCCAATGGTTGCTAGTTGGGCGAGATGGGGCTGCCGCAAAGACCCAGCCCTCGCCAGCAATCAGGTCAGTCGACAGGTAGGGAAGATGAACCCGTGACTTACCCGACAACTAACCCGAAGCTTCTGCCCGCGACCCCACATCTGGGAGCTCGAACGACTTACCCGACAACCCAGATCCATCTCCATGACGTATCGGGCCCATCTGTGCCCGATACTATTCTTTTCCCTCGCCCAATCGCACCTTTAGGACCCCCTTTTAAATTTCATGTTCCTCCCGCCGAGGGAAATCCTCGTAAGCTGACCCGCGATCCTCTTGGGGAAGAGTGCCCTACCGAGGGATATCCTCGTAAGCTGACCTTCTAACCTCCTAGGGCAGAGCGCTAGGGTCTAGAGATTGGACAGCTCCGCCATACCCTATCCTAGGAGGATTCGACACCTCCAGAGCTTCTGTTGTAGCTTCCTTGTTCCCAGGCGCCCGAGTTTGGGAGCAACTCAACCCGTCTTTCTGATGCAACATGGTGCTAGACTTGTTCCTCGCTAGGGACGATCTTTCTGCTCCCAGCCCCTTCGCCTCCGCTGTGCAACGAAGGTTCCGATAGCTGGAGGCTACCTCTGCCCAGGTCCAGTCCATGGGGTCCTTCTCTACATCTCTGCTAGCCTCCCCAAGCTCCACCACCACCGTAATCCAGAATTTCCTTCCTCCCACCCCGATGAGCACCCCCTTAGGGATCTGCAGTAAGGAGTCCACCTCTACTAGGAGCCTTGCAAACTGTAGATTATCCCTGTCAAGGGTCTCCTTGTCCACCTTCTTCAGGAACCCAAATGACGTTACTAAATTGTGGAAAGTCTCCAGATTCCAGAGGTGAAGTGGTAACCCTGCCATCCTACACCAAAGTAGCTTCCCCTCCTGCACTTCTCGGGTAGCAGTCTTAATCACCCATGGCTTCCAGACCAAGCGAAATCCATTGTTGTGAACCTCTCCCATCTGCAAGCACCACGCCTTCCATTCTGTTTTGAGGAACCAGACAAGAAACTTCTCAGTCTTGAGCTGTCTAATCCACTAGTCGTTGAGTTTCCAAGTAAGCTTCAGGAAGTCTTGCACAGCTCCTTTTTTTGTCAAGGCCTTCTCCCCTGACCGCCACAATCCCACAAGCTTCCAGTCTCTTCCTATCCTCCGCCACCAAAGGGGACCATGGGATGGCAATGGTACTTTGTTTCCTGTACCCCCTTGTGTCTTCCTCAGCTTGTTTTGCCTCCGCAACCTCTGGAGCACCTAGTGTGGCTAGATGTTGGCTATTCCTCAGCTTCCTGTAAAATCTCTTTCTATGTCCAACCCCCTTGCACTGCAAACACCTCACTGCATTCCTGCACTCCCTAGCCCAATGCCCTCTCTCTAGGCATCTGATGCAGAGTTCGTGATGGATCGGCAACCTCCTGTTCTCCTTTAGCTTTGCCCCTTCTCTATCTCCCTGTCTGCATCCTCTGTCTCACGCTCTGTCTGCTCCATCTCTCACTCTCTCTCATTTTGTCTTTCCCCCCTAGTTGTTGCCAACAATCTTGGCAGCCTAAAACATCTTCTGAAACTGTTGAATCTGAATGGCAAGCTAAGCTTGCTAAGTGGCAAGATACTTCATAAGACTTAGCAGGGAACAGATTTGACTGAATAAAACTTGGATGCGGATTTCATTTAGCAAAACGGCGATGTGGAGAAATCTAGAAGCTTAAAACCCCACTTGGAACAAGATACTTCATAAGAAGCTAAAAGGCAAGAGGCTCCGTACAAGTGATAATCGTAAAGTAGAAGAAATACAAGGATCACAGGCAAATGCCCATTCCGCGAAACAAGCAGACTAGGGTAAATGGGCAATCAACATCTAATGCACAAATTGTACGGTGGCTAAAGAACTATGTAAATTGTGACAAGTGGAAGTAGGTATTCCTAACAGTGAAGCCTGTTTTGATAGATGACTTACGGAGGATTGGAAAAGGTTGCAAAGGGGAGGCGCATGAAGGGAGCTTGAAAATCTTCTGCCTCAAGCCTTAACGCACGAACTCAGGGTGTGTCCAGCTATATAACAGACAAAAGAGGGGCGAAATGGTCCCCTTCTCTCAGCCCCTAAAAATTCAAAAACCAAACTTGACGAACCAAAGAGGGTTCTTATCGAGTACAAATGATGATAATTGCATGAAAATGTATATGGTTAGTCAATTAGATCAGATTTTATCGTTTGTGTTGAAAGGCTCCGAAATGGATGTACCTAATTATGGCCGTTTTTTTTTAATATCAAAACAGGGATCGGGGACCAGCTCAAACAGGATCACAGGAGTCCTCGATGGTTGGTAACAAATGAGGTGGGCAGGGATCAGAATGAGCTTTATTTAGGACCAAACTCAATTTCTCTGCTTCTAATTTCACAACGTTGTCCAGTCAATGAATTGCTTCGACAAACCACAGTAGCCGAGAGCCGCTTTTCAAATGGCACCGTTGTTTGACTCAATTTGTGGAAGCAAGGAGAATCTTCACTTTCGGTGTCATGTTTCGGACTACGAGGCCTTCATAATAACGGGGATAATTTCTATGTTGTTTACGTGAATAATAAGACAGACCACGTTTCATTTGGTGCCTCATGCAGTAAACACCAAAGGCAGGCCAAGGCTTTAGTGATCTCCGCCCCCCCCCCCTCTGTAATGACATCCTAGGAAACGACAAGAAAGCTGCCAATTCGCAAGAAGATTTCTGGTACTATTCCAAGAGAAATATATGAAATTTAACACCGTTATAGAGGCAACAAGGAAAAGGAGACATGCCAGTCTACAGAACAGAGACCTCGAGGGCGTGCTCGAAACGCTTGTACTTCCGGAGTTCCTTGACGTACTTTATGTTGGGCCCATGGCTCATTTATTATTTCAGCCCATGTCACTGTTCACCATCGGATCAGTCTCGGTCGACCGGAATTATCAGAGAGTAAAACTCTCAGCCCTGTGAATTTTCGGTCGACTGCCCCTGTGCGTTCGGTCGACCGACAGTCACGAGGCAGCCAATGTTGACTTCTTTCCCATGGACGAGAAGAGATATTATCCTTGGTTTGTTTAATTCCAAAGGCCTTGGGACAAGTCATGATTGATGGATCTGGTCCCTGGGTTGTCCCTTGACCACCTTAGAGGTATAAAACATCTTATTAGGGTCTAAAACCCTAAGCACAAGGTGAGATCAAAGAGACTATCATGGGTGAAGAGAGGGGTTACTATAGCTCCTGGAAGAAGGTGCTGCTATAGGAGAAGGAGAAGAGAAGGGAAAATCTTCATCAGCTGAACGAGGTTCTCACTACAGGGACGATCAGGTTTGCAGTAGGTTCTGCTGTGATCGAGTAGGAGAGTTCAGTTGTTATTGAATCCCAGTTGATCTCTTGTAATTCTAACTCAAGTCTTGGCAAGAGACTCTGAGTAATCTGTACATTCATTATATTCATAGTGAATTTTCTCCTCTGCCTTGTCCGTGATTTTTTCCCTTCGCATCGGAGGGGTTTTCACGTAAATCTTGGTGTTTCATGTGGATGTGTTCTGTTTGATTTTTTCGCTGCATGATCTGGTCTGTCCAGATTTGTTCGTACCCAATTTATTTTTCCCATCAACTGGTATCAGAGCCATGTTAGATCAGTTTTATTATTTGTGTGCAAACATGGAGGCCGGTAACTCTTCCCGCATGATTAGTTTAAACGGAAACAACTGGATGATATGGAAACGAAGAATGGAGGATCTCTTGTATTGCAAGGATCTGTATGGTCCGTTGAAAGGAGATAGTGGAAAGCCCGCAACAACGTCAGTCGATGATTGAAAAATGTTAGACCGAAAAATTGTCGGGTTTATTCGAGAGTGGCTTGATGATAGTGTTTTTCATCATGTTTCCACTGAGAGTTCTGCATACTCTCTATGGAAAAAGTTGGAGGGTCTTTATGAAAGAAAAACAGTTGGTAATAAGGTTTTCTTGATTAGAAAACTTGTCAATCTGAAGTTTAAAGAGGGCACTTCTATTGCTGAGCACTTGAATGAAATGCAGAGTATCACTAACCAGTTATCCTCTATGAAGATGTCTCTTGATGATGAGTTACATGCATTGTTACTTCTCAGTTCGTTGTCAGAAAGTTGGGAGACACTGGTGGTTTCTCTCAGTAATTCTGCACCAGATGGAGTTGTCTCCATGAGTCAAGTAACTAGTAGTATGTTGAATGAAGAGTTGAGAAGAAAGAATTCAAGAATTTCTCACAGTGATTCACAGGCACTTGTCTCAGAGAATATGGGAAGGTCAAAGTCCAGAGGGAGAGGAAATTCACAGAAGAGCAGAAGTAAGTCAAGGCCGAGGAAGGACATTACTTGCTACAACTGTGGAGAAAAAGGGAATTTCAAGAATCAGTGCAAGCAACCGAAGAAGAACAAGAAAAAGGGAAAAGAAGTAGAGAATGCAGAGTCAAAAGACAATGTCACAGCTACAACGCAAGGTGATGATTATCTGATTTTGTCTACTTCTGATGATATTTTTTTTTGCGTGTGTCAGGACCTCAAGTGGGTGATTGATACATATGCTTCTTACCATGTTACACCACGGAGGGAGTTCTTTGCTACCTACAAGGCTGGAAACTTTGGTGTTGTCAAGATGGGAAACCATGGGACAGCAGGCATCATTGGCATGGGTGACATTCATATAAAGATCAATCTTGGTTGCAAGCTGGTACTTAGGGATGTGAGGCATGTGGTTGATTTGAGGCTGAATTTAATTTCAGTTGGAAAGTTAGATGACGAAGACTATGATGGCAGATTTTACAAGGGAAAATGGAAGCTTAGCAAGGGTTCTATTGTTGTTGCTACTGGAAAGAAATGTCATACCTTATACAGGTTGCAGGTTCAAGTTTGTGGTGATCAGTTGAATGCTACTGAGAAAGATTCTAACATGGAGTTGTGGCATAGGAGATTGGGACACATGAGCGAGAAGGGATTGCATGTTCTTTCCAAGAAAAAAGTCTTACCAGACTTTAGAGGTACACATCTGAACTCATGTATTGATTGTTTGGCTGGAAAATAACATAGAGTTTCCTTTACTAGTCCTGCATTGTCTAGAAAGATATCGTGTCTACACAGATGTATGTGGCCCTTTAAGAACAAAAACTCCTGGTGGATCAGTTAATGTTCCAGGTATCAGTGGTGCACTTTACATTGTCACCTTTATAGATAATTTTTCAAGGAAAGTTTGGGCTTATGTTTTGAAGACTAAAGATCAGATTATTGATGTTTTCAAAGAGTTTCATGCCAGGGTTGAAAGAGAGACAGAGAGACAGCTGAAATGCATAAGGTCAGACAATGGTGGTGAGTATACATGGTCGTTTAATGCTTATTGCAGGTCACAGGGCATTCAACATGAGATGACAGTTCCTGGTACACCTCAGCACAATGCAATTACAGAGAGGATGAACCGCACCATCATGGAAAAGATCAGATGTATGCTTTCACAGGCCAAGCTATCCAAAAGATTTTGGGATGAGACATTGAGGACCACAGTTGATGTGATCAACTTGTCACCCTGTACAGCTCTAGATGGTGATGTTGCTGAGCATGTATGGCCAGGAAAACATGTCTTCTACATGCATTTGAGATTGTTTGGCTGCCGTGCTTTTGCACATATTCCAGACATTGAAAGGTCCAAGTTGGATGGTAAGACAAAAGAATGTATTTTTCTTGGATACTCACGTGATGAATTTGGTTACAGGCTTTGGGATCTAGAAAAGTAGAAAGTATTCAGAAGCAGAGATGTGATTTTCTTTGAAGATCAAACCTTTGAAGACTCCAAGAAAAAGGCACCAGCAAAGGCTTCTGAAGAAGGCTTAGCAGATTGTGATCCAGTCTTTCCTCCAATATGTTAGGGTGATGGGGGAGATGAGCATGAAGATGGTGCAGAGGTAGATATTGACTTACCTGCAGAACATGTTGAGCAGGAAGTAGATGAGGAGCAACCTCCTATAGAACCTCAGTTGAGAAGATCTTCCAGAGAACATTAGCCTTCCAAAAGATATCCTATAGATGAGTATGTAATGCTTATTGATGCAGATGAATCAGAGTGTTACCAAGAGCCAATGAAAGTGAGCAGAAGAATGAGTGGTTAGGAGCTATGCAGGAAGAGATGGATGCTCTACAGAAGAACCACACTTATGATTTAGTGTAACTACCAGAGGGAAGGAAGGTATTAAAGAACAAATGAGTTTTCAAATTAAAGACTCAGGAGCAATGTTCTCAACCAAAATATAAGGCCAGATTGGTTGTAAAAGGCTTTGGTCAAAAGCAAGGTATTGACTTTGAAGAAATTTTTTCTCCTGTTGTAAAAATGTCTTCTATTCATGTTGCTCTAGGTTTTGCTGCTAGCCTGGACTTGGAGGTTGAGCAGCTGGATGTGAAGACAACTTTCCTCCATGGTGATTTAGAAGAGGAAATGTATATGGAGCAACCAGAAGGATTCAAAGTCATAGGTAAAGAAAATGTTGTCTGCAGATTGAGAAAGAGCTTGTATGGGCTGAAACAAGCTCCAAGACAGTGGTACAAGAAGTTTGATTCATTTATGGCTGAAAATGAATACAAAAGAACGACTTCAGATCATTGTGTATACATCAAATGATTTGGTGAGAATTTCATTATCCTCTTATTATATGTTGATGACATGCTTATCCTTGGGAAAGATATGTCTATGATTGACAGGCTGAAGAAGGAACTTAGCAAGTCCTTTGCAATGAAGAACATGGGGCTAGCAAAGCAAATACTGGGCATGCAGATTTCTCGTGACAAAAAAGCTAAGAAAATATGGTTGTCACAGGAGAAATACATTGAGAAGGTATTGGACATGTTCAGTATGAGCAATGCAAAGCCAGTTGGTTCTCCTTTTGCAGGTCATTTTAAGTTGTGCTCAGAACATAGTCCAACAAATGAAGAGGAGAAGGAGAAAATACAGAAAGTCCCTTATGCTTCAGTAGTCGGAAGTCTGATGTATGCAATAGTATGTACGAGGTCGGACATATCATATGCAGTCGGTGTTGCTAGTAGATTTCTTGCAAATCCAAGAAAAGAGCATTGGGCAGCAGTGAAGTGGATCCTTAGATATCTCAGGGGTAGCTCCAAAATTTGTTTAAGTTTTGGGGGTGGACCACCTGTTCTGACAGGTTACATAGATGCAGATATGGCAAGGGATATTGATACAAGGAAGTCCACATCAGGTTTTGTTCTTACTTTTGCAGGGGGAGCTGTGTCACGGCAATCCAGGTTGCAAAGGTGTATTGCTCTCTCCACCACAGAGGCGTAATATATTACTGCTACAGAGGTTTGCAAAGAGATGTTGTGGATGAAAGAATTCTTACATGAATTGGGGCTGAAATAAGAAAGCTATGTGGTGTAATGTGACAGTCAAAAGCGCCATCCACTTGTGCAAGAACCCAACTCTTCATTCCAAGTCAAAGCACATTGATGTCAGATACCACTGGATTAGAAATGTGTTTGAAGAGAAACAATTGAAGTTTCAGAAAGTTCACACAGATGACAATGGGGCAGACATGTTGACGAAGACTTTGCCAAAAGAAAGGCAAGAGGTTTGCCGACGATTGGTCGGCATGACTACACACTGAGAAGTCACGGGGCAGCCTCCATTATGGGCTGATGGGGGAGGTTGTTGGGCCCATGGCCCATTTATTATTTCAGCCCATGTCACTGTTCGGTCGACCGCTGAATCAGTCTCGATCGACCGGAATTGCCAGAGAGCAAAACTCTCAGCCCTGTGAATTTTCGGTTGACTGCCCCTTTGCGTCCGGTCGACCGCCCTTGTGCGTCCGGTCGACCGACAGCCACGAGGCAGCCAATGTTGACTTCTTTCCCATGGACAAGAAGAGATATTATCCTTGGTTTGTTTAATTCCAAAGGCCTCCGGACAAGCCATGATTGAGGGATCTGGTCTCTGGGTTGTCCCTTGACCACCCTAGAGGTATAAAACATCTTATTGGGTCTAAAACCTTAAGCACAAGGTGAGATCAAAGAGGCTATCAAGGGTGAAGAGAGGGATTACTGTAGCTCCGGAAAGAAGGTGCTGCTATAGGAGAAGGAGAAGAGAAGGGAAGATCTTCATCAGCTGAACGGGGTTCTCACTACAGGGACGATCATGTTTGCAGTAGGTTCTGCTGTGATCGAGTAGGAGAGTTCAGTTGTTATTGAATCCCAGTTGATCTCTTGTAATTCTAACTCAAGTCTTGGCAAGAGACTCTGAGTAATCTGTACATTCATTATATTCATAGTGAATTTTCTCCTCTGGTTTGCCCGTGGTTTTTCCCCTTCGTATCGGAGGGATTTTCCACGTAAATCTTGGTGTTTCATGTGGATGTGTTCCGTTTGATTTTTTCGCTGCGTGATCCGGTCTGTCTAGATTTGTTTGTACCCAATTTATTTTTCCCATCACTTTATGATCTCCACGGCCCTGACGCCCCTCCCCTCACGGAGTCACTCGTTTATGGCCTTGGTCATGGCCCCCTTGGGTTCTCCCCCGAGGGCCGACAGCCTCTGATAGAGTTGCTTCGGCTTCGGCTTCCGCAGAACCTCCGCCCCCAACGATGGCAAAACGGACTTCCCTGCCGCCTCCGCGGCCGCGGTGTATAGACGCCGGAACACCATCGACTGTTGTGTCCCTGTGATTTTGATGATAGCAAACACTATAAGTCATCATCTGTTTGAATCTACATATAAATCTGTTTGTGTTGCATTGTGTTGCATATGCATGTTTCATTGAACATCTTATCTGAATGACATAACCAACGAACAGGCTGAGGCTGTGTGGTATGTGCATTGGTGCATTTCATAGTTGTTGATGCATTTCATAATTGCATTTAATCTGGATTGTTTGATGTTAGATGCTGCTATACCCTTTTAGCATTGTCTGGACAGTAGTGGGTCGACCCCCCTTTCCTGATGGGTCGACCCCCCAGATCTGCAAGTCTATACAACGCCATTCTGTTCATGCATCATATCTCCATGTCTACACACTGCATTTAGGCAAAGTCTACACATCGCCTCATTTCTTCAGAGTCTATACATCTTCAGTGCATGAGTGTCTTACAAGTCTATACATTACCTTTGGGCATCCAAGTCTGTACATTGGGCTCTTCATTCAAAGTCTGTACAACGCCATGTACATATTCTTCAAAGTCAATACATTGCACTGTAGATGCATCGAAGGGAAGTATGCACATCGGACTGTTCATGAGAAGTCTATACATTGGAAGTGTGTACATTGTTCAGCTGCCTTGATCAAGTCTGTACAGCGAGCAGCGTTTCTGTGTCTCAAGCCATTCTCCAAGTTTGTACATCATTCTGTTGAAACCTCAAGTCTGTACAGCGAGCAGCGTCCTTGTGTTTCAAGCCATTCGCTAAGTTTATACAATGGCTTCGGCACGCCAAGTCTATACAATGGCTTTGGCACTCCAAGTCTGTACATCGCTTCAAGCACTCCTGTGCAAAGTCTATACATTGTATCTTTTACCTACGTTGCTCGAAACAAAGTCTGTACATGGTTCAGTTGTTTTGGCATGTCTACTCATCATGAAGTCTATACATCCGATTGGCTTTGCATTGCCCAAGTCTGTACAGCCCTTTCCCTTTTCAAGTCTACACATTGTGCTTTGTAGCTCACCAAGTCTATACATTACTCACAGCACACAAGTTCAGGCTGAAGTCTGTACAGTCTTGGCAAATGCTCTTAAGTCGATACATCATAATGTCTGTACATCGCTGTGTCAAGCCTTCCAAGTTTGTATAGCCCAAGTCTGTACAACCACTGTCTCACTTGGACTTGAAGTCTATACAATGGTCTGTCTCTGTAAGCGTCTCAAGCTGCAAGTCTGTACAGCCTACAGTGCATCATCTCTTCAAGTATGTACAGCCTTGGCGTATGCATCTTAAAGTCTAAACATTGTGGGGCTTCGAATCTTCAAGTCCATACATCCATGCATCATGCGTCGACCCCTTTCTTTGATGCGTCGACGCCCCCAGGCTACCAAGTCTATACATCAGCCTTTGCATTACAAGTCTATACAGCGTGTATTGTTCAAAACAAGTCTGCACAGTCATTGTCTGTTGGCATCACGAAGTCTATGCATTGCTTGTGCATCATAGTCTGTACAGTGTCTCAAGTTGGCTAAGTCTATACACTCTCTCACATTGTACACACTTGCTTCATTGCTGTTTCTAAGTCTATACATTGGTTGGGTCGTTAAGTCCATACAATGCATATGTTCATCAAAGTCCATACATTGCATTGTCTTCAACCAAGTCTATACATTCTGTTCCTTTGATCAGCAAGTCTATACACACTTCAGCATATGTGCATCCCCTTCAAAGACGAAGTGTATACATCCTTCCAAGCATTCAAGTCTACACACTCGTTGTTAAGCCTTTGCATTGAAGTCTATACAGCCTGTGGCTTGTACATCAACTGAACGTTCTTCAGCAGAGTATATACTCTTCAGAAGTTAAAGTCTGAACATCCTTCTGTGAAGACTGTATACACTCAGTTAGCCTTCAACCCTATACACTCGATTGTTAACCTCAAGTCTATACACTCAATTGTTAAGTGTTCAAGTCTATACACTCTATCCTTCACAAGAAGTCTGTACACTCGTTTGTTAACCTTCAAGTCTATACACTCAAGCTGCATCTTGCATGTACACACTTTGTTAACAGCCTGAACCAAGTATATACATCCAACTGATATCTTCTTATGTCTGTGTGACAGGTACTGTTCGTAAAGACTATGAAGTGCACGTGATCTGAGGTTGGCACCTGGCACGTGATCCGAGGATAACGCCCTAAATGCTGCAGCTATAAATACAAAGCCGCCTCCATCTGAAGACGGATGAAAAAAGATAAGATAACAAAGAGAGATCAGATAAGAAAGAGGAAGAGAGTGATCGAGATAGAGCTGCAGAAAGGCAGTGAGCAGAAGAAGAAGAAAGAAGAAGAAGAAAGAAGAGACAGAGAGAGAGCCTGCGAAAGAGAAGAAAAAGAAGAGTGAGAAGAAGAGAGAGCTAGAGCAAAGGAAGCTTCAACTGAAGATGAATTTCTGCTGGACCGTGGATCAAATCCAGGCCAGCCAGCTCCTGCGAGAGCCACAGTTTGATTTTATTTTTCCAGCCTTCTGTTGCTGCGGTTTTGTTTTTCTTTTTAACCATTCACCAGTTGTTCTTCTGATTCTCTTGTGTGAGGTCGGGTTCCCTCCGGTTGGGAGGAAGAGAGGTCCGAGACCTCTAGTTTGCAAGTGACTTGGTGTCACCTGTGCTTCCCTCTGTGTTTCAGAGGAAGAGAGACTTAGATCTCTAGGTTCCCCTCCGGTTTGGAGGAAGGGAGGATTGGTCCTCCGATTCTGGTCTTGTGGGTTGCAAGACTAGGTCTTCCCTCCTGATCTGGAGGAAGAGAGACTTGCATCTCTGATTTTCAAGTGGCTGGGAGTCACTTGGGGTGTCCCTCCGGTTGGGAGGAAGAGGGGAGGTTGTTCCCCTGGTCAAGCTGTGTGGCAGCAATTTGTTGCAGACTGAGTCTGCGGTTTCTAGCCTAGCTAGTGGAAGCCTCACTCCGGTTTGGAGTGAGGGGTGGACGTAGGTCTTTGGACCGAACCACCTAAAAATCTTGGTGTTCTCTTGTGGTTTGTTTTTCCTTATATGTTATTTTCTCTGCTGCGATCTTTAGATGTTTGCTTAGGAGCGTGTGAGGGCTAATAGATTTGCGTTGTCTTGTTGAGTCCCTTCTAAGTATTTTCACCACATTTCATCAATTACTTTTAATTCCGCATACTTGAGCATTAGAGTTTTAATTGGGCGATATTTGGAGCAGGATACATTCACCCCCCCTCTGTATCCAGGCCTTGCATCCTATCAATTGGTATCAGAGCGGTTCTCTGTCTGATCAGATCCAACGATCTGTAGAGGATCCTGTTGTCTTTGGTGCATTTCTGAATTTTCTCTCGGTTGCATTAATCTGCTTGCCGATTTAATCAATGGGTTCCCCACCGGTTTTCAATGGCTCTAACTTTAACTCATGGGTTAGCAGTCTACATAACTATGTGAATTTAATGGATCCGGATTTGTGGAAGTTAATTTCACAAGGTCCTCATAGATTACCAAGGAAAGAGTCCAAATGGACTGACAGTCACAAATCAAAACATGGAGAGAATCAGAGAGCCTTGAATCTAATGAAAGAAGCTACTGACAAGGCTCTATACTCTTGTTTTTATGACTGCAGGTCCGCTAAGGACATTCTGGATCAGCTAAAGCTAGCTCAGAGGAGAAATGAGGACAGCTGCCTGATGGCTGACAAGAGCAACCAAGGCAGTGATCAAGATGAATCAGAAGAAAATGAAGAAAAAGATGAAGATGAGGTATCTTCTAAATTTGAAAATTATGATATAGATGATTGGATTAGAGCGTACAGTGATTTGGTTGATTCTTACAAAAAAGTGAGAAAATGATATAAATCTCTGAAAAAGAAGTTGAAGAATCATGAGGATGCTAAATCTCGAGGTGAAACCCCTGAAATTCTGAAAATTGAAAATGACATATTTAGAAGACAGTTAACAGATTTTGATTCGATTAGTTCAGATTTAGATCATTTGAAATCTGAAAAACAAACTCTTATGAAATAAATTGATTTACACAAAAAGGAGAATCAAGAGCTTGTTTGCAAAATTGCTGAACTAAAGGAGAAGCATAGTTTAACTGATGATGGTCAGGCTCATAACAATGAAGTTGTTCAAATTGAAGAACTGGTGAGAAATTTAGAGTGTCTCAACTCTGAATTGGAAAACATGAAATCTGAAAATAAAACACTCAAAAACCAGCTCAAAGAATCTGAACACAAATCAATAAATCTTGAAAAAGAAAATAGATTGATTTCTGAAAAATTAGAGGCTGATAGAGTAACAAACTCAGAGATTCAGAAAAATCTTGACAAACTTCAATATGAAAAACAACAAGAAAAGTTTTATGAATGCCAGTTTTCTTCAGATGAATGGGCGCTTGATGATGAACTCCTAGAGCAGAACAATAAGTTGAAAGAGGAAATCAACAAACTGAAACATCTAAACACCCAGCTGATAGATAGGCTAATGACAATGGAAAAAGGTAAGTGTGTGAGCGTGGATAATTCTGATAGGTTGGTGAATGCTGAACAAGAAATTGAGAGTCTAAAAACCATCAACCTAATGTTGAGTGGAAATGTCAATTGCTGTGAAGAGAAGTTAGCTAATTATGAGCTCACTATCACATCCCTTCAACAAGAAATTGATGATCTTAACAAGTCCCTATCTGAAACTGACAATGAAATAAAATTAAAACAGGAAGTTGAAAAATTCAAAAGTCTAAATGATGCCTTGCATCAACAAGTCATTTCCTGTGAAACAGATCTGTCCAAATATGAAGCTAATATTTGTGGCTTAAATTCTGAAATTCAAGATTTAAAGAACTCCTTGTCAAAATTTGTCAAGGGAAAGGACAATCTGAATAAGCTTCTGGGAAAGAGTGATAACTCTCAAAGAGAGGGGCTGGGTTACAGTTCAACAAACAAAAGGATCAATAGCATTAAAGCTTCAACTGTGTTTGTAAACGCTTCTGATCAAACCACAACTGCTGGTTCTTCTGTTTTTCAATTTACTGCACATAAATCCACTGTGAAACCCAAAACTGTGGAACAAACTCCAAAACAGAAAAAGGGTGAAAATTCACAGAAAAAGGAAAAAGACACTCCTGTTGCTATAAAGAAGGCTACACACAATTCACATGATCTCTCACACACTTATATTAAAAAGGGGTCATGTTATTATTGTGGGAAAGTAGGACACATAATGGAAGATTGCAGTTTGATGTTAAAGGATGAGCATGCTAGTGGAACATTACATTCTAGAAATTTTTCTGATAGAAACCATGCTACTAGGAAGCCTGATGCTTCATGCTATTATTGTGGTAAGTGTGGTCATCTCATGAGTGAATGTTTTATCATGAAAGAAGATAATAAACTGCATGCCAGGTCTTCCATTCATTTTGATGGTCCATATGGATCTGAACACAATTCTAGTCAGCACATTGTGTGCTTCAATTGCAATAAGCCCGGGCACAGGGCTGCTGAGTGCTGGTTTAGATCCACTTGGAGTAAAAATGATTTTAAAAGTAAGCAAACCAGATGCTTTGAATGTGGGAAAAATGGGCATACAGTCAAGGACTGTTGGTATGTTCAAAAGAATTCTGTTAAACCCTATTTTGTCAAATTCCCTGCAAAATCATTTGTGAAAATTTCATGCTATAACTGTGGGAAGCCAGGCCATAGATCTGCTGAATGTTGGCTAAGTAAGAACAAGCATCATACTGTTCATGCATACAATAGAAAAACTTATCAACATGTTTATAAACATCACCCTGCTGTTAATATGCATCAGAAGAACCAAAAACCAGCCATTTCATGTAGATACTGTGGAAAATTTGGACATTCTATGGATGACTACTCACTGATGAAATTTGATGATAATATTGCTATGAAATTGTTTAGAACACCTGTTAGAGGTTGTAGACACGTCAAAATTGACGTTACTGTGAGTACATCTCATATTACCTTGTAATGTCCCAATTTGACCCTCAAATTAGTTCTATTTGAGTGTTTTTTCCCACTTTTTTTTAGATTTCTCCCTTTTTTCACCCTTTTCCTATTTTTTCCTATTTTTTCCTATTTTTCTGGATTTTTCTGGATTTTCTGGGCATTTTTTCTCTATTTTTTAGAAATAACGACTTGATCTGGGGCGTCTTTTAAATAACGACTTATACATGGGCGTTTCTTAAAAAATTGACGACTATACTGGAGGGCGTCCATTCTTTCAAATTTCCATTTTTCTGGATTTTTCTGGGATTTTTTCGGATTTTTTTGAGAATTAACGACTTAACCATGGGCGTTACTTTGAATGTGAAAAGAATAAAAAATCAAAAAAATTGAATTCACGCCTTACACACGGTCGTCACTTTTTTAAATTGATTTTTTTAATATTATTTTTTACTCTCTTCCAGAGGTGATTTGGTGGCCTTCCGGGTGTCAGAAAAATTCGCAAAAATAGTCGTTGGAATCAGGGCGACGAGATGCACCTCCACCTAAAAAATGGGAAAATAATATTGAGAAATGGAAAATGGCCCTATTTCGAATTTTTTGAATTAACGTCCTTTGTTAAGGCGTGTTTTAATTAACGCCTTTGACTCAGGCGTGTTTCACAATTTTCAAATAAATTCTAAAATTTGATTTTTGAATTAACGCCCTAATCTAAGTCGTGTTTTTAAAAGACGCCCTTTGGCAGGTCGTCAATTCTTGAATTGACGCCTTTGTCAAGGTCGTGTTTCATTTTTGTGTTCCGAACGGATGCAGCCTTTCCCCAGAGAGTCACTGCTTCGTTTGGGCTCTTGCCCAGCTTAATCCTCCCCTATTTTGGGCTCTTGCCCGTTCTTATCTCTTCTTCCTTTGGACTCTTACCCATGTTTATCTTTTTTAATTCTATTTAATAGAGCCGATCGCTCTGTTGTTCGGTTGGACTCCGGATTCTTCTTTCCCTCCCCTCTGTTGCTTCTTCCTCCGTTCTTCTTCTTCGGTTTACTCTTCATCTGTTTGATTTTTGTTTTTCTTCTCTTCTGTTTTTTTACTCTTCCCCTCCGTTTGTTCTTCTGTTTTCCTTCTTGCAGGTTGCTGTCGTTGCTGCGTTGGCAGGAGGAGGCTTCCTGCACTTCAATGTTCATCTGCTGAGGCTTCCTCCCGAACGATCATCAAAGCCAACGCGCAAGCTTTTCTTATTCTCCTTCTTATTCCTTCTCTTTTTGTTCATATTAGTTTATACATGCATCATATTCATATTTTCTCTTCTCTATTCTTTCTCTTTTCTCAACTACGTTGAGGCCTCCTACAGTGCAACTCTTGCACAATCTCCCCTTATTTTCATATCATTTATCATCATATTCCCACCCTTTTTGCATAGGGGTTTAAGGGCCAACACCCTTAAGGTGTGTTCTTCACCATGATTTCATGCTCATATCTTTTAAGGATTGATGCTACACACACCATGTTCTAATTCACATCTTTTATTGGTGTTTGTTATTTTTTGCAAGGGTAATCAAGAGAAAGAACTCTCTTCATCGGCCGGCCGATTAGAAGAGAAAGGAGCACTCACATCCCCGCACTTTCAAGGTATTCTTCGCGATCTCTCCCCTTCATTAATTGTTATATCTTTTGAGGCGTTCGCGTCTCTGGCGATCACAACCTCCTTTTAGCACCTCGTGCTATTTTATTGCTTTCATCATATCTATTGCTTTTTATATTAAAGTGGATTTTTAAAAGAGATCTACAAATTGGCGATCACGGTGGGACCCTTTGTGTTCTTCATCTATTACCCGTTTCCCCTTAGGCACCCGCGTGTGCCATCTCCCTTATTTGCACCCTCGGTGCGTCCCCCTTTTGTGCCCCTCGGGCACCCTCCATTGGTTTTGTCCTTTTCCCTAAGTGATTTGTCAATTTATTGATTTTTCTTTAAAATCTCCACTTATTTGAAATTTTGATGAGCATGCTTATATCTTATATTTGTTGATTGCCTGCGACTGTGAGTGGTTGTTACTGTTGGCCGTGGATTGAGAATTAACGCCTCTGTCGGAGGCGCCTTTTGATTTCACGCCCTAACCCAGGGCGTGTTGTTTGAAGTTAACGCCTTCTGACAGGGCGTTTGCTAGCTGTCTCCAATTATCTCTGCTTGCTTGGTGAATTCACGCCCGTTGCAAGGGCGTCTTTATCTTTATTAGCGCCTCCCTTAAAGGCGTTTTCTTGGATTTGACGCCCGCTGGATAGGGCGTCCTTTTATTTATAGCGCCTCACACTAAGGCGTGTTTTACTCTGCCCCTGGGCCCCTCACGTGATTCACGACAGTCACACTGTCGTGTCTCTTGTTAGTAGCGCCCCCTGCCAGGGCGTGTTTTTACTGTGGGTTTCCAGAACCCTTCCCGTGGGTGAGTTTTCATGCTTATCTTGGTTGATTGATCATATTATTGTGGTTGGCCTATTTACCCTGCTGCATTCATATTTGCATTTGGTTTGGGAGCCCCCCTCCTCTTCATTAGGATCCACACACCCTCTTGGAATCGGGACGACCCTCCATTGAGCATTCCGTCTCTTTGGACTGGAAATCCCTTTTCCAAGCCTCCGTAAGTCCCCGCACCCGTGGATTCCCTCACGGACGCCGGGCAGGTTGTACCCTTTTGAAGTCCCGAGTTAGTCGGCCTATACGTGGTGAGAGAGGGTTCTTAGTTGGCATTGGAGTTCAAATCTCATTTGAAACTAGGCTCCCCCCCTTGTGTGAATCATTCAAAACTTTGCTAAAAATCATTAATTCACCAAGGTTTAAAACAATCAAAAATCACGGTAACCATTCCAACTTGTGTGCTTATTTGCATAATTATTGAGAATTTTTGATTATATAATGGCTTACCATGATAGAAACGTGTTCAATTCAATTCATGAGGATGCACAACCTAGCACTTCATATCCTCAATTTCAACATGTTAATCAGCATTCTCACCATTCTTTCAAGGGACCACGTCCTTATTCTCATGGTCATACCCAACCCATGGGCAATGTCCATTCTCATGGTCCACCTACTCAATTTCAGGCCACTATTCCCTCGGGACCGTCTCCTCCCAATGACGAGAAGGTCTCTCGAATCATCCATGCATTAGATCATCTTACCCCTCAACAGATCCAAGCCCTTAAGGCTGCCGTTGAGGGTACATCTCATGCATCTCCCCCTCTTTCCAATTCTATACGGGTGGCCCATCACCTACCTCCTTCCAATTCTATTCGGGTGACTCATCACCCATCTCCCTCCAATTCTACACGGGTGGCCCATCACCCACCTCCTCCTTCCAATCATATTCGGGTAGCCCATTACCCATCTTCCCCTATTCATTCTACTCGGGTGGTCCGACACCCGCTTCCTTCTATTCCTCCTCCCTCACGGCCCCGAGGCCCATTTATTCATTGCAATCCGGCCCATCCGGGTTCTTTTACGGGTCATACCGTCAACTCCCCTCCGCGGCCTTTTTATGCGGCCCCTCCTCCTTCAAGGCCCTGCCAGCCCTCTATTGTTCAAGTCACACCCCTCCAACAATCTCTTTTTGATAAGATTACTTCCATGGAGGAACAATTAAAGAGGGTCACGGTTCCTCCTACTCCGGTCAATCCTCTCTATGCGGCTTTGGATGACATTACAAGAATGGAGAGAGAATGGAAGGATAGGATGGACGACTACGGCGTTGATATTCCAAGCGAGCAAGAACCGGCAATTGAAGAATCCGAACCGGTGTATGATGATGAAGCTCCGCAGGCACCCCTTTCGAGTTTCCTTAACTTTCCACTTCCCCCACTTTCATTCGATGAACCCCTCGCTCAGGATGAAGCCACCATCCCCGATCCAACCCCTATTTCCGAGACTTCTTGGTGTTACGACGATGGGTCGATACTCCAATCACCCGCGCCGACGCATCTTGAGTTTTTCACCACTCCAAACACCGCTCGCCCCATTCGGCATTTCCTACGCACCAAACCTTCACCCATTAACCCTCCACCCATTACACCTCCTCCAGTTACACCATTAACCTCCGCAACACTGGCCTCCCCCAAGCCTTCCACTATTAAACCACCACCCGTTAAGCCATCTACCTCCACACCATCGGCCTCCATTAATTACACCATTAAACCTTCCCCAATTAGCCTCCCATTACCGCCACCTCGGTCTTCCATTATCCCTTTAAAACCCACTTTGCCTATTCCACCATATAACCCTCCACCTTTACCTATGGCTAATCCTGAGCAGGACCCACCACTTTTTGCACTCGAGCTAACCCCGACCGCTTGCAAGCAAAGGGAGAAACTTGATGTGTTTGAACCTCCGCCTCCACTTACGCCAACACTTTCCATTATACCTCCACCACTCACAAAGCCTTCCGCCTCTGCTTCACCTCCTTTTACTACTCGGAATGGGAGTGCTTCTGCAAGTACTTGTGCCGAAGGTGATCAAGAGCCGGGCAAGACAGATGTGGCCACGGTTATGCGATTCAAGATTCAAGAAGTCATTTATCGGATGCCAATCCGGATTATTGTGCCGAGCATGGTCGCAGAGGCCAAGTCACCGCCATTGCTCAGGGAAGAATGCCAAGAATTGATGCCATCCAAGGGCCAGGCAGGGCACCCCTTGTTCAAACTTTCTAATCCAGAATTCATTATTCCTTACAAGGGGCGAATGCCCATTTTGCTCAACATTCCATATACACCACATTCAATGGGCAACTCAATGCTTCCCGTTCCAACTCTACAACTCCCCCACATTATTGATCTTTGCTTTCCAAGGGAGTTGTCTTTTACTATTGAAGCTTCTTTTATTGGGCCAATTGACCGTACATGTTCACTGCCGTGGAGGGGCAGTTATCTTAATGCTAAGGGGCCATCCCTTATTTGCTCCACTTTCTATTCATCCATCTCTATCACTTTTTCTTCATGGGCCATTCCCAGGGTTAGGAGGAGGATCTCATCCTCTCGCCCTTCACATTCTTCATATTCTTTGCAGTTCATGCATTCATCGCATCCATCCCATTACATGCATTTGCACCTCCTGCTTCCCGGGTTTCCAAACCCGTATCTTCCTCGCCTTCTGGCACCGCCGGATATTCCGCATTTCCCATCTTATTCATATTCATCCTTTTATCCACTCCCCTTGGGGCATCGCGTCCCCCTTCCTGCCATTTCCCTGGAACTTCCAGGAATTTTATCCCTCCTCTTTGGGCATCTCGCCCTTTCTGATTCTATTTCTCCGGAACCTCCGGACCTTTCTCTCGGGCACGACGCCCCTTTCCATCTTCTCCTTACTGATTCCATCCCTCCGGAACCTCCGGATTCTCCACCTGATTGTCTCCATCTTTTCCCCGGGCATCGCGCCCCTTTCTATTTGCTTCCTCCGGAACCTCCGGACTTTCCCCTCGGGCATCACGCCCCTTTTCATTCTCCTCCTCCAGAACCTCCGGACTTTTCCCTCGGGCACGACGCCCCTTTCCACCTTCTCCTTCCTGATTTTATTCCTCCGGAACCTCCGGATTCTCCGTCTTATTCTCTCTATCATCTCCCAGGGCATCGCGACCCTCCTGATTTCATTCCTCCGGAATCTCCGGACCTTCCATATTTCCTTCAATTCATCTTTTTGCTCCTCCGGGACTCCATATCTTTTATTCTCTTCTTTCTTTTCCGTCATCTTTTTCATCATCTTTTTCCCTATTTCTCCCCAGGGCATCGCGTCCCTTCTTTCGTTATCCCTCCGGAGCCCCCGGATAATTCCTCCTATCACGGTTCTCCTCCTTTACCTCCGGACCCTTCGGATCCACCTCTTTCCATCTACCAATTTCTTCTTCTGATTCCTCCTAATTCTGGGTCTGACCCAACTTCTTCCACATCCACTGCTTTGGGCATTTGCCCTTTCTCCCATTGTTTTAGAGGCTTTAGTCCTCACTCCACCACCTAATTTTTCGCTTCTTTTGTAAACTGTTCCTTGTAATCATGGTCTCCGCGCCTTAATAAGGGAGTTCTAGCCCTTGTCTCTTTTCCTTTTTCTCCTTATTCGTCTGAGTCTGATCTGGGCACTGCTCCGTCTTGTTAAGCCACTTTCAATCCTTTGCTTCCAATTCTTTTGACTGCCAAAGAGGACAAATCCCACGATGATCAAGATCGCTCTCGCGCAGCTGCTTCTACAAAGGTCGCAAGGTAACATATTGGCGTAAGTATGCATTTTAATGATATCATTTTCTCATTACTTCACGCATGATTTTCAAAATCAAGTGCTTCTTAACGAGATTAAGAGTGGTGTTTTAAACCTTTATCTTAGGCTTTGTTAATTAATCACTCTCAAAAGAGTCTTTAGGCTTGCTATGCAGCACCTTTGGTTAATAAGAACCCCGCGTTGGGAATTCAACATTCTCTCCCCGCTTGTTAAGAGCAACCCTTAGCTGGGCATTCCACACACTTCACGGCGTCTTTAGCCGGCTTCTTTGGTTAAACACCGTTGCTACCTTGGCCATGCCATGAGTATATCTGAAAGTCTTTTCTCTTCTTTACTCGGCCGAATGCAGGGGCAAGAGGTTGACGGATGAGATGACCAACTCTGGTAATCCCCGATACGAGAGGAGTCTCAAATAGGGGCAGTCTTGACCCAAAATCAATATGAGTTTTTCATATGAATTTCATGATATACATCTCGCCAAAAAAGGGCTATTATGAAAATCAAGTCAAAATCTCGATAAAAGTAAAATTGAGAATTATGGCATGTCAAGAGTGGCAAAGTCCCCGCAGGGAAAACCCTGGTCGTATGCATGTCAAGGGTCTAAAAATTAAAGGCACAAAGCCCCGGCACAACAGACTACCTCTTTGAGGGTTAAAACCTTGGAAGGAATTCAAATCTTGATATCTCCCATCCTGCTTTAAGCTTATCTCCACAATTATTCTTCTCTTCTCCCTCCAAGACCGAATGTTTCTCGGGTATGGCCTTAGTAGGGGCACTGTTGATCAAAGGCAGTCGGTTATAGGGCGCCACCTTACAATGCACGCCCAGCTTTGGACAGTTTTAAGCAAAAAGGGAAGGAACGAGGACCCCTAGCCAGTGGTTTAAAACACCCTTTGATGCTGCTTTAGCAATGTCTAACCAAAATCAAACAAAAAATTGAATATTTCTTGTCCAAAATCCATAAAAAATGGAATACCTTTCTCAAAACTTCACAAAAAATTGAATATCTTTTACAAAACTTCACAAAAATTTGCATATTGATCAAAACTCATAAATTTTTTTATCTTTTTCAAAACTCATAAAAATTTGCATATTCCAAAACTCCATAAAAAAATTTGCATATTTCTAAAATCCAAAAATTTGCATTGTATTTTCTGATGGTGTTTTGCAGGAACAGCTTTGCAGAGACCAAAAGCACGGGATGGGTCCTCTCTCTACTTATTGCTATCAATCTATTGATTCTTCCCAATATTCTCATGACATGCCACCCAGGGGCATCATCTCCCTATATCATTCTGATTATCATATCTCATGATTATTCATCTCCAAATCTTTCAATCAACTCCTGCTCGTTTCATCTGATTACTCCGCCGATGGGCATTATCAGATCCTGATTATTTAACTCCAAAACTTGATTAGCCAGATTGTCATCCTCATGACAAACAACAAATAATGATGCTTTGCTATGCCATGATTTGACTTATGCTGTTCATGCCATATACATGCTATAATTGATGCTTTGATGATTGCTATGCTTAAATGCCTTATTCATTGCTTGTTATATCTTGGCTAATGAATTTTTGAGCGCAGGAAGAGGCTCTTGGTCCCGCCGGTAGGGCATCATCACTCAAAGTCCCACGGTGCTTGCAGCTCATTTCTCAGTTCCCATGCTTATTGATATCACCATCTCCCTGTATGCATTCTACTATATGTTACATATGCTACTAGATTATATCAAGGACCTTGTGGCTTTGGTAAATCTGGAATTTGAGTTCCCCTTCATCAAAAACAATGATAATTCCAGAGGAGTCTTAGTCACACGGATAGGCCGTTGAGCCGTCCAAGATTGGGGACGATGGTTCCCTTTTTACGAATTGGTGCGTGGATAAACGGGCTTCGGCTTAGTATCAGCTCGCGAAATCGGTTTCTTGACCCAGTCTGGGCAGTTTAACAATATTATCCTTGATTATTCTATATTTTCATTTGATTTATTTTTCCCTTTAAACCCAGCATGCATTCATGTAGGAATTTGAAACAATTGTTGAAAAAATCATTCTGATAAGCTGTTTTTGTGGGTCAAATTGATCTTGATCTTCAATGTGAGATATTCCATGCCGAATTGAGTCCTCAGTGCGTTTTGTCGCTATTTTGGGTCATTTTCTCGAAAACTCCCTGTTTGGATTTTTATCATCTTATTTTTCAAAACTTTCCCCTTTGATCCACCTTGGCTGCAGCACGTCCACATGGCTGGTAACCGCTCCCCAATGGTGAAATCTACAGGTTTGTGACCTGGGGTACTTCCACCGCGCTGGAAGTTGATCATTTTTTATCTCCTTCGTGCACCGCGTGCACATCTCCCCATTTTATCCAAACATTGTTGATTTCATTGAATTTCCCGAGATTGCTTCATCTCGAGCTTTTGATTTCATTCTCATCAAGTGATGTTGATTGCGTGTCTCATCACACCTTGGCATCTACTTTTCAGTTTGCTCTGCTCCCTTGCAAAGCAGACGCCAAGGCGGGGCAGCTGTAGACACGCCAAAATTGACGTTACTGTGAGTACATCTCATATTGCCTTGTAATGTCCCAATTTGACCCTCAAATTAGTTCTATTTGAGTGTTTTTTCCCACTTTTTTTAGATTTCTCCCTTTTTTCACCCTTTTCCTATTTTTTCCTATTTTTCTAGATTTTTCTGGATTTTCTGGGCATTTTTTCTCTATTTTTTAGAAATAACGACTTGATCTGGGGCGTCTTTTAAATAACGACTTATACATGGGCGTTTCTTAAAAAATTGACGACTATACTGGAGGGCGTCCATTCTTTCAAATTTCCATTTTTCTGGATTTTTCTGGGAATTTTTTGAATTTTTTTGGGAATTAACGACTTAACCATGGGCGTTACTTTGAATGTGAAAAGAATAAAAAATCAAAAAAATTGAATTCACGCCTTACACACGGTCGTCACTTTTTCAAATTGATTTTTTTAATATTATTTTCCACTCTCTTCCAGAGGTGATTTGGTGGCCTTCCGGGTGTCAGAAAAATTCGCAAAAATAGTCGTTGGAATCAGGGCGACGAGATGCACCTCCACCTAAAAAATGGGAAAATAATATTGAGAAATGCAAAATGGCCCTATTTCGAATTTTTTGAATTAACGTCCTTTGTTAAGGCGTGTTTTAATTAACGCCTTTGACTCAGGCGTGTTTCACAATTTTCAAATAAATTCTAAAATTTGATTTTTGAATTAACGCCATAATCTAAGTCGTGTTTTTAAAAGACGCCCTTTGGCAGGTCGTCAATTCTTGAATTGACGCCTTTGTCAAGGTCGTGTTTCATTTTTGTGTTCCGAACGGATGCAGCCTTTCCCCAGAGAGTCACTGCTTCGTTTGGGCTCTTGCCCAGCTTAATCCTCCCCTATTTTGGGCTCTTGCCCGTTCTTATCTCTTCCTCCTTTGGACTCTTGCCCATGTTTATCTCTTTTAATTCTATTTAATAGAGCCGATCGCTCTGTTGTTCGGTTGGACTCCGGATTCTTCTTTCCCTCCCCTCTGTTGCTTCTTCCTCCGTTCTTCTTCTTCGGTTTACTCTTCATCTGTTTGATTTTTGTTTTTCTTCTCTTCTGTTTTTTTACTCTTCCCCTCCGTTTGTTCTTCTGTTTTCCTTCTTGCAGGTTGCTGTCGTTGCTGCGTTGGCAGGAGGAGGCTTCCTGCACTTCAATGTTCATCTGCTGAGGCTTCCTCCCGAACGATCATCAAAGCCAACGCGCAAGCTTTTCTTATTCTCCTTCTTATTCCTTCTCTTTTTGTTCATATTAGTTTATACATGCATCATATTCATATTTTCTCTTCTCTATTCTTTCTCTTTTCTCAACTACGTTGAGGCCTCCTACAGTGCAACTCTTGCACAATCTCCCCTTATTTTCATATCATTTATCATCATATTCCCACCCTTTTTGCATAGGGGTTTAAGGGCCAACACCCTTAAGGTGTGTTCTTCACCATGATTTCATGCTCATATCTTTTAAGGATTGATGCTACACACACCATGTTCTAATTCACATCTTTTATTGGTGTTTGTTATTTTTTGCAAGGGTAATCAAGAGAAAGAACTCTCTTCATCGGCCGGCCGATTAGAAGAGAAAGGAGCACTCACATCCCCGCACTTTCAAGGTATTCTTCGCGATCTCTCCCCTTCATTAATTGTTATATCTTTTGAGGCGTTCGCGTCTCTGGCGATCACAACCTCCTTTTAGCACCTCGTGCTATTTTATTGCTTTCATCATATCTATTGCTTTTTATATTAAAGTGGATTTTTAAAAGAGATCTACAGAGGTAAGGCAGGACCCAAAGCTACTTGGGTCCCTGCAGGATCAAAATGATCAAATACTTTGCAGGTGTGCCTTGGACTGAGGAATAAAGAGGGGTAAATTAAACCAAGGCACCCAAGATGATAAAGCCCCAATCAGGTAAATTCTGAAAACTCTGTATTCTGAATTTGTGTGATCTGAATGCACTGCATATCATGATAATTCTTTTGTGCATTGTCTAACTGAATCTAATTGAAAAATATGAAATGCTCATGGAAATGATTGCAGTTTATCTCTGAATGACCATAAATTGTAAAATTGTGTTTCAGTGCTTTAATTGCATATCATGCACTCTGTAAGGGGGAGTTTGACTAATGCTTGCATATCATGATAATCTCATTTGCTGTATGCATACATGTAGTTAGTTGCATTGCATATCCTTGCATTAAAAAAAAATCAAAAAAAGAAATGACTCATTGCATCTAGATAGGGGGAGCATGATTAATCCGTTCAGTTGTGTCTTTGTCTGAACTCTTCATGTCCATCGATTTGATTCATCTTGTCATATCTGTAGTGTCAGTGATTCCATCATCAAAGTGGTATCAAATGATCTTTCTTGACTGCTTCTGAAGTTGTTCATACTCTGAACTTATACCTTTTTGGTATCTGTCTGCCTCTCCTAAATCTGCTGAAGGAGAGCTTCACCTCTATTCAGTCAACTTTGAACTTCCTTGCTCAAGAGCAGCTCCTTTGCTACAAATCCTCAGAATCCATACTGTCTGTTGAATATTCTCACTTGAATTACTGAGCTGAGATATGAAGTAAACCTTCAGCCTGAATACTACTTCATAAATGTTAAAACATCTTTAATGAGGAACCTTCCATTATACATGCTTAAGAACATTTGTTAACTAGAATTGGTTTAAGTCTTATGTACTCTTGGTTGGTCACAAGGAACTTGAAAATATATGTTTCAACCTTTAATAAACTTTAACTGTCTGCTTCATGTAAATTCATGTAAGACTTTCTGAAATCTGAAAAGTTGATATCCATGTCTACGTTGACTGAGATATATAGTGTATGTGGTTGTTCCTAAACATCTAATTTGTTCTGAATCTATTTTGAGTAAAAGTATGGACAGAGCAATGACCTTGGTTACTGAGAAACCTGTCCTAAGGATTGTGTCATGAAGTACCATGGTTAACTCTGTTTAAAGAGATGATTGGAAATAATTGTGAAAATATGGCAGAGCAATGGCATAGTTGTATTGAGTAACTGGGGATTCTGACCTCCGATCAAGGTGTATCCTCATGCCAAAGATACTTTTAATGCTACCTCTGTTCTCTAAAATGGAAGAAGCAATACGGTTGTCACACTGAGTAACTGGGGATTCTGGCCTCTGATCAAGGTGTCTCCCCACGTCAAAAGGTGCTGATAAACCAAAATTGTTCATTAAAATTATTTTTTTGAATATGTGTAAATCAATTTCTGAAAGAACAATTAAAATTCAGGTGCATTCACTTATGTTTCTCTTAAAGCTGTCATGGAAAGTAAACTAAGTAAGATGGAAGTTGGTTGAACTAGAATCTTATATGAGCTTGCAGTTTTTTTTATTAAGAGTTGGTTCAGATATGAGTACAATTTCTCTTTGAAAAATTTCGGTTTACATCATTCTTAAACACATCTGACAATCAAGGTTTCATAAGCTTCTATAATGGAGGAATCTAGAACTAAAATTATGCTTTATGCAGTTGGTATCTTGCTGAAAAGTTCAATATCTCAATTATTACTAATTGTTGAATCTGCTCATCCTATGGCTCTTTATCACTGTGTTTTGATTCAGACTGGTTGTCATTTATGAGAGGCACTTCTCTCAGTTTAACCTGTGTACTTGCAGTTCTTTGGATAACCAGAGTTCATCCTTGTAGAGTGCTACTGAAAATCTGTCCTCCTCACTTATCCACTGTGATTACAGTTTGTGGTAATTCTTGGATACCCATGTGTTTTGCTGATGGATGCTCATCACTTCACTCCATCCAATCAGGGGGAGCTTCCATGTCATGATGAGTACTTTTCTTATAGGGGGAGATCTAGTCACCTTTCTTGAGTGTCCCTGTGCTTTTGCTGATATTCTCCCTTCATCACAATTGGTTCTATCCATCAAATCGTTTCTGATAAGGGGGAGCATAGTCAAAGGGGGAGTTTGTAATTCACTCATCTTATGCAATCTTATTCTTCCCTCTTCAATTCATGTCTTTTTGCTGAAGTCAAAGGGGGAGAAATATTTGGATCAAGTCAATATGACTCATAGTGTTGCCATCATCAAAAAGGGGGAGATTGTTGTGTCCCTGTGATTTTGATGATAGCAAACACTATAAGTCATCATATGTTTGAATCTGCATATAAATCTGTTTGTGTTGCATTGTGTTGCATATGCATGTTTCATTGAACATCTTATCTGAATAACATAACCAACGAACAGGCTGAGGCTGTGTGGTATGTGCATTGGTGCATTTCATAGTTGTTGATGCATTTCATAATTACATTTAATCTGGATTGTTTGATGTTAGATGCTGCTATACCCTTTTAGCATTGTCTGGACAGTAGTGGGTCGACTCCCCTTTCCTGATGGGTCGACCCCCCAGATCTGCAAGTCTATACAACGCCATTCTGTTCATGCATCATATCTCCATGTCTACACACTACATTTAGGCAAAGTCTACACATCGCCTCATTTCTTCAGAGTCTATACATCTTTAGTGCATGAGTGTCTTACAAGTCTATACATTACCTTTGGGCATCCAAGTCTGTACAGTGGGCTCTTCATTCAAAGTCTATACAGCGCCATGTACATATTCTTCAAAGTCAATACATTGTACTATAGATACATCGAAGGGAAGTTTGCACATCGGACTGTTCATGAGAAGTCTATACATTGGAAGTGTGTACATTGTTCAGCTGCCTTGATCAAGTCTGTACATCGAGCAGCGTTTCTGTGTCTCAAGCCATTCTCCAAGTTTGTACATCATTCTGTTGAAACCTCAAGTCTGTACAGCGAGCAGCGTCCTTGTGTTTCAAGCCATTCGCCAAGTTTATACAATGGCTTCGGCACGCCAAGTCTATACAATGGCTTTGGCACTCCAAGTCTGTACATCGCTTCAGGCACTCCTGTGCAAAGTCTATACATTGTATCTTTTACCTACGTTGCTCGAAACAAAGTCTGTACACGGTTCAATTGTTTTGGCATGTCTACTCATCATGAAGTCTATACATCCGATTGGCTTTGCATTGCCCAAGTCTGTACAGCCCTTTCCCTTTTCAAGTCTACACATTGTGCTTTGTAGCTCACCAAGTCTATACATTACTCACAGCACACAAGTTCAGGCTGAAGTCTGTACAGCCTTAGCAAATGCTCCTAAGTCAATACATCACAATGTCTGTACATCGCTGTGTCAAGCCTTCCAAGTTTGTACAGCCCAAGTCTGTACAACCACTGTCTCACTTGGACTTGAAGTCTATACAGTGGTCTGTCTCTGTAAGCGTCTCAAGCTGCAAGTCTGTACAGCCTACAGTGCATCATCTCTTCAAGTATGTACAACCTTGGCGTATGCATCTTAAAGTCTAAACATTGTGGGGCTTCGAATCTTCAAGTCCATACATCCATGCATCATGCGTCGACCCCTTTCTTTGATGCGTCGACGCCCCCAGGCTACCAAGTCTATACATCAGCCTTTGCATTACATGTCTATACACCGTGCATTGTTCAAAACAAGTCTGCACAGTCATTGTCTGTTGGCATCACGAAGTCTATGCATTGCTTGTGCATCATAGTCTGTACAGTGTCTCAAGTTGGCTAAGTCTATACACTCTCTCACATTGTACACACTTGCTTCATTGCTGTTTCTAAGTCTATACATTGGTTGGGTCGTTAAGTCCATACAATGCATATGTTCATCAAAGTCCATACATTGCATTGTCTTCAACCAAGTCTATACATTCTGTTCCTTTGATCAGCAAGTCTATACACACTTCAGCATATGTGCATCCCCTTCAAAGACGAAGTGTATACATCCTTCCAAGCATTCAAGTCTACACACTCATTGTTAAGCCTTTGCATTGAAGTCTATACAGTCTGTGGCTTGTACATCAACTGAACGTTCTTCATCAGAGTATATACTCTTCAGAAGTTAAAGTCTGAACATCCTTCTGTGAAGACTGTATACACTCAGTTAGCCTTCAACCCTACACACTCGATTGTTAACCTCAAGTCTATACACTCAATTGTTAAGTGTTCAAGTCTATACACTCTATCCTTCACAAGAAGTCTGTACACTCGTTTGTTAACCTTCAAGTCTATACACTCAAGCTGCATCTTGCATGTACACACTTTGTTAACAGCCTGAACCAAGTATATACATCCAACTGATATCTTCTTATGTCTGTGTGACAGGTACTGTTCGTAAAGACTATGAAGTGCACGTGATCCGAGGTTGGCACCTGGCACGTGATCCGAGGATAACGCCCTAAATGCTGCAGCTATAAATACAAAGCCGCCTCCATCTGAAGACGGATGAAAAAAGATAAGATAACAAAGAGAGATCAGATAAGAAAGAGGAAGAGAGTGATCGAGATAGAGCTGCAGAAAGGCAGTGAGCAGAAGAAGAAGAAAGAAGAAGAAGAAAGAAGAGACAGAGAGAGAGCCTGCGAAAGAGAAGAAAAAGAAGAGTGAGAAGAAGAGAGAGCTAGAGCAAAGGAAGCTTCAACTGAAGATGAATTTCTGCTGGACCGTGGATCAAATCCAGGCCAGCCAGCTCCTGCGAGAGCCACAGTTTGATTTTATTTTTCCAGCCTTCTGTTGCTGCGGTTTTATTTTCTTTTTAACCATTCACCAGTTGTTCTTCCGTTTCTCTTGTGTGAGGTCGGGTTCCCTCCGGTTGGGAGGAAGAGAGGTCCGAGACCTCTAGTTTGCAGGTGACTTGGTGTCACCTGTGCTTCCCTCTGGGTTTCAGAGGAAGAGAGACTTAGGTCTCTAGGTTCCCCTCCGGTTTGGAGGAAGGGAGATTGGTCCTCCGGTTCTGGTCTTGTGGGTTGCAAGACTAGGTCTTCCCTCCTGGTCTGGAGGACGAGAGACTTGCGTCTCTGGTTTCCAAGTGGCTGGGAGTCACTTGGGGTGTCCCTCCGGTTGGGAGGAAGAGGGGAGGTTGTTCCCCTGGTCAAGCTGTGTGGCAGTAATTTGTTGCAGACTGAGTCTGCGGTTTCTAGCCTAGCTAGTGGAAGCCTCACTCCGGTTTGGAGTGAGGGGTGGACGTAGGTCTTTGGACCGAACCACCTAAAAATCTTGATGTTCTCTTGTGGTTTGTTTTTCCTTATATGTTATTTTCTCTGCTGCGATCTTTAGATGTTTACTTAGGAGCGTGTGAGGGCTAATAGATTTGCGTTGTCTTGCTGAGTTCCTTCTAAGTATTTTCAGCACATTTCATCAACTGCTTTTAATTCCGCATATTTGAGCATTAGAGTTTTAATTGGGCGATATTTGGAGCAGGATACATTCACCCCCCCTCTGTATCCAGGCCTTACATCCTATCATCGACGACCAGCGCAGCACTCCTGCGGGATTCTTCGCCATCTTCCTTTCAGTTGTGCTCTCCGCTCCGCACCTTGGGTGGAGGTTTAGGGTTTTTGTGAATCAGACATTGATTTTGCCAAACGGGTAAGGCCCTGGTCTGACTCCGGCCTAATCTCGGACGACCATGTAAACGGACCGGACCGAACGGCCGAGGTGGGGGTGGGGGGGTGGGCAATAGTGTAAATAAATGTATGACCGCCCATAAGAAAACTCTGGGAGATGTCTCTCTTTGGGATGTCAACGGGTCGGATACGGCATGGATATTGGACTATCTGTGTTCGTATTCGATAAGAAGAACGGTATCCGTTTGATGTTCGTTAAGTATTCGGAAAATAGTATATCCGAAACCGTTATCTAGTATCCTAAAAATACGGCTAGCGGATAGTTACCGGTCATAAGAGTACATACAAGACTAAAATTTAAGATGTAAATTAATTCAATTAAAAAAATTAAATTAAAAAGAGCAATCCATATATATGATAAACAAACACATTTCAATTTAGTTCTCGTATCATCATCATTCACTAGTCAGCGTAGAATAAAATTGAAAGTATAAAAATATATAATATTATAATATCTCTAAAGACAAGATGAAACATATTAAGTAAAACTAATAAAGTGAAATAACACTCTTGGACTTTAATCTCTATCATCTTTTCGTTCTTTACATATTTCGTATGAAAATAAAGAATATATTAAATTATAATTTAAAAAATTATAAAAATATCCTATTATTCGTCACTAAAATAGAAATGACTTAGATTATATATCTATCTCATCTTCAATGTCATTTTATTCAAGATATTAAATAATTTGATTCTAATTCAAATTTGTTTAACGATAACGGATGGATACGGGTTCGGAACGAGGTGTATCTGTATCCGTATCTGTTAAGAAAACAGATATATTCGTATCAGTTAATTTATCAAAAAAATATTATTTATTTACTGTTCATTAAATTAACAAAACATGTAATTATCTATTATCATTGACATTCCTAATCTCTCAGTGTCGCTCTTCCTTTGTGCGAGCAAGATAACCCAAAGAAAATTTCTAACAAACATTTTGTATGACTTTAGATCAATTGCCCCCCATGTCGGAGCGCACATAGGCTCCTCTTCTGGAACTTTCAGAGGTGCTTCTCGGAAACATCATTGTGTACTCTCGTTCTCATTACTCTTCTTCCTTCCCGTTATCTGTATGTGACTAAAAAACAATTACCCCCGTGACCAATTGTTATGTTAACGAAATAATTTTCTGAGTGGAAGAACATCTAATAATTTTCTGACTATTGAAAAGTTTCTTAAAACTAAGATTTAAATAACTGGAAATAATAAGAGTCATTGATATGAAAACTGTTAATAGATGCATTGATAGATGCAAAAAATCCAAAAATAGCTTCAAGACCATGTTTTTTTTCCCTTCGAGACCATGTGATCTTGTAGAATCCCCATAAAATTTAGCTTGGGCGTAGATTCATCACTTTTAACATTTATACTGCACTCAAGTTACGGTGAAGATATAGCCGCAGCTATTTGAATATATTTGAGATATTTTTGACAATTCATGTAAATCAGGGAATACATACGAAGAAATGAGATATTATAGGGGCATATATGTAACAAAACCCTTCTCAATTCACTGATTCGGGGTGGCTCTGCCTTCCCGAATACGAAGCAGAGAGCGGCAGACATGTGACTCTAGGCAATTGAGCTTCTCTAGCTTCTTACAGAATGCCTCTGCGCCTTCGACATCCTTACGTTCCTCAAAGTATCTCAGAAAAGCATCCACTTTCTCTCTGTTTGGCTTCCATTGCTGATTTTTCCCTTTCGAAAGTGCATCATCCATGTACTTAAGAGCCAAATCTATATTCTGCTTTTTTAGGTAGTAATCGAGATACATCTCAATTGTCCGCAAATTTGGTTCTGAGCCCCTATGGATAGCTTCTGCCCAAAGGGATTGAGCCTCTGCAAACATGTCTCTCGTGAGATACGCACCGAACATAATATTGACCAACCTTGCATCATGAGCTACACAACCGGATTGCCACTCCTTAAAACGCTCTTCAAGTGCATCAAATTCATCCATTCTGCTGAGGGACTGGAGCATGATGAAATAACTCCCGTTAAATATTCTCGGGAAGGCAGCCTTGAGAGAGTTCCAAGCCCTGTTAACGTCATCCAATTTGCCTATACTCGCATATAAGCTAATGAGGAAATGAAAACACTCCCTGTCTCCCCTGTCCATATTTTCCTCGAGCATTTTGAGTGCGGACTCAGCCTTTTTGACAAGTCCAGTTGAAATATAAACAAAAGCAAGGTTACTATAGATGGACCACTTCACTTTGACTGCATCTGACTTCTTCATTTCCTCAAAAGTTCGCTCCACGGCTTCACTGTCTCCAAGAGCAGCATAGCAGTTCATCAAGATACTGTACGTAAACTCATCAGGATGAATGTTTCTCTCCACCATTTCATGCATAAGTGGAGGCACCTTCTCATGCTGGCCTAACCTCATGTAAAGGGTCATCAAGCTGTTGTATGGTAGCGAATGGGAGGCAAAATTCTGCTCTTTCATCTCCTCGAAGAGTTCCAAAGCCTTGCCTTCCATTGTCTCCATGCAATAACAGTTCAGTAATGCTCCATATGTCAGTTGGTTCTTTGCTGGTCTTGACAGACTGGAGAAGTACTTTTCAGCTGAACCGATTCCCTCAACCTTGCATACAAGATCTAGGCGTACAGCATAATTGCTGTAGGACATGTTCATCCCCTTAGCATCCATCCACTCCATAAGCTGGACGAACAGGCAACTGAGATTTAAAAACTAGAAAGCAACAGAAATGAGAAACTAGAAGTACAACTATTAGTCAAACAGAATTCAAACAAGGATTTTGTCTTTTTTGTCAAGAGACACCAAAAGACTAGTTTCCTTCTTCAAATTGTGTGACCGTCTTAAGTTTTCTAGTGTCCATCAGCTGAATTTTGAACAAAGGGCAGTAATGAGTCTAAACTAAGGTCTCTTCACGCACACAAAAAAGCCAGGATTTACTTTCAAAAGAAAAGAACACCAGAACTAGATGCAGACCCAGATTTCATGGCATTCTCATAATGCTATATTATGCAAGAATTTCCCCAACTAAACAGGATTATTGGGTGTCTTTATTACTTTTCAATTTACAATTTCAGTTGGAGAACATTCATTCACATTTTGGCTTTAAATAGAACCTATCTGACAACAGATTGATAGGATAATGCTGATTACTAGTTCATTGGCAGAGCGTTTGCGAGGACCTAGATAATGAAGGATAACAAAACCCTGCAGTTTTACCTTGGCATTTTTACATGATAGGCCAGTCTCCGCAGATTCAGCTAAATCAGCTGATCAGGATGATGACAGGATCAGGATTGAACTCATCAAATTTCATCGGTACATCCAATTCTGGCCATTGCCCTTCAGATTCAGCTAAAACTAGCAAACCTGGTCAGGAATTTGTCAAACAAGGACACTCTGGTTCCAGATCAGACAGGATCAGGTAGTTTCTCCCTGATCCACCATGTTATCCAAATGTCAAATCCTGCTCCTGTTGACTTGTGGCAGTAGGTTTGGGCCTTTCAGGTGAAGCGCCTCACCATCCCAGCTGCAGTCCATTAGTGGTTTTCATGAGTCAGGTTTTGTTGCTTCTGTGAGCCATCAGATGCATACGTGCCATTTATGCCAATCATGCTTGATACTGTTGCCTCTATGGTAGAAACCTATAAGACTCAAGCTCAGCATGGGAGATACATTGGATCCCAGTATTCTACTTGATGAGGTAGGTCTCTCTAGGCTTTACTCATACTATTGTTGTTAACCATGATGTCCTAGTACAGCTAGGCATTCCTAATCTGAAAAGGAAGTGTGCAAGCTCTCCTTCCCAGCCACCATTTCAGCATCATCCTGATCTTCATCTGCAATTCTGCATCAACAAAAGTATGTGATCTTGACACCTCAAACTTTGGTATTCTAGGGCCTGGAACCTGAAGGTCCTGAACTCATTTTGGATAATAAGAAATGGAAACCTCTTGTAACATTCTATCCTGGTACTTGGGCCACTTATCTTTCAACACCTTTTCTTCTTGTCAAATATGCTCTCATCTCCTTGTGTTTCTCTGGGATATGCTCTCATCTTCTTTCTTGCCTCCTATGTTAAGAACTATTTCCAATTCTATCTAAAGACACATCAAAACTTGTTAACAGACTAGTAACACCTGGCCCTTCTTGTTTCAAGCACAACGTATGCCTTACCAAATTGAAAAACAACCAAACATATTCTTAATCAGATATTATCGTAATAAAGCAACTATTATTGGAAGCTAATTGGACAAGCTCAAGAGGTTTCACCACGACTAAATAGAATTCTCTCAAGCACGACCAGTCGATATGCCAACTGATCTCTTTTTCTTCCTTTTGGATAAAACTGCCAAAACTGGCACCCAAAGGATGATGTTGGAGTTTCAACACAGTTGCGTCTAACTGATGTCCACATATGCAACCAAACTTAAGAGCACATGACTAAACCTAATCAGATGTCGTTTAAGGTCGATATATCTTTACTAGCTAAAAATTCAAAAACCAAACTTGACGAACCAAAGAGGGTTCTTATCGAGTACAAATGATGCTAATTGCATGAAAATGTATATGGTTAGTCAATTAGATCAGATTTTATCGTTTGTGTTGAAAGGCTCCGAAATGGATGTACCTAATTATGGCCCTTTTTTTTTATATATCAAAACAGGGATGCGGGACCAGCTCAAACAGGATCACAGGAGTCCTTGATGGTTGGTAACAAATCAGGTGGGCAGGGATCAGAATGAGCTTTATTTAGGACCAAACTTAATTTATCTGTTTCTAATTTCACAACGTTGTCCAGTCAATGAACTGCTTCGACAAACCACAGTAGCCGAGAGCCGCTTTTCAAATGGCACCGTTGTTTGACTCAATTTGTGGAAGCAAGGAGAATCTTCACTTTCGGTGTCATGTTTCGGACTACGAGGCCTTCATAATAACGGGGATAATTTCTATGTTGTTTACGTGAATAATAAGACATACCACGTTTCATTTGGTGCCTCATGCAGTAGACACCAAAGGCAGGCCAAGGCTTTAGTGATCTCCGCCCCCCTCCCTCTGTAATGACATCCTAGGAAACGACAAGAAAGCTGCCAATTCGCAAGAAGATTTCTGGTACTATTCCAAGAGAAATAAATGAAATTTAACACCGTTATAGAGGCAACAAGGAAAAGGAGGCATGCCAGTCTACAGAACAGAGACCTCGAGGGCGTGCTCGAAACGCTTGTACTTGCGGAGTTCCTTGACGTACTTTATGATCTCCACGGCCCTGACGCCCCTCCCCTCACGGAGCCACTCGTTTATGGCCTTGGTCATGGCCCCCTTGGGTTCTCCCCCGAGGGCCGACAGCCTCCGGTAGAGTTGCTTCGGCTTCGGCTTCCGCAGAGCCTCCGGCCCCAACGATGGCGAAACGGACTTCCCTGCCGCCTCCGCGGCCGCGTTGCATAGACGTCGGAACACCATCGACGACCAGCGCAGCACTCCTGCGGGATTCTTCGCCATCTTCCTTTCAGCTGTGCTCTCCGCTCCGCACCTTGGGTGGAGGTTTAGGGTTTTTGTGAACCGGACATTGATTTTGCCAAACGGGTAAGGCCCTGGTCTGACTCCGGCCTAGTCTCGGACGACCATGTAAACGGACCGGAACGGCCGAGGTGGGGGTGGGGGGGGTGGGGTGGGGTGGGCTGTAGTGTAAATAAATGTATGATCGCCCATATGAAAATGATGGGAGATGTCTCTATTTTAGATGTCAACGGGTCGGATACGACATGGATATTGAACTATCCGTATTCGTATTCGATAAGAAGAATTGTATTGGTTTGATGTTGGTTAAGTATTCAAAAAATAATATATTCAAAATCGTTATCTAATATCTTAAAAATATGACTAGTATACGGCTAGCGGATAGTTACCGGTCACAAGAGTACGTATAAGATTAAAATTTAAGATATAAATTAATTCAATTAAAAAAAATTAAATTAAAAAGAATAATATATATATATATATATGATAAACAAACACATTTAAAATTAGTTCTCGTATCATCATCATTCATGAGTCAACATAGAATAAAATAAAAAGAATATTATAATATTCTAAAGATAAGATGAAACATATTAAATGAATATAATAAAATAAAATAACACTCTTAGACTTTAATCTCTATCATCTTTTCATTCTTACATATTTTGTATGAAAATAATGAATATATTAAATTATAATTTAAAAAATTATAAAAATATTTTATAATTTAGAAATATTTTATCGTCACTAAAATAAAAATGACTTAGATTATACATCTATCTCATCTTCAATGTCATTTTCTTCAAGACATTAAATTATTTGAGTCAAATTTAAATTTATTTAATGATAACGGACGGATACGGATTCGAAATGAGGTGTATCTATATCCGTATCTGTTAAGAAAATGAACATATTCGTATTCATATCTATTAATTTATCAAAAAAAATATTATTTATTTACTGTTCGTTAAGTTAACGAAACGAACTGTTATCAAATTATCGATTATCGTTGACATCCTTAATCTCTCAGTGTTGCTCTTCCTTCATGCGAGCAAGATAACCCAAAGAAAATTTCTAACAAACATTTTGCATGGCTTCAGATCAATTGCCCCCATGTCGGAGCGCACATAGGCTCCTCTTCTGAAATTTCCAGAGGTGTTCCTCGGAAACATCATTGTGTACTCTCGTTCTCGTTACTCTTCTTCCTTCCCGTTATCTCTATGTGACTTAAAAAACAATTACCCCCGTGACCAATTGTATGTTAACGAAATAATTTTCTGAGTGGGAGAACATCCTAACCTAATCAAATGATTTTAGTTTCAACAACAGACGTTAGTTCATGAAATAAAACATCTAATAATAACTGAAGAAAAAGAGCAACGTAAGGAGGCAAAATTTACATAGATAAATACCGTATCGAGTTTATTATGATCCGATATAAGTTAACTTGATTAATGGTTGACTTAGTTGAATTATATGTTTGAAATAAATTTAATATAGAGTTTAGTATTCTTAGTCCATAAAATATAAGATGTACGGACTAATATTATATTATATTATCATTATAATTTTAATTTTAAAACAAATTATTATTTATTAAATAATCCATAACAACACAGGTACAATTTACTCGTGACTTAAATCCCTCTAAGAACTCATTTGGTTGTGTCTCAAAATTCACTCTCACACGTCCAACCAAGTATGTTGTCTCGCCTTGGCTTCTGAATTTGCGAAGATTTTTCAAGTAAAGAGAGAGAGAGACAGATGACTTCGAGGTGCGACGAAAAAATCTCACGAGACTCCGCTTCCGGTGATTTTGTCATCAATTTTTGATGGATTAAAAACATATTAGGACATGTTTGTAAGATTGGAGCAGGATTAAAAGGGAGATAATAAATGTTATTTATATACTTTTACGATCTTTACGTCATTTTACTAATTTTACTATAACATTTCAAAGTTTTTATATTTATATTTTTAATTTTTATTAGATTCTATAAAATAAATTAAACATCAAAATAATAAAAATATGTATTATTATTATTATTATTATTATTATTATTATTATAAATTGTGTTCATCCTATCAGACTTATTTTTCAAATTGCATCCACCTTGTCAGACGCACTTTTCAACTCGCGTCCACCTTGTCGTGCGTGATTTTCAAATCGCATTTATCACGTAAGACGCCATTTGTAAATCAGGTCCAACCTACCGGATGCAATTAGAAAGCATCCATTCCATTAGACGCGCTTCATATAGAAGACAATCAATAGTCTTTTTAAAAATTTTAAAATAGTCTTTAACAAAAAACAGTCTTTTAAATTTTTTCTCTTAAATCGATACTCAACAAAATTAAATATAATTTTAAATTTATTTAAACTTTTTCTATGTCAGATAATTTGTAAGGATATGTCCGATCGTGAATTTTTTAAAATATCTCGACATAAAAGTGTTACTAAGTAAGCTTAAATGTGATCCAAGTCGATCGTGACATTGTATCGTCGAGTCAATAAGAAACGACAAATCTTACCGTAAGGGGAGTGCTAGTTGTTAGAATGGTAAAAAAAAAAAAAGTGGGGATCTTTCTTACATTTCTTTAGAGAAAGGTCTTTTTTAGTGGTTTAGATATTGCCTATTGATGATTTATTAGTCGGTTAGGTGGAGCAAGGATGTAAGCTCCGCTCTGGCAGACACTTAAATTTA
Organism: Amorphophallus konjac; assembly: GCA_022559845.1. Taxonomy (NCBI): domain Eukaryota; kingdom Viridiplantae; phylum Streptophyta; class Magnoliopsida; order Alismatales; family Araceae; genus Amorphophallus; species Amorphophallus konjac. The sequence continues at coordinate 483,157,309 of CM040122.1, forward strand.
GCTCAGATTATTTTAAGTGAGGTAATTTGATTCACTTCTATCTCATCTTACTTCGATATCAATGTACAAAATCTATTGGGTTAACATATCCCACGTGGAGAGGTGGGATAGTTTGATCCCACTTAACCCCTCTTAACTCACATTTGGTCAGATTATTTCAAATAGTCTCTGCCAAAATAAATAAGGTTAAGTTAAACACTAAATCAGGCTTATTCAAAAGTTAGCTGCAAAACAAAGCGGAGCTAAGGGTGAGAAGGGAAAAAGGCTGGAAACGGTTGTGTTTCAATAAAGCACGTTCGAAAGATGGCAGCTGATGAGCAATTATAATCCTTTGCCTCGTGCTCCTGAATATTAATAATCGTCATGTGCCCTTCCTTTAGTTTTGAAAGCTGTACCTTTCTAGCTCAAATATAACGTTATACTCTTTGTTTTGATGATAAAAGGACCTAAACATAGTGATGATAGTGTAATAATAAGAAACCTAAATTCAAATTTAATACATGAGTAGAGTAGAGAGGCTGCGAAGAGAGAGAGAGAGAGAGAGAGAGAGAGAGTATTCCCAAACTTAATACCTGTCTCGGATGGGTAATCGATCGTAAACACACTTAATTCCCGTGTGATCAACCCCGTCTCGAACGATTACCCCGTCCGCGATGGACACCGAGCATGACTCCAATGCATGATACAAACGTTGTTTTCAGATCCCAACTCGTTTGAGTGGAGTGGAGTGGAGTGGGGTCAACTTGGTTGGTATTCCTCCTCCAGGTGCCGTGCGCGTGACTGCGGAAGCCGAGAGGAGCGGAGGCTGTGCGTGGGGTGGCGTGTTTGTCGTCTCGTTCCGGATCAAGGAAGAGAGATGGAAGGCGAGTGCTGCAAGAGGGAGGAGGACCAGGAGAGGAAGCTATTCTGCATCTGCCTGGAGGACTACATGGATTTCTCCTATGACCTCCTCCATCGCCCCGATTTCATCATCGACCAGCTCAACCATGTTGGTTCTCTCTCTCTCTCTCTCTCTCTCTCTCTCTCTCTCATCTGATTTCTGACCACATCTGCAACATGAAGCAGTCGCTAGAGCTATCTTGTTCCGATCGATTTAATTAGTGTTTCATTTCTCATCATATTCCTTATTTATTATTATGTGAAAGAAGCGCAGCAGCATATGGATTCGGGGATGTCCATCAAACCCCCCCCCCCCGGCCCTTTCCAAACCCTTCATCGGTTCTTCCTTTTTCCGCTTTTGATTTGTTTGTTTGCTCCTACCTATCGATCGACTGACAGACGCATTCTCAGATCCGTAGTGCACCCGGCCCCGCTCCGTCAAATTCGGTGATGAGAAGCCATAGCCATTACTGGTTTTCCCTTTTATTTATAATTGGTAATTTTAACCGGACCGGAGCTTGGTGTTGGGATTGGTGGGGGTTTGGGGTTTTCCGAAGACTTCTCCCCTCCTCTGTGACTGTGAGTTGAATGACATCTTTTTAATTTGTTTGTTATGCCACAGATCATCTTCATGCACGGCTTCATCCGGATGCACGGGCGTCACAAGGTTAGGTCCCTTCATGCTAGCTATCATCCTATCTCCGTCGATCTCTTCTTCATCAATGAATTATCTGGGGCCATGCATGTGCAGCCGCCCTAGCTAGAAAGATAAGCTAGGCAGGCAGCGGTGTTTTGTCACTTGAGAGAGAGACCCCCCTCCTAATCTCTCTCTCTCTCTCTAACATCCCTGGACGCAAGCAGGCGGAGATCATGCGCACCTTGGACGCGATGGAGCTGATGCAGGCCGGGCGGTCAACGCTGCAGGAGAGCATCAGCTGCTGCGCCCCGCTGGCCGTGGAGGAGGTCATCCGGGACCTCCAGGCAATCGGGTGGCGGGAGTGCCCAGTCGGGTCCGTCCAGAGCGTGGGGCCGCCGCCCAGCGGGGCCATCGAAGACGACACCGTTACCATCGCCTCCCCCCTCTCCACCATCTGCTGCCCCACCACGTCCGCCTCCGCCGCCCGGGAGAAGGAGGAGGAGAAGAAGAAGGCGGCGAAGAGGCTGACCAGAAAGAGGAAGCGAGCCCAGGCGGCGTTGTCCCCCCCCCCTTCTCACGGTGGCCCCACCAACGAAGAGGCCTCCCGCTAAAAAGTGTGGCATGGGGGCGTGGCCCCACTCACGGCGTTTAACTCGTTCTTCTTCTTCGTCTTCCGTTTTCTGTCGCTTTCGTTGGACGGTGTCTGATGATTGTGAGGCGAGCAACTACGTCTCGGGCTTGGGCGCCGGTGGTCTCGAGGCAAATGGACGTTTCATGATGATGAAAGGCACAACTCTTACATCTCGTCTTGCAGATTTGAAATCTTGACCCATCTGGGAGCGTGCTAAAGATTGGGTCTTTTCTTATGATGGCATTGTGAAATGGAATGAACGATAGATGATGTAAATCAATCATGAAAGATGTTTTTTTTTCTATTTTCCACCCCTTTTGGTGGTGGGTTTATCTTTAATATCGAAGATGGTTATATACGTACTTTTAGACTCTCGGGTATTCTACTTAATATTTTCATATTTTTTGTAAAGGAATGTTATGATGCTATCTGTAATGGTTGTGACTGTATCGTTACCGTACTTTCGGTTGATTTAACTTGGGTTAATTGAGAGTTAAAAATAAAATTATTAACTTATTCTTAAGTTCTCTCTCTCTCCAAAATTATTAACTTTTTTTTTAAATTCTCTATCTCTCCCTCTCTCTCTCACACGCGTGTACGCGCATGCACACACAAGGGAAATTTTAAGATTGGAGAGAGGGTGGCCGGGAAAGGTGGTTGTAGGGTGTCAGCGACTTGGGACAATAGAAGGTATGATGGTTGTCGATGCGAGGGTTGGCGGGGTGTCGACGGCATGAGACTCCTCAGGTTGAGGGAGAGAGTAGTGTCACGGTCCAGAACATCCAAGTGATGAGCCCGGTTTTGAGATCACGTGAGTGTTGCAGGTGTGGAGGTGTGAGGGTTCCATAGCGATAGTCGGGAGAGAGGGACATCCTTTCTAGCGAGGAAGGGGGCACTTCCCTATTCCACAGTGGGGAGTCCCAAAGGGGGGGGGGTCTTCGATGGGAAGGGAGAGGGGTTCCAGGGTGCAAAGGTGAGGCTTCTTGTCAAGAGTGAGGCAGGGAGAGAGATTCAAGGGTGGGGGGTGGGGGTTCCAATGAGGAGGGGCATGGGATTCCATGGTGTGGGGGTGGAGGTTCTAGCGGGGAGGGGGCTGGCCACCGAAGGGGGGGACCCCCAACCCGGCGTCTCTCTCCTCTCTCTCTCTCTGTCTCTCTCACACACACATAGAGAGAGAGAGAGCAATAGTCAGGGTGTTTAGGATATTTTATATACTCTGACGTTTTCTATCGAATATTCACAGAACATGGGTGGCATTAAACTGTAGGGATATATATAACCACAATCATTCGACATATTTGGAAGATATTTTTGATAATATGCTCAAATAAGAGACATATTTGACATAACTAATATTTAGAGAGATATTTATGTAAAAAACCCTATACTTTTAACACTTTTATTTGTCATCCTCGTCTTAATTGTGGTCATGTATATTTAAGATTTTTGTCTTGTATCCTTTAAATCATTGTATTTATTATTAGAGATTTTTACATAGTAGTCCCTGCAAATTTAGTGAATTATCGATTAGTCTCTCAAATTTGATTATTATCTTAAAGGTCCCTTTAGTTATCTCTGTTGTCCAAATAAGTCCCAACCGTTATTTTAAATCGACGAAAATTAATTAGATCAGAGTTTAATTGACTCAATATAATAAAAAAACTAACTTACCCCTAGTTAGTCGCATGCGCGCGCGCGCGCGCGCGCGTGTGTGTGTGTGTGTGTGTGAGAGAGAGAGAGAGAGAGAGAGAGAGAGAGAGAGAGAGAGAGGTGAGAGGAAACTCCCCCTCCTCCTCTAATCCCCTTCCTGTCCCCCTCCCCCCCACCTCCGGTGGGACGCCCTCCGGTCCTCCTCCCCCCTGCCCCTCTGGTTCACTGTCTCTCCTCCCCCTCCGATAGCCTTCGTCTCCCCTTGGCACTGCCTTCTTCTCCCCTCCGGTTCCACTCTCCCCTCCTCCCATTCGCACTGTTGCGGTGCCTCTGTTCAAAACAGGGGCACCAGTGGCTTCTTTATCCCTGCCCCCCTCTCTCCTCCTCCCATTCGCACTGCTGCGGTGCCTCTGTTCAAAACAGGGGCACCGGTGGCTTCTTTATCCCTGGCCCCCACTCCTCTTCTCACTCCCTCACTCTCTCTCTCTCTCTCTCTGCTCTACTCCCTCCTCCCACACTCTTCACGTAGCCCCCCCTCTCTTCTGCACCTCTCACGTAGCTCCTCTCCCTCCTCTAGCGTCGCTCATCATCTCCCTCTCTCCCTCTCTCTGTTTTCTCTCGCTCACATACAGACCACTCCGCTGGCCCCTTCTTCGCACCTCTCCCACCCTCCGGCGCCCCTCTCTCTCCCTCTTCTCTCTGCTACACACACAACACACTCTTCACTTGCATGCACACACATTACACACACACTGCACACACGCAGTCGGCGGCGACTTCCCTTTCTCCCCCTCGCCATTGTCGCAGCATTCTCACCCCTCTCACGTGCTCTCTCCTTCTCTCCCACACACACTTGCACCACTTTCTCTGTAATATCATGGACCTTTCGGATCCTTCTTCATAGATCCCGAATCTTGTTTCTCAGAGTGTCCAACTCTGTTGTGTCTGAAATTTCATTTCGGACATCTTTTGTGTTCGGATCGACGCGATCCGGAGTTGTTTCGGAGGCCCGGAGTACGTCCGCGGCTTTTCCGCGTGTGTTTTCCGATTTCCGGTGTGTGTTTCGGTAATTCCTTCGGAACCTCGTTGCGGGTGAACCGCGTCGTTCACCTAGGCGAGAGTGGTACCGTTGCGATCGGTGCATTCCGAGGATCGCGAAAATAAAATTTTGACTTTTTCGATATTTTCTGGAATTTTCAGATTTTCTATAAATATCAAGCTTTTTCTCTCTCCCCACCCTCCTTCTTCTTCCTCTTCTTCTTCTTCCTCCCATCGTGAGAACCGCCCTGTAATGCCCCAGATCTTTGTTGGATCCTTAGTGAATCTTTGTCGGATCTTTATCAGGTCTTTCGGATCCTTTTTGGAGAGTTTTGGATCGCTTTTGTAGCTCCCGAGTTGAGTTTTACGATCTGTGTGGGTTTTTCCCTCGTACTAGTTACGGAACCCTACGGTGAGTTTATTTCTCAATTCATCGACTCATGGACGCCGCAGTTGCGATGTACTCTTCGAGCCGATCGTTTCAACTATTTTTACGTATTTTTCTGAATTAGTGCATTTTTGACGCATTTTACGGATTTTTGGAAATTAGAAAAATTTCTAATTTCTCCTTTTCTAACCCACCTCTCTCTCTCTCTCATCTCACTCACGCCCTCACTCTCTCTCTCTCCTGTTCTCTCTCGTTCTCTCACCCTCTCGGCTCCGGTTGCGGACGGAGGCGGCCGTGGGCGAGGTGACGATGCTGGGGAGCTGCTGAGGCGCGTGATGGAGCGAGGATCGGTGCAGTTTGTGCGCGATCCCGAACGGTGGATTCAAAGCCGATGGTTCGGTTCGCGATGTGGTTTTCGACGTGGTTTAGTCGCTTCGGCGCTCGGTTTCTTCGGTGGAGGTAGGGAGATGGACCGCCACTTCGTCCCGCACATTTTCCCTACTTTTGGGCGTAGTTTGGTGCTCGATCGGGGGAGATCGGGTCGGTTTAGTGAAAATCGTCATTTTCGGAGTTTTCAGGGTTCGCAGGAAAATGGCAACCATTTGCGGCGTGGCTAGTGTTAAAATGACCACTGGGATGTCTGGATCCCATTCACGTCAGTTTCGTGTCGATCGATTGTCATTCGAGGCCGGTAGGAGTCCGAGAACCTCGGTGACCCGTTTTGGGTCGATTCGTCAGAATCGCCCCATTCTTGCGTTTTAGCGCGTGCATGTGGGCTTTTTAGCCTCCAGACGTTATTTTTCATCGTTTAGCTTTGTATCCCCTGCGCTTTGGCGTGTATGGGGTGTGGAACGGGCCGATTCGGCGTTTCCACTGTTTTCCCGACGTGGCCGGTGTAGCGGTCGTTTCAGAGACCATCACAGTCTCTAACGGCCCTACGATAGATCGCCACAGGCTCTGGGCGTTTCAATTTTTGTGAGGATGTGGGAGTGTGACGGTCCATCATTGGTGCGTCACAGCCCTCTGACGCATCCAGGTAGGTGCGTCACAGCCATTTCGTTTTCTTGAGGTTTTGGTCAGCCGGTTGCCCTGACGGCCCAGTCCTCATGCGTCACAGCCCTGTAATGCACCTTTCTTGGGCCGTTACATGATGTTTGACTGGATTTGACCGTGTCAGTCAGTTCGTGTAGCGGTCGTTCCCCTATGCATCACAGCCTCGTAACGCGCCTGTCCTAGGCCGTTACACGCTGTTTGGCCGAGTTGGGTGGCTGTGTCGGTTGGTTCTAACGGCCTTGCCCCCATGCGCCAGGGTGCTGTAACGCGTCCGTGCTGGACCGCTACCTGCTGTTCGACCAGTTTTTAAGCTTGGGCCTGTCGGCTCTGACGCACCTGTCCTGGTGCGTCAGGCTCGTGTAACGCGCCTGTGGTGGTGTGTTACAGCCCTGTTGGGGTCGTGATGGCCGTTGGGTGGTTCGGTGTTCGCCCGTGTGATGGGCAGTCATAGGTTTGTGTTCTAGGGCTTTGTTTGTGTGGCAGTGGTCTTCTTGATCGGTCGGGTTAGGTGATTGGGTGTGGTCTTTTCCATGACTGCGACAATTCCCTAACGACGCAATCTAGAACTGCCAATGCCCTTGTCTCTGGTTGCGTGGCGGCTGTTCTGTGACTGTCGGGTCTGCCTAGCAGTTGAATGACGGTCCGTTTTGCCAGAGTGTCGTTATTGCTGCTTCAGTTTCTGCTTGTCTTGGCTTGATCTCGTGGTCTGCCCGTGACCCGTGGGTGTCTGTTGACGTCCTATGAGGGCAATGACCATGATGGACAGCCAGGGATGCTTGTGCTTGCTGCGTGTGGGTCTGTGCGTTGGTTGTTTGTGTCGGTGTTGTCTGGCTCCAGTCAACCGGGGGTTACCCAGGGGTTGACAGGTGGCTTTGTGTGTCTCGGCTGTTCTGTCCAACCCTAGACATTGGTTCTGGATACCTCGAGGTATTGTCCTACCTCGGTCTGTGTCTCCAGGTGTGCTGAGGGTTCTCAGTGTTCCCTCAGGTCTCCGTGCGTCGTATTCTTGCGAGTATGTCGTTTTCCCTGGCTTAGGGTTAGACCGATTGGCGGCTTGTTCCGCTGTTCGTGACGATCTTGCCTTCGAGTCGTCCGACTCAAGGATCGTTGCGCTGGTAGGTCTAGTTTCCTTGTCTTGAGTCGGTCGGCAGTTGTCTGTACTGCCATTGGTGCTTGGAAGTACGGGTGACAGTGTCTATTTTACCTATCTGTACTTTGGCACTTGTGTTTTGGGTCTCTGTGTTCGTGAGCCTCCACCTTCTGTTACCCTCGACTTTCAGTTGTCGACCCACCTCAGGAGTGGTGGGAGGGGTGTTCCCGTTAAACGGTTCCTAAGCTAGTTCCGTGGGCTCCCGGTTCGGTTACCGTAGCGTCCTACGGGGGGAGAATACTAGATAGAGGCCTGGCTTAGGTGAGAGCCAGTGTGTGCACACGTGGTTAGGGGCTTGTGGATGAGGCATCGACGGGCGTTCCCTTGACTAGTTACTCAAATTCGGTTGCTGTTCTGGTTTGGGTCCGGTCAGCGTGTACTGGAGTCTCCGCCGGTTTGGTTAGGCATTGTTAGACTCGGTATGTGGAGCGCAGCATAAGACGTCAGTGGACGCAGCTGGCTATGGAGAGGCACTCCCGTCACGTGACACGTGACTCTCGGCATTTCTGTGCGTCGCGACCTTCCCGGGTTAGCCTTTCTGTGGCTATACTCGAGGTCAGTGTTCTGTCGCTTCCGCGACGTTCTGGTCGTGCATGGGGCAGTGTGCACGACGTCCTGGTCGTGTTGTCGGTTGTCGGTCTAGGTTTTCCTAGGCTTTCTTATTGTCCTTGCGTGTCTTCGCTTTAGGCCTGGCGTTTTGTCGACAGATCGGCAACTCCTGACCGTGTCAGCTCTGAGTCACCTTCCTGCTGTTGCTTGGAGTAGTTTGGGGTGCCGAGGTTAGTTCGGTAGCCGTTGTTTGGCACGGGCTCCCTCCCCCTCTTCCTTAGCTTGCTCCATACTCCTGCTACCCGTCTGTTCCGCGTTCTAGTGTAGACTTGCAGCTTTCTAGTGTAGCTTTCCTGTTTGGCTACTACTGTTGTTTACCATGCAGTTTTTAGTGTGTTACTGCGTGTTTTTCAGTGGGGATCCGCGTGACCCCTACTGAGCCAGTGACACGAGACTCACCCCTGCTTTTCAGGTGGGGTGATGTTCGTTTTGCTTCCGTGGCTCCTGGATCTGCGTGCTGTTGTGGCCAGCTGGTACCCTCGTTGGGCTTTCCCCGACTTTCTGGTACGTCTTTCTTCTCTGTCGACTGTACTTGGTAGACTTGCTATCCTTCCTTTGGACTTGACTCTGGATATATAATTGTTAATTGTAATATGTTAATTAAAAAGTAATTTGATTTCTGCTATTTCAGTAACCCGGTCTAATGAAATTTAATTGCTTACTGCTATATCTGTCAGTTCAATGTACTACACGACAATCCTTTTTCCCTTCGGAGCTTTACCGCTCTTGGGAGGCCTCGCGGGTTCCAAGTGGTATCAGGTGTATTCGATTATCTTATCGGGTATATCTGGTATCCGGGATCCGGGTCGTCACAGTTGGTATCAGAGCGTTGTCGTGTGAAATATATGGGAATCTCAGATATACAGTTACTAGAGTCGTTAAAGTCCAGTACAGTCCTCAGCTGGCTTGGGTTTTGCGATTCCTTATCGCTTGGTTTTCGTGTATTGTCTTGTGTGTGCTGTTCTAGCACTGTGCGCGGTGGTTTTGCTCTCGTCAGGAAGTGACGAGGTGCCTCTTTACCGTTGTGATGTCTGTCTCGATCATGTCGTACTTGGCAGTGTTCGCCGGAAGGCTTGAATCTGCGGTACGTTGTTCGAGGGTTTCTTTGTAAGTTGTTCAAGTTGCTGTTGACCTTTGGCCTTGGTCTGATGACCGTACACGCTTCCACGTTGTTTTGGTCGTCCCGGCTTGAGTCTGTTCAGCTCCTGATGTGTCCTGCTTCTATTGAAGTGCTCGATTAGATTCTGTGATTGAGAAGTTGCTCAGGCAAGCTAGGATTTTCCCTTCATGGCGAGCTTTTGTTGTTGAGCTTGATGCTTCTCATCCCGTCTGGTGGATTCTTTTCGAGGTTTGTGATGCGGGACGGACCACGGACACGACAAGCTCACGATTGTCCCTTAACGAGGGAAGCGTCGGACGTGCGCGGTTGAGAAACTGGCAATGAGCTAGGGTGGTTGGCTCTCTTTTGTGCCCGGATCGGGTCACGGGACGGTGATGCTCTCTCTCGCAGCAGTGGTAATAAACAATATATAGCAAGCTAGATATCCCTACACATGCTCTCTAGCAGCGGCATAAAGATGTATATACGAAAGAAAGCAAATGCCGAATAAGGGAGCGAAAGCGATACCTCCACGCTCTTGGTGTGGGGACGACGGACCCGGCCGAACTCGTACTCCCGGGACAGTTAATACATGAATATTACATCAATGAATTATGGCCCACTCCACCCAGGGAGGTAAAGGGCGACACAATGGGGTCCGGGAGGACCGATTTCGGGTTGACGGGCGGCTTCTCGCGTAGCTTCGGCAGCACCCGAACTCGTGAATGTAGGGCCCACGTGCTGTCCGGAGGGACCGTGTGGGACCGGGGCGGCACCACTACGGTGGGGACACCTGGAGGGGTTCTGCCAAGGATGGAGGCGCGCTAGTTCGCCGGCCGGAGGCCGGGCGACTCCGATCGGCACCGGTGGGAAAAGCCGGCCACGGATATGTTGTTTCTATTTTTCAGCGTGCGACCCGATGAAATCGCTCGCCGCGACCAGCACCGATGTCGGAATGCGACGAAACTGGCGCCGTTGGAAAGCTACTTCGAAACACTTCAAGATAGGATTGGATAGAGATGCTGGATCTTCACGGATCTGAGCCTTAACTATTTTTGAAGCTGCTGTTGTACAGTACCCAAACCCTCAGATCAACAGGGAACTTTCCTGTGGATTGCCTTTGACCGTGAGGTAGACGTCCGAATCTGAAGTTGGGTTCTTCAGCAAAGTTGTAGGAAATCCAAAGAGGAAATCAGGACTATTTTTATATCTGGAACATATGGTGGCCTGGATTTTCAAGAGTTTACACTGGACTATGGTCGGATCTGGACTGATGCAGACAGAACTGTAGATGAGTTGGGAAAAGAATTTCTAAAAATATGAAACGAACGTTCTAAATTCCACGAAAATTTGGAGAGGTAGAGGAGGGTGGACAAAACTTCAGTAAAATTGGGGGCTCCAGGAAAAATCAAAAGCTGGTCGGGGAATGGAAAATTCAGGAAAACTATTACTGTAGACAGAGATCTGGCAGAACTAGAATGACAGTTTGAATGAAAATGGAAAAATACCAAATGAAGGAAATATGACTTGAATTTTTTTGTGAAGATAAGGGTTCGAGAGGTGAACCACTCCTGAAAATTTCAGCTCCAGAGGAGGAGGGAGGTGGGATTAGAAATTCGTGGAAGTTGCCTCTGTCCTGGATGGACAGATTACCGAAGACGGGTTCGCGGCGGCTCGATGGGGCACGAACGGCGGCGGCGGCACCGATGAACTCAGAGATTGAGGGGGAGGAGATAGAGGTGATCCACTCTAGAAATGGGGGTTGGGGATGAAGAAAACCAGGGGGAAAGAGAGGGGGGGTCAAAATTCTCACAAGGGGGGGCTCTTGCACAATGCTTTTTTTACTTTCATTAATTCTAGAATAATAGAAATACATGACTTATATAATAAATAAAAAAAGACCATGAATACCCTTAGATCTAAGATCTGGAGGGGCATTTAAGGGACTTCATATTTGATCCAAATAAAATAAAAAAAATGAAATTCCTAATTAATTCTAATGGGGGACAAGGTAGGTGAGGTAGGTAGCCTACCTTTGAATTTTTAATCCACTTGTCTCCCATGTGGTCAATTGACATTCAAACCTTCTAGATGGCCACCTAGAATGGTTGACCAGCCCCACATAGGTGACATGGATCAATGGGAAAGAGCTGAGGGCCCCCTAACTGGACCTACTACACAATTACATAAAAACCCACAGAATCCAAGGGAATGACGCATTGGCTTACAAAGCCGTACAATTGCGCTTATACTTTCCCATGGATATAAAAATAAAATAAAGGACATAAATGCAAAATAAAATGTACATGCTCGGTGTCGATTCCCATCAACTCTCCCTGGGTGGGAGGAACTCGACCCCGTCGAGTAGGGGTATGGATGCTCGGGTACTCCGGCGGATATGTCACCGTGCCAAGTAGCGCGGGTATGCTCCACTCCAAGTGATCGTCACCTGCTCAGTCCATATATACTCGATATGCACGAACTGCTATGGGCTAAAGGTGGACACTCCGGGTGAGGCACTCTCAAAATGGGAGGAGGCGGCTCGAAGACTCACTAGGAATCACCGCTGGGTCCCTGTAGGTGACTGATCCGGGTATAGAGGTAGAACCGTGCCCAAACTCCTCGAGTGAGTCTACTCGCTTTCACACTCATAAGGGACTGACATCGACGAGCTTGCACACGACACATGCAGACTCACCATGCACGAACACACATATGCAAACCACACAAATAAGAAGCCGACTCATGACTCGAGACAAATCTATGGTTAGTCCGACCCGTACATGGATGACGGCGGACCAGGACACCCGAACGTATGCCATGCATGCATCTGACGTAACCGGTGGTTGACATCATGCGGAAATCCTAGACCTCCTAAGGTGGGCCATGCATGCATATGGGATGTGGATGTGGGAGGACCAAGAGTATTTCCCCTAGATGATGGTGTATCTTGTAGGTGTACGGGCTTGGTGGGCGTAGATGACCCGGCCCATGGGGTAGGAGTGTGATAGTGGACTCCTCTAAGAAGTGAAGTATATATGGAGGGTCTAGGGGTCCACTAGGGAATGCGTCAAAGGGATCAAAGAAGGTATGACCCTTTGTGGTGGGTTCCCACAAGTCACGGTCCCACGTGTAGAAGTTTTGAAGGTGTGGATAGTCACCTTCTTGAATTGTGACGGGTGGGACGGGGATCGTAGGCAAGAAGTATGATTCCTCCCTCGGACAAAAGGGTATGAATTCGGGCTCATTTGGTAGTGGGAGAAGTAGAAGAACCTCCGTGGTGACACAACCCACGGTGCACTCGGAGGTAATGGACCCGAAGGCCGGATGGGTAAAGCTAAGACTAGCGGGTTGGTCAAAGCCTCGGGCCAAAAGATGCGTCAACTTCCATTGTGAATCTAATCCCATGACAAGATCGTCCAATGTGTCAACATGGTGACTAGATCGAAATGTGGTATGGAAGGAATTGACCGGCACTAAAGGGAGGATGGGGTCCATAGGTGAGAAGGGAGGTGGGATCAAGCCTTCTTTGAGCCATCTAAGAAGTGGCTCGGCTATGTATAGCGTACCCGTTAGAAACACGGGAGGCTCGGGATTTGGTGGCCCCAAGTTTGACGGCTCCGGATGAAGATCGGAAGTAGATAGCAATGGAGCATCCACGGGTGGTGAAGGAGCGCGTGTCATTTCCAACCAATCCGAAATCAGTTCATCGAGTTCCTCGAAGGAGGCGCGGGTTGGAGTAGGGGGTGGCAATGGAGCCCTCATAGGTAAGGAGGAGATGTCCACCTCGTGACGAAGGGGCCCGTGGGGTGACTCCAAGGACGTCCGATCTACCCCGGTAGAAAATCGATCTAGGCTAGTACTAAACCGATCTAGGCTTGTATTCAACCCTTGCACTTGTCCCATCAAGGCTTGGAACATTGCGACCACTTCATCGGCACTATGGAATTGGGGTGTGGCCATGGTGGCTAAGATGTGGTTGGGTCCCCTAGGAATGGATATGCAAGGCCATTTTTTTTATTTTAAAAGCAAAATGTGATGCTAACTAATACACCTAGACATAACCAAAACTCGGTACGTGGCGGAGATAACCGATCCGAAGTTCACTCGCGCAAGTGTACGGCCTTCCCGATAGGCGTAGCCTAACGTTCGGACAACACCTTTTGATATACCGAGTAAAGGGATGTAAATACAAAAAGACACTTTTTTTTATTTTAAAATAATGATGACCCTAAACACGACTTAGATAATGATTAATGACTAGACATAAATGACACACTCCTTTTTTTTTGACACCCTAGACTCAAACTCGCTCTGATACCAAATTGATGCCGGACGGACCACGGACACGACAAGCTCGCGATTGTCCCTTAACGAGGGAAGCGTCGAACGTGCGCGGTTGAGAAACTGACAATGAGCTAGGGTGGTTGGCTCTCTTTTGTGCCCGGATCGGGTCACGAGACAGTCACGCTCTCTCTCGCGTAGCTTCGGCAGCACCCGAACTCGTGACTGTGGGGCCCACGTGCTGTCCGGAGGGACCGTGTGGGACCGGGGTGGCACCACTACGGTGGAGACACCTGGAGGGGTGCTCCCAAGGATGGAGGTGCGCTAGTTCGCCGGCCGGAGGCCGGGCTACTCCGATCGGCACCGGTCGGAAAAGCCGGCCACAGATATGTTGTTTCTATTTTTCAGCGTGCGACCCGACGAAATCGCTCGCTGCGACCAGCACCGATGTCGGAATGCGACGAAAATGACGCCGTTGGAAAGATACTTCGAAATAATTCAAGATAGGATTGGAGAGAGATGCTGGATCTTCATGGATCTGGGCCTTAACTATTTTTGAAGCTACTGTTGTACAGTACCCGAACCCTCAGATCAACAGGGAACTTTCCTGTGGATTGCCTTTGACCGTGAGGTAGACGTCCGAATCTGAAGTTGGGTTCTTCGGAAAAGTTGTAGGAAATCAAAAGAGGAAACCATGACTATTTTTATATCTGGAACATATGGTGGCCTGGATTTTCTAGAGAGTTTACACTGGACTATGGTCGGATCTGGACTGATGCAGACAGAACTGTAGATGAGTTGGGACAAGAATTTCTAAAAATATGAAACAAACGTTCTAAATTCCACGAAAATTTGAAGAGGTAGAGGAGGCTGGACAGAACTCCCAGTAAAATTGGGGGCTCCAAGAAAAATCAAAAGCTGGTCGGGAAATGGAAAACTCAGGGAAACTATCACTGTAGACAGAGATCTGGCAGAACTAGAATGACAGTTTGAACGAAAAACGAGGAGATAGAGGTGATCCACTCTAGAAATGGGGGTTGGGGATGAAGAAAACCAGGGGGAAAGAGAGGGGGGGTCAAAATTCTCACAAGGGGGGGCTCTTGCACAATGCTTTTTTTACTTTCATTAATTCTAGAATAATAGAAATACATGACTTATATAATAAATAAAAAAAGACCATGAATACCCTTAGATCTAGGATCTGGAGGGGCATTTAAGGGACTTCATATTTGATCCAAGTAAAATAAAAAAAATGAAATTCCTAATTAATTCTAATGGGGGGGACAAGGTAGGTGAGGTAGGTAGCCTACCTTTGAATTTTTAATCCACTTGTCTCCCATGTGGTCAATTGACATTCAAACCTTCTAGATGGCCACCTAGGATGGTTGACCAGCCCCACATAGGTGACATGGACCAATGAGAAAGGGCTGAGGGCCCCCTAGCTGGACCTACTACACAATTACATAAAAACCCACACAATCCAAGGGAATGACGCATTGGCTTACAAAGCCGTACAATTGCGCTTATACTTTCCCATGGATATAAAAATAAACTAAAGGACATAATTGTAAAATAAAATGTACATGCTCGGTGTCGATTCCCATCAGTTTGCCTTGGAACTGCTGTCTTAGTGGTGCCTTTGTCCTGTGTCTATTTAAGTGTGGACAGCTTTACTCTGAGCCTGATTTGTTCGTCATTTTACGGTTGCTTGGCTTTGGACCTAATCCCTGTGTCGAGAGCTATCGCGTACCGTGTTCTGTTGTGCCGTGTCCAGCGGCCGATGTGTTGTGAGGGCTCATTTATCGTTTCAGGATGTGGAGGTAAGCTGAGATTAGCATTTTTCCTTAGGCTTTGTGCTGAAGCTGCTGCTCTTCTCCTATTGCACTTAGGCTCTTGTGATCGGTTATTCGCTGGGTCGGTACTCGTGGCGTGTTAATTGCGATCTCCATAGATTGCGATGGCGCCTGGTGTGTGCTGAGATGCGATTGTCGAGGTTGTTCTGTTGCCTATGTGCGTTCCTTGTGTGCGCGGCGGAAGCGTGTGGGTTGGCTACCCACTGGTCCAGGATCGTTGTTGTTAGATTCTGTCCGATCGAGAGATTTACTTCTTCTAGATGTGACTTCGTCTTGGCTTCTTGTGCCTTGACTCTGTCTGTTGCCGTGCTGTTGCTAGAGTTATTTTGTTATCAGTATTGGCCTCTGCGAGTGTTGGGGAATTTATCGGCATTCCTACTGATTGAGTACCCTCTACTCTGCGTTTCTTCTCGTGGGTGTTGTGCTCTCGAGGCATGTCTGTGGTCCTTGAGATGCGTTCCCCGAGATTGTGGCTTTCCGTGTCGTTTTCTCGTTGTTGTGGGTCTCCCTTGGTAAGCTGCTCGATGCATGACTTGTTCTCTATAGTCGTGTGATCAGCTACCGTTGTGCCTTGATGTGACCCTGCTTGCAGTCATGTTCCGTGGTTCTGTGTGCTATACGGAGCCGGAATCCTGCGAGTATCGCCACTGTGTTGCTTTGTGAGTGCTGTTTTCGTATGATTTTGTGTTTCTGCCTTGGACCATTGCCTTGTCAGTAGCTTGCCGTACTCTTCTTTCCTGGTAGAGTAGCTCGCGACTCGATCAGATTGTATTGTCTGATGAGGACTGACTTGATTGCGCTTGTGGTCCAGTGGTGTTATTGTCGTTGGCGCCCAGTGTGCCAGGTATTCCCTGCCGCCGTTGGCACTGGAGCCGATGATGTGGTCGAGCTATCAGCTGAGAGGACTGTGTCTCCTTGTGTAAGCTGCTGTTTACCGTGCTGTCGTTGTGTTCCTCGGTTTCGGTTGTCTGTGGTTGTGGCAGTCGTGTCTCTATTTCTGGTGAGACGTGAACGACGTTGCCCTGTTTCGGAGGTGTCGGACTTATGTTCACTTGCGTTGTGCTCTGCCCAGAGCGTGTGCTTGTGATGGTGGTCTAACTGTGTTCCTCTGAGTTGTGTTTCTCGAGATTTGTGTTGTGTCGTGGTCGCATCCGTTGGGTTGTCCGTCCCTGCTTCTTCCTTCTTGTTAGTCCTTAATTTCGAGGATGAAATTTCTTGAAGGAGGGGAGGATGTAATGCCCCGGATCTTTCCTGGATCCTTAGTGGATCTTTGTCGGATCTTTATCAGGTCTTTCAGATCCTTTTTGGAGAGTTTCGGATCGCTTTTGTAGCTCCCGAGTTGAGTTTTACGATCCGTGTGAGTTTTTCCCTCGTACTAGTTACGGAACCCTACGGTGAGTTTATTTCTTAATTCCTCGACTCGTGGACGCCGCAGTTGCGATGTACTCTTCGAGCCGATCGTTTCGACTATTTTTGCGTATTTTTCTGAATTAGTGCATTTTTGACGCATTTTACGGATTTTCAGAAATTAGAAAAATTTCTAATTTCTCCTTTTCTAACCCACCTCTCTCTCTCTCATCTCACTCACGCCCTCACTCTCTCTCTCTCCTGTTCTCTCTCGTTCTCTCACCCTCTCGACTCCGGCTGCGGACGGAGGCGGCCGTGGGCGAGGTGACGACGCTGGGGAGCTGCTGAGGCGCGTGATGGAGCGAGGATCGGTGCGGTTTGTGCGCGATCCCGAACGGTGGATTCAAAGCCGACGGTTCGGTTTGCGATGTGGTTTTCGGCGTGGTTTAGTCGCTTCGGCGCTTGGTTTCTTCAGTGGAAGTAGGGAGATGGACCGCCACTTCGTCCCGCACATTTTCCCTGCTTTTGGGGGTAGTTTGGTGCTCGATCGGGGGAGATCGGGCCGGTTTAGTGAAAATCATCATTTTCGGAGTTTTTAGGGTTCGCCGAAAAACGGCAACCATTTACGGCTAGTGTTAAAATGACCGCTGGGATGTCTGGATCCCATTCACGTCAGTTTCGTGTCGATCGGTTGTCATTCGGGGCCGGTAGGAGTCTGGGAACCCCGGTGACCCGTTTTGGGTCGATTCGTCAGAATCGTCCCGTTCTTGCGTTTTAACGCGTGCATATGGGCTTTTTAGCCTCCAGACGTTATTTTTCATCGTTTAGCTTTGTATCCCCTGCGCTTTGGCGTGTATGGGGTGTGGAACGGGCCGATTCGGCGTTTCCACTGTTTTCCCGCAGTGGCCGGTGTAGCGGTCGTTTCAGAGACTGTCACAGTCTCTGACGGCCCTACGATGACGGTCCATCATTAGTGCGTCACAGCCCTCTGACGCATCCAGGTAGGTGCATCACAGCCATTTCGTTTTCTTGAGGTTCTGGTCAGCCGGTTGCCCTGACGGCCCAGTCCTCATGCGTCACAGCCCTATAACTCGCCTTCCTTGGGCCGTTACATGCTGTTTGACCGGATTTGACCATGTCAGTCAGTTCGTGTAGCGGTCGTTCCCCTCTGCGTCACAGCCTCGTAACGCGCCTATCCTAGTGTGACGACCCGAGATCCGGATACCGGGAGGAGCCCGATACCATTCGAATCCCGAACCGCCGCCCACGAGCGGGAGGCTCGGAAGGGCTAAAAAGGAGTGTGGAGGTACAAAGAAATAGGAAATAAGGCAGGACAATTCAACAATTAACAGAAATAATTGAACAACTACAACAGAGTCCAGTCCAACAGAAAAGTACAGTCTAAAGCAGTAAAATGTACCACATGCCAAGTGAACATTCGGCCCGGCTAGCTGGCAACTAAGAACTTCCACGCAACGCCCTCGAACCTCGAGGAAGAACCGCCGCACCTGAAACGCAGGGGTGAGCCTCCTGTCACTGGCCCAGTAGGGATCCCGCGTACAGCCGAGTCCGGGCTTAGGGGGAATTACCAGCTAGAGGACAGGCCTAGGGCGTATGGTCTGAGTGTGCACATGAGGTTGGGGGTGTCGGACGGCGCCGGCAGGTGCGACCCCAACTAGTCCTTGTTCTGTGGTACTGGGTACTGAGTGTGTCTGAGTCTCGCCTGGGGCGTTGTAGCTAGACACTTGTGACGCGGTGTAAGACGTCAGGGGACGCATCCGGTCGTTCTTCTAGTGGGTGGTGCTTCTGTCACGTGACGTGAGTTGTCATGTACCGGGTTCTGTTTCCATCCGCGAGACGGGACTTCGTGAGTGGTTTCAGGAGTGTTCCTGGAGTCGAGGTCTGGGGTTGCCGTTGAGCGTCACCGAGGGCCTTCCCCCAGACAACGTTGTGTTCACGATGGTGAGGTCGTGACCGTGTTCCCTGACCGTGTGGTTTTGGCTCGGGCCCCTTTTGGTGAGGGCAGGCCTCCGCTACGGAGGTATCGTGGCGTTTTCCTAGTAGCGTGGCTAGGGCGGTTCGTGTCTGGTGGTCCCCGATCGTGGAATCGGGTGGTCGGGTGCGTGGCTTGGTTGTCCCCCGACGGGAGACTAGGTCGTGTTTTCTGGTATAGTAGGAGTAGCTGTAGAGCTGTGGTTTTACCGGCCATCGTAGTTACTTTCCTGCTTTCGTAGTTACTGCTTTTGTGCCGCCGTTGTTTCTTAGTTGGGGTTCCGCGGTATCCCTACTGGGCCAGTGACAGGAGGGTCACCCCTGCGTTTCAGGTGCGGCGGTTCTTCCTCGAGGTTCGAGGGCGTTGCATGGAAGTTCTTAGTTGCCAGCTTGCCGGGCCGAGTGTTCACTTGGCATGTGGTACGTTTTACTGCTTTAGACTGTACTTTTCTGTTGGACTGGACTCTGTTGTAGTTGTTCATTTATTTCTGTTAATTGTTGAATTGTCCTGCTTTATTTCTTATTTCTTTGTACCTCCACACTCCTGTTTAGCCCTTCCGAGCCTCCCGCTCGTGGGCAGCGGTTCGGGATTCGAATGGTATCGGGCTCCTCCTGGTATCCGGATCTCGGGTCGTCACAGTTGGTATCAGAGCGTGGTTGTGGACGTACATGGGAATTCGAGATATTGCAGTGATCAGAGTCCGTAAGGTCCAGTACAGTCAGCAGTTGGCATAGGGTTTCGTGCATGTTTTCCGCTTTGTTTCTCACTTGAGAGTTTGAGTGCGCTGTGCGGCGCAGTGAGGGTGGTTGCTGTTCGCGGCTTTCGTGCCGGCGTGGGGTCTGCGGATCGAGGTCGAGAGCTTTCTCCCTTAGGTGGTGGCCCTGGTCGTGTTGCGTTGGGCAGAGATTGCCGGCGGGTGTGTTGCTGTGGTGCTGCGTTCGGGGAATTGCAGCGATGGTGCATCGAGAGATGTTGTGATCATGGTCCGACGTGACACTTGCTGAGTGTGTCGGAGGCGCTGACCTGACGCAGTGATGGTTTTCTCGATGCTGGATGGTGCTGTTTCTAGCGTGCGCGATATTCGAGATCAGGTCGAGTGTGGAGTTTTCCTTCCGTTGGTCGGAGGTGTGATTGTGTTCTCCTTTGGTTGGAGAGAATTGTGTTGGGCTAAGGTTCATCGTCTTGCATTGTGTGTTCGGATTGGTTGGCCTTGTGTGCCACGAAGTCCGTGCGAGACGCGTCCTGCGTTTTGGCAAGGTGGTTGGCTGTGAGAAGCGTTGCCCGTTCCCTGATGCGTAAGGGTGTTGGCGCTGTTCCGGAAGGACGAGTGCCGGCTGGGCGGTGTTTTTGAGATTTGTGGTTGGTGTTATGGTTCCCGAGGTGCGGAGGATCGGAGTCTGCGGGGTTTCAGATGGTTGTCGGGTTGGTGGATCCCGAGTTGTTGTTGTGGTGGTTGTGCGTGTGGATCAGAGTGCGTGGATCATAGCGTTGGTTATTGCGGGTGGATTTCTAAAGAAGTGCAGAGCAGCGGAGGATTGGTTTATCGATGTGCGTTGTCTCCAGTTGTGTGAGACGTGTAGTTGCCGTGCCGTTGCTTGAGATATTGTGGTTTATGGCACTGGCAGGTGGAGAGTTGGGGAAATGTGCTAGCGAGGTTGCAGCATGAGTACCCTATTCTTGCGTTGGAGGTTGCGTTCGCGGATGAGATCGTGTTTTGGAGAAGTGTGTTATAGATTGTAAGAGGGTGTGTGTCCCGTGGCTCTGTGATAAGGGCAGGAGTCAGGATTGGCAGGTGTCCATTTGGATTGATCAAAGGATTTGATGAGACCAGATGGAAGAGCGACGCCTGTGGGCGGAGGCCTTTTTCGTGAGATTGGCGTCGGAGAGTAGTCTCTGATGAGACGTTGGCGTGGGATATTGATCCTCAGTTTGCGACCAGCAAGGGAGGATTCCCCGTAAGTCTGAGTCGAGTGACGTGAAGACCGAGGGGAGATGGAGTCTTTGGGTCCCTCCGTGCTCCCCTGAAGGGTAGAGTTGGCGCAGGGATCCATCTGGATGTAGTGGTGGTCTGTGCGAAGAGTCAGCGGATGGCCTGTCATGAGTTAGATCGTACCTGCTGGGCCGGTGGAGGTTTCCCATTGACGAATGTCTGGTGACCAGTGGATGGTCTTTCACAGACAGAAGATGCTGGTTGTCGGGGCTCGAGCGTGGCGAGAGCCGTGTGCCAATGAGACCTTTGATGGTCGTTTCTGTGATGTGCCTTTCCGGAGGGGATCTGGGCTTTGTCGAAGTTTGTCTTCTGACAAGTGTTGGCACAGTGTTATATCCGGCTTTCGGCTTGCCATGTGTGAAGTGTTTTCTTGGTGCTGAGCCGATGTTCTGGTTGCGGTCTGCTGAGAGGACTGCTTGAGCTGGTGGAGGCTCTGTTTTGGTTGCTCCCTTGAGGAGGGTGTGCGACCTGTCAGCTGGTTGCGAAGCTGATGTGCGATTTGTCTGCTGACCATTGGATGGATCAGTAGTTGTTGCTCGTGTCGAGGGTTGTGTTTCCTCGGTGAGCAAGATTGTGGCTGCGGTGCCATGGTGGTTTCTCGCGTTGTCTGAGGTGATGCCGGACTGTGCCCTTTGATATATGCCTGCTCTGTTGGCCGGTGTGTGCGGCGTGCGGAGCGAGGTGTTGTTTGTGATTGTAAGTCTGGCTGCGTCCCCCAAGATCGGTGTTTTTGTGAGAATCGAGGTTTTCTGTGCTGGGGCTCTGACAGCGTTGTCAGTTGGTTCAGTGTTCTTCCCCTATGACTTCGTGCTAGGTCCTTAATTTCGAGGACGAAATTCCTTTAAGGGGGGAGGGCTGTAATGTCCCAGGTTTTTTTTCGGATCTTTTAGTGGGTCTCGGAGTGTATTTTATGCTTTACACGTGTTTTTCCCTAATGTGCCTTCGGAACTCTGTGCAGGGCGAACCGTGGCGTTCTTCGACTCCGGGACAGCACCACTGCGTTGTGTTCATTCCGAGGATCGCGGAGGTAATTTTTCATAATTTTCTGAATTTATACAATTTTTGGGTTTTCCTATATATACTAACCCTTTTCTCTTTCCCCTTCTCATTCTCTCTTTCTCACTCTCTCTCATCTCTTTCTCTCCCCCTCTCCCCGGGCGGATGACGGTGGCAGAGGAGGGCGAGGCGGCGATGGCGGGAGGCGAGGAACGGGGAACGGGTCGAGGATCGAGGGCCGGTGGCGCGTGGAAGCTCGGCCGCGGGTTCGTGGAGCGGCGAGGGTTTCACGGCGTTTTCTTCAAGGATCAACGAGCTCGGGGCGCGAAATCTTCGGTGGAGGTAGGGAGATGGACCCTCAACCCACGTACTTCATTTCCCGCGAGTTTTGTAGGCCGTGGTGAGCCGAGCGGGCTAAACGGGGCGATTTGGGGAAAATGCATGTTTTGGGTGTGTGAGCCGGATCTTCCGTTTTACCGTATTTTTGGGCGATCCAAGGGTTTAGATGCATGCCTAGGGGCTTGGGGAATGTTTTCTCTTTTGTTTCCCCTTCACCTGGGGGTGAACGGGGCGGGGAATGGTTTTTCCTACGGTTTCCACCGTTTTCGGGCGCGGACTGAGAACGCGCTAGCCTCGGCTAGCGCGTTCTTGATGGTCGCGCTGCCCCGACGGGGCGCATTCATCGGGGAAGATGAGTAGTTTGGCGGTTCCTGTCGCGCTATAGGGTTATGGCACGTTCTGGATTGTCGTGCTATAGGATCATAGCGCGACCTGGCCTGGTCGCGCTAT
Organism: Amorphophallus konjac; assembly: GCA_022559845.1. Classification (NCBI taxonomy): domain Eukaryota; kingdom Viridiplantae; phylum Streptophyta; class Magnoliopsida; order Alismatales; family Araceae; genus Amorphophallus; species Amorphophallus konjac. Next base: position 483,179,695 of record CM040122.1, read on the forward strand.
GGACCTATAGCGCGTTCATTACTGTCGCGCTATAGGATCCTAGCGCGCTCTGCTTGAACGCGCTATGGACATATAGCGCGTTCTTGGAGGTGACCAGCCGGGCTGCCCGGGGCGGGCGGTCTGCGGCTGATCGTGCTCCCCTTGGGCCGTGTGTGTCCCGGACACCCCGTGGAGTTCCGTGACCGTGTCTTTGGGTGTCCGGAGGTCCGTTTACTTCGATTAGTGTCCCCGTGAGTTTAAGGGTCTGGGTGACCTTCTAGCGTTCCGATTGTGTTGTGTTGGTCTCCGGTCGACCCGGTTGTGACCCAGTGGTCGATCTTTGGCCTCGTGAGTGTCCCGGACACCCCGTGGGTTTTGTTACCGTGTTTAGGGGTGTCTGGAGGTACCGCGTTACCTCGATAAGCGTGCCCGTGGGCTTGGTGGGTCTGGGTGACCCCAGGTGTTCCGGGCTTCCGTGTTCTTGCTAGATCGAGTCACCGTGTATCGGTGTGTGTGCAATGAGGTTTCCCCGCAAGTCGTGGCTTCTCTGGAAGGTGGCTTCCGAGTGGGCTAAGCGTGTGGCCTTAGTCGGTGAGTCCAGTCTCCTAGCCTGGGGCTGGAGATTTTTTTTTGTCCCTCCCCGAGGGATGGGTCTCGGCGGTTGTGAACTGCCTCGTGAGTTATCGCATTGTGGTTTTGGACCTAGGGATTAGGCCAGATTGACGGCTTAGTGCTGTCATGTGTAACGGTCTCGACCCTGAGTCTTGTGACTCAAAGACCGTTGAGTTTAGTAGGTCTAGTGGACCATCTAGAGTCTGGTGGCGTTGTGCCACCTGTTACTCCGTGTTACTCGCAATGGGTGCGTGCGTGGTTTTCTTGTTGATTAGTTTTGCCTATCTTCTTTTCTTTTTTGGGATTTTTGTTGTGTGAATGTGATAAGATGACAAGCAAGTAATCAAAGATCTGCTCTTAACCTATGAACATGTGATCATGAACCTAGGCAATCAAAGCTAGCTCTAGCATGGGCATGCTATCTCAATCAGACTAATGCTAAGGAAATAAAGAAAAACACACGCCGGGGCGTGGAGCAAGAAGTAAATGAAAACATACCGCGAGGGTGGAACAAGCAAGGAAATAAAGATATATGTGATGAAGGAGAAAGCTAATGCCCAATACCAAGGAAAGATGTGATCGCCACCAAAGTAAAAATAAGCAAAAGACTTGAATATACCTTGGAAATAGGTGGATGAAACACCCGCCCACGGGAGAGGAAACCAAAGAGAACCTGCAGGTCAGCTAGAAGTAACGGCCAGAACCCTGTGCGTCACTTGGAAGTGACGGTCGCTCGATAGGCCGCTAGAAGAATATGACGCGCCTGCACAAGACCGTCGTATAACCTGCAGTGACAAAGTATGAGTCCTTTTAACTCCAACTCTTCCAGCCGGCTAGAAGACTTGGGCCTCGTCCTAGTGAACCTGTAAACCTGCCAAAGAAGTGGAAGACAAGAACAAAATAACCCAAATTAGCCCTTTTAATAATATAGCATCAATTCTTCAATAAGTAAAATATCATCAAAAGGAAAGGGGAATACCGGGGAGGTTTTGGTTTTTTAACCCCTCTGGGTGTTTTAAAAGATTAGGAGGATGTTTAGATGATGAAAATCAGTGAAAAACGTGGAGGAAGGAGAGAAATAATGCTTATGATGAAAGAGAGATTGAATGGAAACTCAATATGCAATTGTGAACTTTGGAACCAATGGAACAAATACTCCCTTCACCAGGCAGCAAATGAACGTGAGAAGCACTTCTCCTTGATCAGACGTGGCTCTAGAATGCGGCAGCACTTCGACGCAAATTCCAGATTTTCCTCCTTTTGGCCATGAAGTCAAGGGTTCTATTTATAGACCCTCAAACTCTTAGGTCGAGCAGAGGATAAGCCAGCAAGATAAAGGGATAATTCTTAGCAAATCCTTGAAGATAATATCACCAAGAGTCCATAGAAACAAACAGAAAGTTCTGAGGATCAGATTTGAAAGAGATATCGTCAATCCAAGTTCTTATCTCGACCACGGAGTAGCAGAGAAAAGGCCTGAACTGCCAGGACTCTCTGAAGGAAGTAACGGCTGCACGACAGACCGCCACTTGGAAATAATGCCCCAAGGAACGTCCGTTACTTTCAACCTTATCCCAAAAAGATAAGATCAACGGGAAGAAGATCAAAGCAATAGGACTCTGCAAGGAAATAACGGCCAAGGCATAGGGCATCATACTGAAACAACGGCTGCACGACAGACCGTTATTATCAACGTATAAACTAAAAAGATAAGGATTGAAACACGCCCTTAAGCCTTAGGACTCTTCAAAGAGTAACGGCCCATGACCCATCCGTCATAATGAAACAACGCGCCTGGGACAGACCGTTATTATCAATGGAGTTCAAATTAATGAATGTGGGTTTTGCTAAGCCCTAGTCAAAGGAAATGCCACAAAGAGCCATATCCGATCAAGGAGAAAGACCCAAGAAATAGGCTCCAAATCAATCAAGAGACTCAACGAAGAGTGAACAACTTGGAGCATCATATAGAATGAATAAGGAGATGACCCGACTTATTGGTCATAAAACGGGTGTCAACAGATGCCCCTCCTTAACGTCCTCTTTGCAGGGGAGCGAGCGGAGGTGAAGCGAAGGTGAAATGGAACATGAAGATGAAGCGGAAATGAAGCGGAGTGGATCAAAAAGAGGGCGTTAAGGTAAACGACACCCGTTCTTACCAACAAGCGACAGGAATTTTCTGGAAAACTTCAAACTGATCATAAAGAATGCAAGTCTGGAGGAATTAACAACTAAGGAATGGAAACACGGCTAGCCGTCGGAGGCAACGGAAAGGAAAAGAGTACTGACTAAACTCCAGACAGGAATCTTCAGCCAACCAGATCAAGCGAGCAGATCGAAGGAAACCTTCTAATTCAGAGTAGAATGATTCTCCTCATTCGAGATTAAGAACACAGCTATTCACCATCACTGAGATACCTTGAACAGATGAAGCTTCATGAATGCTCAAAGAATGCGTATGATGCATGCTGGGCTAAAGGAAAAGAAATCATTAAAACGAATGCAAAAGAAAGATAAAATAGAAAATACTCAAGAATAATATTGTTAGACCGGAGAAATCAGGGTCAGGACACCATCTGCAACCACGTCGTGCAAGACAGAACCATCATCCCCAAAATTTTTCCAACCTAACGGCTTATCCAACGATTAAACATGCGAACTTAGATCATCATCATTTTTGTTTAAGGGGAACATCAGATCCCAGAACACATGAATGACCAGCCGGTTCTCGAGATAATATCGTAAGTAACATATAGTAATGCATTAAGGGATAAGGGAAAGAGATACACTACCTGACTTACCTGCCTGACGGACGGCAAAGCGTGATTTCATTCATAAATTCCTTCATGAAAGATAGGTTAGCCAAAAATAATCATGAACATGAATCAAGGCATAACCATTTGTGCGTGCGAGAGACATCATCCATAAACATCTTGACAGAATATGGAACCATTTTGACCCCAATTAGGCCATTTAATTCATCAAGGAACTTGCAAGTTTTTAACGGTCTGAGATGAGGGCGTCACATAAAGTAACGGACCAGCCCTGGGCCGTCAAAAACCAGGCGGTTCACATTCTTCAATAAAACAGTCTCATCACATGTAACGGTCAAATCCAGACGCGTTATAAGGATGTAACGGTCGAACGATAGACCGTCACATTTCTTGAGCGTTCAAAAAAAAAAAAAACCGAACGGTCACGGCCTTCATTCAACACTCAAGCAATCAAACGCCCCAAACCAAAAAACCACCGGCGACCACCGTCCCCACCACTACCATGGCCGGCGACGAGGGTTCCCAACCACCACCACAGAAGAGGGAGAGGGGAAAGAAGAAAGCAATCTGGCGGTTTCACCGCCGGCTCGAACGGGAGGCGATCCCGCCGGTCACGGAAGAAGAACCGAGGAGAAGAGTGACAAGGGAGGAAGATGAAGCTCCCACGGCCGTGGGAGACCAGGAAGACGTCCCCTTGGGTGAAGGGGAGCCCAAGGAACCAGCCAAGAAGAGGAGAAGGGGCATGGACCATGAGGTAGGTCCTCCCGCCCTAACTTCAATTTTTAATTTTTTTGGGTTTTATTTGTGATGCATGCGGGTTTTGAGGGTAGAAAATGGGTCTACGAACCCATTAGGAATGATTGTAGGCCATTTGGCCAAAGTGGGAGACCACAGGAATGCAAAGAAAAAATGCCCAAACGCAGACAATGTGACAGTCCTGCCAGCGACCGTCACATGCCTGACGCACCACCCTTGGTGCGTCAGAAGCAAGCGACGCCCTACCCCAGGGCCGTTACATCTGCCAGGGACCTAGAACTATTTTTTAGGGCTTTCAATTTCTGATTTTTGTTTTGTTTTAATTTTACAATGCTTATGCAATGTTTTATGATACAATTAACTAACTTATGATCTAAATAACATGCAGGGAAAGCGAAGATCAAGGATCTCCTGGCTACAGGTCCGGGCGGTGTACCAGGCACTGCCCGACTACCAGAGGGAGCTTTCCAAAATTGACGTTACTATGAGTACATCTCATATTGCCTTGTAATGCCCCAATTTGACCCTCAAATTAGTTCTATTTGAGTGGTTTTTTTCACTTTTCTTGGATTTCTCCCTTTTCCACCCTTTTCTTATTTTTTCCTATTTTCCCCTATTTTTCTGGATTTTTCTAGATTTTTCTGGATTTTCTGGGCATTTTTCTCTATTTTTATTAATATTTTCGGAAATAACGACTTGACGTGGGGTGTCTTTTAAATAACGACTTAGGCTTGTGCGTTTCTTAAAAAATTGATGACATATAGTGAGGGTGTCAATTCCACTCATTTTCCATTTTTCTGGATTTTTCTAGGAATTTTTCAGAAATTTTTATGAATTAACAAATTAAAAGAAGACGTTATTTTAAATTTGAAAAGAATAAAAAATCAAAAAAAATTGAATAACGACGTTGTCGAGGGCGTCATTGATTTTTTAATATTATTTTTTAACCCCCTTCCAGAGGCGATTTGGTGGCCTTCCGGGTGTCAGAAAAATTCGCAAAAATAGTCGTTGGAATCAGCACAACGAGATGCACCTTCACCTAAAAAATGAGAAAATAATATTGAGAAATGAAAAATAGCCCTATTTTGAATATTTTTGAATTAACGTCCTTAGGTAGGGCGCGTTTTTAAACACGCCTTTGACTCAGACGTGTTTCACAATTTTCAATTAAATTCTAAAATTTGATTTTTGAATTAACGCCCTGATATAAGTCGTGTTTTTAAAAGACGCCCTATGGAAGGTCGTCAATTCGTGAATTGACGCCCTCGTCCAGGTCGTGTTTCACTTTTGTGCTCCGAACGGATGCAGCCTTTCCCCAGAGAGTCACTGCTTCGTTTGGGCTCTTGCCCAGTCTAATCCTCCCCTATTTTGGGCTCTTGCCCGTTCTTATCTCTTCTTCCTTTGGACTCTTTCCTTCTTATCTCTTTTCTATCTTATTAATAGAGCTTCCGAGCTCTGTTAATCGGTTGGATTCCGAAGACTTCTGCCCCTTTGTTTTTCTTTTGTTTTGTCTTCTCCTTCTTCTGTTTTTCTTTTTTTTTGTTGTTTTCTCTTCTCTTCTTCGCAGGTTGCTGTGGCTGAAGGAGGGACTTCTCTGCAGTTCACTCTCCACCCTTTTGGAAGTCATCTCCCCATTGAGCATTTAAAGCCAACGCACAGGCCTTTCTTCCTTTTATATATATTCTTTCTTTGGTCTTATCATCCTCGGTTTACTCCTATATGCATGCATGCATGTTCGTATACACATTTTCTTCTCAACCACGTTGAGAAAGTTCCCCACAGTGCAACTCTTGCACAATTCTATATTTTTATTTTGCATAGCATTCACCTCCCACACCCTCTTTGCATAGGGGTTTAAGGGCCACCACCCTTAAGGTGTGTTCTTCACCATATTTTCATGCTCATATTTTTATTTAGGATTTGATGCTACACTCACCATATTCTAATCCATATTTTTTATTGGTGTTTGTCTTTTTTGCAAGGGTAATAAAAGCAAGAACTCTCTTCATCGGCCGGCCGATCTAGAAGAGAAAGGAAAGCACTCACAATCACCCGCGTTTCAAGGTATTTTTCGCGATCCCTCCCTTGATTATTATTGTTATATTTTTGAGGCCTTCGCGTCTCTGGCGATCACATCTCCATATTTGCACCTCGTGCATGTTCTTCTCCACTATTGGTTATTGTCTGCTGTTCTTAATTTTCCCTTAAGTGGATTTCTAATTAGGATCTACAAATTGGCGATCACGGTGGGACCCTTTGTGTTCTTCTTTCATTACCCCTTTCCCCTTAGGCACCCGCGTGTGCCATCTCCCTTATTTGCACCCTCGGTGCGTCTCCCTTTTGTGCCCCTCGGGCACCCTCCATTGTGCTTTGCACTCTTCCCTAAGTGATTGGTCAGTTTGTTATTTTTTTTCTTTAGAATTCCACTTATTCAAGAAATTGATGAGCATGCTTATTCTGTTGATTGCCATGATCACGTGATTGTGAGTGTTTGTCGTTTCTGGCCGGGGAAGATTTTCTGGAAAAGAGTGAATTAACGCCCCTGTCAGAGGCGTGCTTTATTTAACGCCCTAACCAAGGGCGTCTTATTCATATTTTACGCCCTCTGACAGGGCGTTTTCCAGCATATATCCTGATTTCTCTTGGTTTTATTACGCTGCCTTTGAATTCACGCCCTTCTCCAGGGCGTTTCTTTATTGATTAGCGCCACACATTAAGGCGTTTCTTGTGATTTGACGCCCGCTGGCAGGGGCGTCCTTTTATTGATAGCGCCTCAGTCTAAGGCGCGTTTTTCTGCCCCTGGCCCCTCGCTTTGATTCACGACAGTCACATCGTCGTGTCTTTGGTTAGTAGCGCCCCCAGCCAGGGCGTGTTTTTACTGTGGGTTTTTTTCATGCTGATTGATGCCTATATTTATTGATTGATCATATTGTGCTGATTGGCTTATTTTCCCTGCTGCATTCATCTTTGCATCGGTTTGAGAGACCTCCTCTCTCTTCATTAGGATTCCACACACCCTCTTGGAATCGGGACGACCCTCCATTGAGCATTCCGTCTCTTTGGACCGGAAATCCCTTTTCCAAGCCTCCGTAAGTCCCCGCACCCGTGGATTCCCTCACGGACGCCGGGCAGGTTGTACCCTTGTGAAGTCCCGAGTTAGTTGGCCTATACGTGGTGAGAAAGTGTTCCTAGTTGGCATTGGAGTTAAATCACATTTGAAACTAGGTTTCCTCCCCTTGTGTGAATCATTCAAAACTTTGATAAAAATTCATTAATTCACCAAGGTTTAAACAAATAAAAATCAAGGTAACCATTCCAAATTGTGTGTTTCTTTGCAAATTGTTTGCATATTATTTGGGTTGCATAATGGCTTACCATGATAAGAAAAACAACATGTTTAATTCAATTCATGAGGGTGATCAACCTAGCACATCCTATTCCCCTCAATTTCAACATGTTCATCAAAATTCTCGCCATTCTTTCAAAGGGCCACGTCCTCATTCTTATGATCATGCCCGACCCACGGGCAATGTCCAATCCAATGGTCCTTCAACTCAATTTCGAGCCACTACTCCCTCGGGATCCTCTCGTCCCAATGATGAGAAGGTCTCCCAGATCATTCATGCATTAGATCATCTTACCCCTCAACAGATCCAAGCCCTTAAGGCTGCCGTTGAGGGTACATCTCATGCATCTCTACCTCCTTCCAATTCTATATGGGTGGCCCATCACCCACCTCCTTCCAATTCTATTCGGGTGGCCCATCACCCATCTCCCTCCAATTCTACACGGGTGGCCCATCACCCACCTCCTCCTTCCAATCCTGATCGGGTAGCCCATTACCCATCTCCTCCTGTTCATTCTACTCGGGTGGCCCATCACCCGCCTCCTTCTATTCCTCCTCCCTCACGGCCCCAAGGCCCATTTATTCATTGCAATCCGGCCCATCCGGGTTCTTCTACGGGTCGGCCCATTAATCCACCTCCACGGCCTTTTTATGCGGCCCCTTCTCCTTCAAGGCCCTGCCAACCCTATGTTGTTCAGGTCACACCCCTCCAGCAAACTCTCCTCGATAAAATCACTTTGATGGAGGAACAATTAAAAAGAGTCATGGCTCCTCCTACTCCGGTCAATCCTCTCCATGCCGCTTTGGATGATATCACCAAGATGGAGAAGGAATGGAAAGATAGGAGAAATGATTATGACTTCGGCATTTCAAGCAATCAAGAGCCGGCAATTGAAGAATCCAAGGCAGTGTACGATGATGATGAAGCTCCGCAGGCACCCCTTCCGAGTTTCCTTCGCTTTCCACTCCCTCCATTATCATTTGATGAACCCCCTGCTCAGGACGAAGTCACCGTCCCCGATCCAACCCCTGTTTATGAGACTAATTGGTGTTACGATGATGGGTCGATACTCCAATCACCCACACCGACACCCCTTGAGTCTCCTCCTATCCCTAACACCGCTTCCACTAAACCTCCACTAATTACACTCCCACCAGTTATACCATTAACCTTCACAACACCAGCCTCCACCGAGTCTTCCATTAAACCTCTACCTATTAAGCCATTAACCACCACACCATCGGCCTCCATTGAACCCACCATTGAACCTTCCCCAATTAACCTCCCATTACCGCCACCTCAACCCTCCATTATCCCTTTAACCCCAAAACCCATTTTGCCTATTCCCCCACTTAACCTTTCTCCTTTACCCATGGCTAATCCTGAGCAGGATCCACCCCTTTTTGCACTCGAGCCAATCCCAACTGCTTCCGAGCAGAGGGAGAAACTCGACGTGTTTGAACCTCCACTTATCCTTTCTCCAACGCCTTCTATTACACCATCACTATTCATGGAGCCTTTCACCTCCGCTTCACCTCCCTCTATTACTCGGAATGGGGGGCCTTCTGCAAGCACAGGTGCCGAAGATGATCAAGAGCCGGGCAGCAAGGATTTGGCTGTGGCTATGCCGTTCAAGATACAGGAATTCATTTGCCGGATGCCAATCCGGGTTATTGTGTCGAGCACGATTGAAGAGGCTAAGCCGCTGCCCTTGCTCAGAGGAGAATGCCGGGCGTTGATGTCGTCTAAGGGCCGGGCAGGGCACCCCTTGTTCCTACTTTCGAATTCTGAATTTATTATTCCTTACAAGGGGCGAATGCCCATTTTGCTCAACATTCCATATATACCACATTCAAATGGCAACACGATGCTTCCCGTTCCAACTCTCCAACTCCCTCACATTGTTGATCTTTGCCTTCAAAGGGGGTTGCCACTTATTGAAGCTCCTTTTATTGGGCCAATTGGCTGTATTCTTTCACTGCCGTGGAGGGGCAGTTATCTTGGTGCCGAAAGGCCTTCCGCTATTTCATCCACCTTCTTGTCTATCACATCTTTTCCATGGGCCATTCCCAGGGTTAGGAGGAGGACCTCGTCCTCTCGCCCTTCATATTCTCCATATTCTTTGCATCCCATTGCATTCGCGCATTCATTGCATTCATCGCATCCATCCCATTGCATGCATTTGCACCTCTTGCTTCACGGGTTTCCAAACCCGTATCTTCCCCGCCTTCCGGTACCGCCGGATATTCCGCACTTCCCATCTTATTCATATTCATCTTTTTGTCCACTCTCCTTGGGGCATCGCGTCCCCTTTCCTGCTATTTCCCTGGAACCTCCAGGAGTCTTATTCCTCCTCTTTAGGCATCGCGCCCTTTCTGATTCTATTCCTCCGGAACCTCCGGATTTTCCCTTTGGGCACGACGCCCCTCTCCACCTTTTTCATTTTCCTCCTCCGGAACCTCCGGACTTTCCCTTTGGGCACGACGCCCCTCTCCACCTTCTTTATTTGCTTCCTCCGGAACCTCCGGACTTTCCCTTTGGGCACGACGCCCCTCTCCACCTTCTTTATTTGCTTCCTCCGGAACCTCCGGACTTTTCCCTCGGGCACGACGCCCCTTTCCACCTTCTCCTTCCTGATTTCATTCCTCCGGAACCTCCGGATTCTCTATCTTATTCTTTCTATCTTCTTTCAGGGCATCGCGTCCCTCGGCATTTTCTTCCTCCGGAACCTCCGGACCCTCCATCTTTCTTCCGATTCATCTTTCTAATATTTCTGAACATCACATCCTTCATTTTTTCTTCCTTTTCCATCATCTTTTTCCCTATTCCGTCTCAGGGCATCGCGTCCCTTCTTTTGTCATTCCTCCGGAGCCTCCGGATGATTTCTCCTCTCACGATGCTCCTTCGCCTCCGGACCCTCCGGATCCGCCTCTTTCCATCTACCAATTTCTTCTTCTAATTCCTCCTAATCCTGGGTCCGACCCAACTTCCCCCACATCCACTCCTTGGGCATCTGCCCTTTCTCCCACTGCTTTCGAGGCTTTAGTCCTCACTCCTCCTTCTAATTCTCCGCTTCTTCTGTAGACATTTCATGTGATCAGGGTCTCCACACCTTAGTGAGGGAGTTCTAGCCCTCGCCTCTCTTCCTTTTTTTCCTTATTCGTCTGAGTCTGGTCTTGGCACCACTCCTTCTTGTTAAGCCACTTTCAAATCCTTTGCTTCCAATTCTTTTGACTGCAAAAGAGGAATATCCCACGATGATCAAGATCGCCTCTCGCGGCAGCTGCTTCAACGAAGGTTGCAAGGTAACATATTGACGTAAGTACGCATTTTTATGATATCATTTCCTCATTACTTCACGCATGATTTTCAAAATGAAGTGCTTCTTAACAAGATTTAAAAGTGGTGTTTTAGACCTTTATCTTAGGCTTTTGTTTAATTAAATCATTCTCAAAAGAGTCTTTTAGGCTTGTTTTTGCAGCACCTTTGGTAATAAAAACCCCGCGCTGGGAATTCAACGTTCTCTCCCTGCTTGTTAAGAGCAAACCTTAGCTGGGCACCTCACACACTTCACGGCGTCCTTAGCTGGCTCCTTTGATAAAAACACCGTTGCTATCTTGGCCATGCCATGAGAATATCTGAAAGTCTTTTATCTTCTTTATTCGGCCACATGCAGGGGCAAGAGGTTGACGGATGAGATGACCAACCTAGGTAATCCCCAATACGAGAGGAGTCTCAAATAGGGACAGTCTTGACCCAAAATCAACATCAATATGAGTTTTCATATGAGTTTTCATGATATACATCTAGCCAAAAGGGGTATTATGAACATCAAGTCAGAATTTCGATAAAAGTAAAAGTATGAATTATGGCATGACAAGAGTGGCAAAGTCCCCGCAGGGAAAACCCTGGTCGTATGCATGTCAAGGGTCTAAAAATCAAAGGCACAAAGCCCCGGCACAACAGACTACCTCTTTGAAGGGAACACCTTGGAAAGAATTCAAGTCCCGATATCTCCCATCCTGCACAAAGCTTGTCACAATTATTCTTCTCTTCTCCCGCTAAGACCGAATGTTTCTCGGGTATAGCCTTGGTAGGGGCACCGTTGATCAAGGGCGGTCGGTTATAGGGCGCCACCCTTCAATGCACGTCCATCTTTGGGCAGTTTTAGCGAAAAGGGAAGGAACAAGGACCCCTAGCCAGTGGTTCAAAACAACCCTTTGATGCTGCATTAACAATGTCTAAACCAAAATCTAAAAAAAAAATTGAATATTTCCGGATCAAAATCCCAACAAAAATTCAAAATATTTTTCAAAAATCTCCATAAAAATTCAAATATTTTCAAAACTCATAAAAATTTGCATATTCCAAAACTCATAAAAATTTACATATTTCCAAAATCCAAAAATTTGCATTGTATTTTCTGATGGTGTTTTGCAGGAACAGCTTTGCAGAGACCAAAAGCACGGGATGAGTCCTATCTCCACTCATTGCTATCAATCTATTAATTCTCCCGATATTCTCATGACATGCCACCCTGGGCGTTTTTGGTTATCACCTCCTTATATCATTTTGGTTATATCTCCTGATTATCATTCTAATTATTCATCTCCAGATCTTTCAATCAACTCCTACTAATTTCTCTGGATCAATTCTGCCGATGGGCATTATCAGATCTTGATCATTCAACTCCAAAACTTGATTAGCCAGATTGGCATCCTCATGACAAAATAACAAACAATGATGCTTTGCAATATCATGATTCAACTCATAATGGTTACTATGTTGTGACATGCTATTGATTCATGCTATGCATGCTATGATTAAATGCCTTATTCATTACTTGTTATATCTTGGCTAATGAAATTTTGAGCGCATGATAAGAAGCTCTTGGTCCCGCCGGCAGGGCATCATCACTCAAAGTCCCACGGTGCTTGCAGCTCATTTCTCAGTTCCCATACTTATTGCTCCACCATCTCTCCCTGTATGCATTTTTACTATATGTTACATACGCTACTAGATTATATCAAGGACCTTGTGGCTTTGGTAAATCTGGGATTTGAGTTCCCCTTCATCAAAAACAATGATGATTCCAGAGAAGTCTTAGTCACACGGATAGGTCGTTGAGCCGTCCAAGGCTGGGGACGATGGTTCCCTTTTGCGAATTGGTGCGTGGATAAACGGGCTTCGGCTTAGTATCAGCTCGCGAAATTAGTTTCTTGACCCAGTCTTGGCAGTTTAACAATATTATCCTTGATTATATTATATTTTTATTTATTATTTTCCCTTTAAACCTAGCATGCATTCATGTAGGACTTTGAATCAACTGTTAAAAAATCATTCTGATGAGCTATTTGGGAGTCGAATTGATCACTAATTTCCAAGATATGAGATTTTCATTGCCGAATTGAATCCTCAGTTTGTTTTGTCGCTGTTTTGGGTTGTTTTCCGGAAGCTCCTTGTTTGGATTTCTATCATCTTATTTTAATCCTTTTCCCTTTGATCCACCTTGGCTGCAGCACGTCCACATTAGCTGGTAACCGCTCCCCAATGGTGAAACCTACAGGTTTGTGACCTGAGGTACTTCCACCACGCTGGAAGTTGATCATTCTCCTTCGTGCCCTCGTGCACATCTCCCCATTTTATCCAAACATTGTTGATTTCGATGAATTTCCCGAGATTTACTTCATCTCGAGCTTTTGATTTCATTCTCATCAAGTGATGTTGATTGCGTGTCTCATCACACCTTGGCATCTACTTTTCAGTTTGCTCTGCTCCCTTGCAAAGCAGACACCAAGGCGGGACAGCTGTAGACACGCCAAAATTGACGTTACCATGAGTACATCTCATATTGCCTTGTAATGCCCCAATTTGACCCTCAAATTAGTTCTATTTGAGTGGTTTTTCTCACTTTTCTTAGATTTTTCCCCTTTTTCACCCTTTTCTTATTTTTTCCTATTTTCCCCTATTTTTTGAATTTTTTTGAATTTTTCTAGATTTTCTGGGCATTTTTCTCTATTTTTATTAATATTTTCAGAAATAACGACTTGACGTGGGGCGTCTTTTAAATAACGACTTAGGCTTGGGCGTTTCTTAAAAAATTGATGACATATAGTGAGGGCGTCAATTCCACTCATTTTCCATTTTTTTGGATTTTTCTGAGAATTTTTCAGAATTTTTTATGAATTAACGACTTAAAAGAAGATGTTATTTTGAATTTGAAAAGAATAAAAAATCAAAAAAAATTGAATAACGACGTTGTTGAGGGCGTCATTGAGTTTTTAATATTATTTTTCAACCCCCTTCCAGAGGTGATTTGGTGGCCTTCCGGGTGTCAGAAAAATTCGTAAAAATAGTCGTTGGAATCAGCACAACGAGATGCACCTCCACCTAAAAAATGAGAAAATAATATTGAGAAATGAAAAATAGTCCTATTTTGAATATTTTTGAATTAACGTCCTTAGGTAGGGCGCGTTTTTAAACACGCCTTTGACTCAGACGTGTTTCACAATTTTCAAATAAATTCTAAAATTCGATTTTTGAATTAACGCCCTGATATAAGTCGTGTTTTTAAAAGACGCCCTATGGAAGGTCCTCAATTCGTGAATTGACGCCCTCGTCCAGGTCGTGTTTCACTTTTGTGCTCCGAACGGATGCAGCCTTTCCCCAGAGAGTCACTGCTTCGTTTGGGCTCTTGCCCAGTCTAATCCTCCCCTATTTTGGGCTCTTGCCCGTTCTTATCTCTTCTTCCTTTGGACTCTTTCCTTCTTATCTCTTTTCTATCTTATTAATAGAGCTTCCGAGCTCTGTTAATCGGTTGGATTCCGAAGGCTTCTGCCCCTTTGTTTTTCTTTTGTTTTGTCTTCTCCTTCTTCTGTTTTTCTTTTTTGTTGTTGTTTTCTCTTCTCTTCTTCGCAGGTTGCTGTGGCTGAAGGAGGGGCTTCTCTGCAGTTCACTCTCCACCCTTTTGGAAGTCATCTCCCAATTGAGCATTTAAAGCCAACGCACAGGCCTTTCTTCCTTTTATATATATTCTTTCTTTGGTCTTATCATCCTCGGTTTACTCCTATATGCATGCATGCATGTTCGTATACACATTTTCTTCTCAACCACGTTGAGAAAGTTCCCCACAGTGCAACTCTTGCACAATTCTATATTTTTATTTTGCATAGCATTCACCTCCCACACCCTCTTTGCATAGGGGTTTAAGGGCCACCACCCTTAAGGTGTGTTCTTCACCATATTTTCATGCTCATATTTTTATTTAGGATTTGATGCTACACTCACCATATTCTAATCCATATTTTTTATTGGTGTTTATCTTTTTTGCAAGGGTAATAAAAGCAAGAACTCTCTTCATCGGCCGGCCGATCTAGAAGAGAAAGGAAAGCACTCACAATCACCCGCGTTTCAAGGTATTTTTCGCGATCCCTCCCTTGATTATTATTGTTATATTTTTGAGGCCTTCGCGTCTCTGGCGATCACATCTCCATATTTGCACCTCGTGCATGTTCTTCTCCACTATTGTTTATTGTCTGCTGTTCTTAATTTTCCCTTAAGTGGATTTCTAATTAGGATCTACAGGAGCGACTAGCCAGCATGGGATTCGCCGAGGTGCTCAGCATCGAGGTGATCCGGATGGACACACCCTTGCTGTACGCGTTGCACGAGAGGTGGGATCCGATCAGCAGAGCTTTCATCTTCCCGTGGGGCCACATGATCCCCACACTAGAAGACATAGCGAGGATTACGGGATTGAGAGTCCACGGAGCCGCAGTGACCGGATGGACTTACAGTGATTACCGGGAGATGACGCAGCAGCTGCTCGGGCTAGATTTGATCAGGCCGGGACAGTCCTCATCTCAGCTCTCGAGATCAGTACTGCAGGAGAGCCTGGGGCTGAGAAGGGCGGCGATTGCCGTGGGAGAGCTACCCGAGGAGCATTTGGGCAGAGTGATAGACCAGGTGCGCCCTCGCGTGGTGGCGGAGGCGGGACCAGAGGGAGACAGAGTGCTCAGACGCTTCCTGGTGCTGCTATTCGGGAAGCTCCTCTTCGCGACTCGAGCAGACGTCATTAGCTGCCGACTGCTTCCGCTGATAGAGCATTTGCACAGAGTCGGGAGATACGCATGGGGAGCGGCAGTGCTAGCGTTCCTGTTCGAGTCTCTCAGCACGACGGACCGACAGACGATGCTGGGCGGCTTCTCGCCTTTCCTACAGGTAAATGCAATTTAAATGCTTTCTACAATATGATTATGCAAGAATGTTATGCAAATGACTATGCAATTTGACTGACTTGATTTCTAAAATGCAGATCTGGAGCTACATGTACCTCCCGGGCATTAGGAGAGGCACACTACTCCACCCCGGCTGTATCCCGATTGCGAGACGGTGGACGGTAGCGAGGGACACAGGGTCGATCATCAGATTGACCCGGACGATCCAGGAGGACTTGGACTCCTTCCCACACACGTCGGTAAGTCCAGAACTCAAAGTGATTTCTACATGCTCTTAAATGCTTCTAAATGCTAAAATGCTTCTAAATGCTGATCATGATGATGGATGCTCTTGATGTTCCTAGGTGAGATGGACCCCGTACCGCGGTGAGGGTTATACGGGAGAGCCGTGGGTGGAGGCGGCCTTGTCATACCGGGGACGAGACATCTGGCTGCACTGCATCCACATCATCGAGCCTCTGCACTACCGGCTGATCTTGCGGACTCGGGGACTACACCAGCCCGAGGTGACCTTTCCACGCCACAGCGATGACCATCCAGGCAAGTCGGCACGGGGTATCAGCGGCAACGTGGATTGGTGTGCTCGGAAGGCGAAGTATGTCCACGATTGGAACAAGCGGGGTAGAGCGGTGAAGGAGCGAGACGAGAGCGACGAGGCATATCTGAAGTCCTTCGCTCGACTCTACGGCGACCGGGTGTACCGAGGTACCCGACGACCGGTATGCAAATCTAAACTCAAAACACTCTTTCTATATGCAAGATGCATCGTGCTAGATGTACTGACTTACATGCTTTAAATGCAGCTAGACCCAGAGGGACGGATAGCCAAGCTGGAGGGACTACTCCACTCCACCATCCAGCAGCGGGACGAGTACCGGACCGCCCTGGTGCTCCTGGTAAGATTTAGGCTTAAATGATGCTTAATGTTGATGATGCAAAAAAATGCTGACTAACCACGACTTCTAATCATGATTTCTAAATGCAGTGGGCCGAGGGAGCCCAACGAGCAGGACCGGATGCCCCATCGTCCTCCTCTCATCCTGCGGGAGGCAGAACAGAGCAGGATGCCGAGTTTGCTCGGGCGGTTGCCCGGGCCGAGGAGGCGGAGGCCACCCTCGCGGAGCGGGTAAGATGCTAAATGCTTATGGTCATGATCATGCGTATGCCAAAAAATGCTTTTTGATCAACTACATGACATGCAATCTACAGGCGAGAGAGCTAGCTGCAGCGGTGGCCGAGGCTAGACAGGCTCGATTGGAGGCAGAGCGTCTCCAGGCAGAGATAGAGAGAAGTCGGGCTGAGACTGAGCGGGCCCGAGCAGAGACAGAGCTAGCACGGGCAGAGATGGCCCGACTGAGAGCGGAGACCCCACGACGCTCGGATGATGCAGAGGTGGAGCGACTTCAGACGGAGCTAGCTCAGTCACAGGCTGAGGTAGAGCGACTCAGGATTGGGACGGTGGATTTGGACCGATACCGGACCGAGGCACGCGAGGCTCGGCGCCAGGCTTACGATATGAAGATCGAGTTGCGGACCCTCGAGAGGACCGTCTGGATGATAGGTCGAGGACCTGATAGGAGCGCTTCGCAGAGCGGGGCACAGCGGAGCGTCGCCCGAAGCTGGACGATGGCTGATTTCCTCGTGAGTTCCTCCGGCCAGCGGAGGAATGAGAGGGCGGAGAGAGTGCAGCAGGAGGAGAGTGCCTCCATAGCACCACCGGCTAGGAGACCCGAGGGCGGAGATGAGGAGGGCGGCCCGGCAGATAGGCCGGCCGAATGATGCATTTTTCTTTTTCTTACTACTTGTACATGACTATATATAGAGAAATGAAAAATTCTTTTTTGGCACTTTTGTTTTTGTTTCATGAGTGTGAATGAATGCAGGAATGTGTTTTTGAAAAATGCAGGAATGAATGAGTGGATGAATGGTTTGGCAGGTTTGAATGTGAATGCAGAAAATGAATGATTGATTGAGATGATTTGAGGTGATGTGTGAAAATGCATGTATGAAATGCATGTATGCGGAAAAAAAGTATGTATGAGAATGCGTGGATGATGAATGAGTTGTAGAATGTGAAAGATCGCCAGGTCTAAAACAAGGGCAGGAAGAAATTTCATGAATTCAGCAGTAGAGAAAGTAACGGTCTAGGGGCAGACCGTCACAATTAAATAACTCCCTGACTAACGGCCGTTAGACATGACAGAGTTCAAATTTGTAATCTGAGCTGCAGGAAAGTGACGGCCTACTGGAGACGCGTCATTGACAAATAACGGCCAGATGCTAGACCGTTGATCATGGCAGAACACTAGTTTGTCAGGGCAACTAGCAGAAAATGCGACGGCCGAAGGCTGGCGCGTCGGGGTGAAATAACGGTCATAACCAAGACCGTCGGGAAAATTTGAACCCAAAAGCCAATATCTGAACGACTGAGAGTGTAACGGATCATGGTTCACGCGTTACAAGATAACGACGGCCACAGTATAGACCGTTAAGCTTCACAGAACAGGGTCTGGCCAAATCAAACCCACAGAAAATACGACGGCCCAAGGCTGGCGCGTTAGAGACAAGTGACGGCCCCACGATAGACCGTTAGATCCTGAGTTGCGTTCCGAGACGGATTGAGCCGTGAGAGCCTAAACCCGAGACTTATCCTCTTAAACTCTACTAGAACTTATCTAGACTGAAGATAAAGCCTTCCAACTCAAGTCTTATCCTTTCCAAAGCCAAAATTAAACCTTTAAAACTTGGAAACTCAACCAAAATCGTAGCTTTGCTGAAAACCTCTGCTTTAGGGTTGAAGAACCTCTCCTAAGGGCAGAAACCAAGATGAAGAGAAGCTCTGAGATGATGGCCATGGAGGAGAGGGTTTACACCGGACCTAAAGCTGCAAGAAAGGAACATGGAGAGCTCCAACGGCTGACGTCAATTCCCAAGCACTTAAGCTCCAATGTTCAAAGGGTGGTAAGCATCTAACACTCACCCAAATTCAGAAAATTCTGCACTTCAATTCTTCATGACTTCTTCTTCTCTTTCTTCCTTCAAGCCTCTTCCTGGCCCAAGATGCTATTCTAGTCTGAAGTGGGTGGCTCCCATGGTAAAGGCACTACCTATAGAAGTCACATCCATCCTTAAAGCATGGCACCTTCAACCAGTCTTGGTTTTAGGCAAAACTTTCTAGAAATTATCTCTAGATTGGCCAAGTATTTCAGCTCTTGTAGAACTATGGCATCCACAAACTCATACTTTCATCTTCCCTTCCTTCGAGGCAACCGTCCTATTAAAAGAGGTAGAGACCTACCTAGCCCTTCCTAAGACTAAGGCGGGGGATGAAGACCGGGTTTGCTACACAATAGAGCCTATTGACCCATCCTTGATTTTGAGTGATTTCATCCATAATCCAAAGGATGTGAGGACCATGATCAGCCCTCACCACATTCATTTGATACCCTTGGCACAGTGGATAGTGTCTCATTGTAAAAACAAGTGGGAGAGACATGAGGCAATAGCCAAGGCGGTGGCGGTTTGCTTATGCGGAGTCTTCCTTTTCACTACAACCGACCACCTTCTAGATACCCAAAATCTCAGCATTATTAGCGGGTTGTGGCGGGGAATGTCCATCTCTCAAGCGATCCTTTCATACCTCTATGAAGGACTAAGCTCGGCTTGCCTAGGAGGACTTTTGTTCGGCTCCATGATACTCCTTGAGTGCTGGATGGGAGTGAGACTCAAATTCCAACCGAAGGAAGACTTAACTTCAACTAGCCGAATCTTCGGGAGCCACCCTCTCTTCTTCATTGGAGGGGCATTCGGGTATTCTTCACAGGTTGAATGCAAGACGGCGGATAAGAAAATGCGGGATGAATGGCGCCTCTTCTTCAACACTTTGCCAATAGACAAGTTCAATATGCGACCAAGAATCCTTCGGACACTCTTCTCAAAAATATCGCGGCGTCAAGGCCTGGACCTCCAACTAGTGGGGAACACCACCATGGCGATCTACAACCCGCACCGGTGCCATCTTCAGATCGGACTTCCAAGAACCCAAGCTCATGCACTATCACACTACCCTCCCCTTCTACCTAGGAAGATGGGGACCGAGGAAGATGAAAGAGCAGTACGGAACGCGATGACCATGTGGGAGATCAGCAAGGTGCGCCCGTGGCAAGTAGAAGTAGAAGAGAACGACGAAGCACGCCGTAATTACGTGAAAGAGCTGAGAAGAATCCGCCCTCTTGCGGATAGAAAACTGAATGTACCTTGATTTTCTTTTGTTCATGAGAGATATTGTTTGTAATTAACAATCAAAGCTGGAATTTTTATGAATTCATGTTTTATTAAGTTTGCTTGAATGAGATGAGACTGGCTTAGTTGAATGAGCATAAGTTTTGTGGGTTGATTGGCTAGAATGATGTGAAGAGGCAGAGCCTCTGGAGGATGTAACGGATGGGCAGTGGACCGCCATAAAGAAATGACGGTCTGATGAGGAGCCGTCAGAATGAAAGCCTTATTAATCCTGTTCTCTAAAGCAAGTAACGGATGGGAGATAGGCCGTTATATAGAAATGACGGTATGGACCAGGCCGTCAGAGGGACAATGGTTGAAAGAATAAAAAGCCCACGCCTGAAGGGAATTAACGGTCAAGGAGGGGACCGTTAAATGACTGTGACGGTCGAACACTGATGCGTCACATCCTGCGTAGTTGCAATCCTGCATTTGAACCTGTTGTCTGCACATGCTAAGACATGAAACAAGTTAGATCTGTTCTTAGACTCAACCCCTTGCCTTGAAGTAAGTTAGATAATGACCGTTTCTTGATATTTGGTCAAGGGGTGGAGCCTTATTAAATAGGCGGAATATATAATAAAAATACAATGCATGCTAAGCACATGATGGAGTTTTGGAAAACATCTGATTTTTGTGGATTTTCGCAGATATTTGTTTTTTTTGGATTTTGAAAATATTTGGTGTTTTTGGATTTTAAAAATCTTTGATGTTTTTGGATTTTTGAAAATATTTGATGTTTTTAGATTTTGAAAAATATTTGATGTTTTTGGATTTTGAAAATATTTGATGTTTTTGGATTTTGAAAATATTTGGTGTTTTTGGATTTTGAAAATATTTGGTTTTTTTGGATTTTGAAAATTAGTGTCTCCCTAGCAACGCGAACCCTTCCTTGTTCAGAATCAGGAGTCCCGAGGTTGGCGTGTAACATGGGTGACAATCCTTGGCCAAGGCCCAATTCACATGACGGTGTTTCTACCAAGGCCATACCCAGGGTACTAATCTTGGTCCTAAAAAGAAAAAAGGAACACGGGGGTAAGCTTAGGCCAGATATGGAAGTTTTTAGGACTTGATTTCCTCACCGTACAACCCCATTAGAGATTTGGTCTGTTGCACCGGGGCTTTGTGTCCGTCATCGAACCTTTGTCCACTCTAGGCATGCATGCGACCGGGCTCATGACGTCCCGCGGGGAACTATATTGCCACTCTTGTCATGCCTAGCTTTTCTGTTTTTGCATTCATGGAGCTTTGGAGTTCAGAATCGGTAGACTTTTGAGATGATGCTTTTGATTTTATCACAGAGATTGCCCCTTTGCTGTCTTTTTTCTGTTGTTGTGTTACTTGTGGCGCCAGGTCATAATGGACTTGCCCCTATTTGAGACCTCCTCTCGTTAGGGTGTTTGGATTGGTTGTCGCCTCCTTATTCACTTCTTGCCTCTGGATTCAGCCGAAGAATGAAGCGGACAGGGACTTCGATTTTCCCCTAAAGTATGGCCGAGGAGAAACGGTGTCTTTTAAAACGGGGAACCTGACCAGAGATGTCGTGTAGTGTGTGATTGCCTTACTCGGGATCCTTCTTAAAATAGGAAGTGGTGCGGACACCCGAGCAGTTGAGCGGCGCGACACGCCGAGCCACCGGTACTGCACACGGAGCACGACTCGAGCCACCTCAGCGTCCATCTGGCTCGGAGACAGCTTGGAGACTCCGCCTTGAGCCTCCCCATTTATTATATTTAGTTAGACTTTATGTGTGTTTAATTTGTGTTTATTTCGTTGCATTCGGTTTGCCATTTTGATTGTAATAGGGGCTTATGTGCAATTCGGATCCCGTGGGCCCCACGGGCCCCCAGGCCCCATCCCATTGGGCCACCTCAGCCTTGGGTCTCACGTGGGGTCGGTCAACATGCCACATGGAGGCATCTAGAAGTTTGAATGGTAAAAGAACACATGGGGGACAAATGGCTTAAAAAGTCCAAGGAGGCTACCTACCTCCCACCTACCATTCAACCTTCTACACCTAGTCCAAGGGCCGCCCCCCTCCCCTTAGTTTTTTAATTAATTTTTGTGTGTGTGTCACATGCCATCCCAGCCCTTCATTCCCATCCCCTAGATCCAATGGTTGTGGATGGATGTGAGATGTAACCTATTTAAACTTGTATTTTCCATTTTACTTGAATTAATGCCATTTGATTCACACAAATTCAAGAGTAAAGGGCTGGTGCGCCCCCCTCCTCTCTCCTCCCTCTCCCCCTTGGATGCTGTGAAGGCTTCCATTCTGAGGTGTGAAGCCTCATTTATCAGTTCCGACGATCGCCGCCGCCGCCACGAGCCGCCACCGCACCGCCATCGTCTTCATCGGAGTTCTGCCCGCGTAGTACCACAGCAACTTCCACGAAATTTGTGTCTCAGCCACGAGCTCATATAGATCTGGGAATTTTACTGGAGGTTCCAGAGGTGTCAAGGATATCCCATAAATTTTGGTTTGTCATTCAGATCCCGTTTCATAATTTTTGATTTTCGTCCACCCTTCCATTTCAGTTCTGCCAGAGTTCTGTCCAGATTCATATCCGCCCTGTGTTTCATGTCTTAGGTCCGTCTTTTGATTTCTGTTAGTCCCATAAATTTTACTGGAGTTTCCTTCCATCCACCCCTTCATCCAAAATGTTTCTAAATTTCTGGTTCGCCCATTTCATATTTTCTAAAAATCGTTCTCAGTCCCATCTACAGTTCTGTCCACCTGTTCCCAAATCTGACCACTAGTCACTCCAAAAATCATATCAAATCGCCACCACCTCCAAATCCAATTCTAAAAATTGTCCCAGTTTCGTGGTTTGATTCCCTACAACTTTGAAGAAGAGCTCGAAGCCTGACTCCAACGGCAAGCAGGCGGTCAACGGCCATTTATAGGAAACTCATATGCTGATCTGATATTTCGGGAGCTGTGCAACAGAGGATTGAAAAATAGTTAAAGCCCAGGTCCGCAGAGGTTCAGAAGATTCCACTGGCCCTAGGTTGAAGGATTTTGAATCCTATTTCCAACGGCGTTGGTTTCATCGCATTCCGACGACGGGGCTGATCGCAGCGGCCGTTTTTGCCGGAGCACGTGCTGCTAAAACATCAACCTCAGCTCGTGGACAGCAACTTCAAAGCTTGGGAATCGAGACCGATCGACCCCCGATCGGTGTTCCCGGCCGACCGCCGTCCGTGGAGGCGCGCCACCAGGGGTCCCCATCATAGTGGATCCCACCCCCGCAGATCCGGAGGACAACGCCATCCGTGGGCCCAGCGGGCCCGCAGAACCCGCCGTTCGGAAAGCACGAAAACGCGGAGTTCGACACCGCCGGGCGACATCAAGATGCTACCTGTCAACCCGAGTTGCGTGATTTACGGGCTCCCCATGTGACCTTTTACCTCCCTGCGTGGGAGTGGGTCAAATCTTTGCATTGTTGTGATATTGTTTAACCGGGAGTCCGTGATTCGGCCGGGGTTGTCTTCGCCACGCCGGGTGCGTGGAGGTAATGGTCCGAACCTCTTGGCGTTCATTTGCTTAGCTAGTATACGGTCTTTTTCCGCTGCCGAGAGTGTAGGTACTAGCCCGTGTGTCCATGTCACCGCTGTGAGAGTGAGTGTGTGGTGAGGACACGCGCCGCATCACTCGACGGAGCACACGGAGCACGCCGACATCTCTTTGGCTGGGCGACTATGGCATCTATTAGTGGAACTTCCTTCTCATTTGAGGCCATGTTGGGCCTAGGTTTGGTCCCTACGTGGACACGTTATCTAGTTCTTTATATTAGCAGACTATGTGTAAAGGGAGTAGTGGGCTATCTTCTTATTATTGGGCTTGGCCTTGGCCCATAATTAATGGGCTTAGGATTAGGGTTTGGGGCGCACCCCTCATCCCTCATCCTGGGTGGCTGCGCCACCTTCCCCCCCTTGCCCCCTCCACTTGCCTTTTTGGGCGCCCCCCTTGCCCCATTCCATCTCACCCCCCTTTCCCCCCTTGGGCGCCCCCTCCCTTTGATCCCTCCTTGATTGGAGGAGGGATGGCCGCCCCCCCCTTGAATGGGGAAGGGCTGGGTCGCACCCCCCCTTCCATTTGCGCCCCCCCCTCCATGTGGCAAGGGTGAAACCCTAGCTTCCCCCCCCCCCCCCCCGATATAAAGGCTTGTATTTTCTTTTGAGCATTATTTATTGAATGAAATTGAAATAGCATTTGCTGAAGGTGGCTGCGCCCCCTCCACTGTTCCTCCTTGCTCCTGCGACGGGAGCAAGCTTGGGGTGTGACTCCCCATCCCTCGGTGCGACGCCGAGGGCCCCTTTCTCTTCTATCCCTTCTCAAGTTCTAGTTCGGTGCGCCCAGATTTCTCCTCCAAGAGCAGCGACGACCACCCCCTGTTGGTGAAGGCCTTGGGCGATCAGACCATTTTTGTGTGGATCTTCTACGAGTCCCCGACGCGTGCGAGGTGGTCTCACCTCATTCGGAGTTCGGCATCACCCGTGGCGATTTTCTCCGTGGGCGCGCGCAGGACCCCCTCTCCCTGCGAGCCTGGTTCTTCCCGCCCCCTTGCAAAAATCCCACAGGACGGACGTCTGCGAATTTGGACGCGGGATCTTCACCGGTCGTACCTCTCTTCGTCTTCTGTCCAACGCCGCCGACCTCGCCTCGATCCGACGTCCGAGCTGCTCGTGGCGTCCATTCCCGTGAGGTCGCGCAGGTCTGCCCTGTCCACCCGGCGCCAGAGCCACCTGCGGATTCCAGAGCTTGCTTCTCTCAGCCACGACCAGATCTGATCGATTCCTTCGGTCGGGACCTGCTGCTCTGCGTCCTCTTCATCCTCCAACAAGCAGAGCTCCGTTCGCCCTTTGGAGCTATTTCTACTGATTTTTCCCGCTCAAGCACTCGGTTCTGGGAGCAGAATCCTGTCGCAACTTGCAGGTGCGCCCCCGGCTTCCACGGACGGAATCTGCGCACCCCCTTTGGCCGAGGCTTCCTCCCGTGACCCAGCTACGCGCCATCACTGACGGCGCCTCAATCGGACACCGGACCAGGTCGTGGGAGCTTTCACCGCCGAGTCACGCATTGCTGCGAATCTGCCGACCACTGTTCGGATCCTCCTCGCGGCCAACCCTTCACCGAGTGCTGCCCGTCAGCCCGTACATCGGCAGCCCCGAATCTCTTTGTGTAGCCTGTTATCTCCCTGCGAGGAGTGGGTATTTGTGGTTGGGTTGTACTATTGTTCGTCATTGTGTATCGGGGTTGTCGATCTCGGCCGGGGTTCCTTCCCCACGCCTAGGCGTGGAGGTACGTGCGACGCTCCTCACTGTTGGCATTTTGCTTTACTAGTATACTTTCTAGCATGCCGCGTGAGTGTGTGTAGGTTCCTAGCTAGCTTATTATTCACCGCGTGGTTGTGAGTTGAGAGCACCCATTCCGTGGCCCCAGTCGAGCGCCGAGCTCGGACTAGATTCCCATAGGCGCACGACGGCTCCTTAGTCGCTGAGATCCCCGCGCTTCCCTCATAGGGATGGTCGTTGGGCTTGAGTTTCTTGTTGAGAGACGCCTCCACCCGGAGGAACGCTACGGAGGTCAGCCGCCCGGCTTGCCTTTGGCGTGCGAGTGCTGGCCGCACTTGTTGCATTCGTAGGTCTTAGCTCATTTCAATCCCGTCCCGCATCAAAGTGGTATCAGAGCCAGGTTGTCCCGCATCAAAGTGGTATCAGAGCTTAGGGAACCAGTTTGTTCTAACAAATTGGGGTCTTAGGTCATGTGAGTCATTAGGTTTGTTTTAGTTACATTTGAGTCCGTATTCTTCCCCAGTTTCCTTCTCCATTTTGGGTCGTGTCTAGTCCCATCCCTTAGTTGTCCTACATGTCCCTTCCATAGTCCTAGGGCGTGCATGTGTAGTTAGAGTCCTCAGGTGCTTCATCATGGCTACTCCTTACATCCTCCACAAGGGTCCGACCGACCCTCTATGCCTGGACATCATTGTAGATGGGGACCTTCGCTTTGATGGATCGAGCCCTAGAGCCTATCTAAAGTGGGAGGCTACCATGGGAAAATACTTTGAGAAGAATTGGATATATGGTTCCGAGAGAGTCAACATTGCCAGGGGTCAACTTTCACCTCAAGCTAGGGAAGTGTGGGATCACATAGTAGGTCTTAGGGCAGGTTGGAGGCAAGAGCCCATACACTCATGGGAGGAGATGAAGGTAGAACTTAGGAAGATCTACGCTCCCCAACGCTTCGCCTCCTACTCAGAGACCCATAGCCTGAGGAGCACTACCACTCCTCCTATCTCCCTCGATCAGTCTAAGGCCACTCTAAGGGCTCAACCTCCGCAACGCCCATCACCTCTTACCCCCAACCGAGCACATCATAGTTGGAGGAGCAAGGTGCCACCTGTGTGTGAGTCTAGGCCCGAGACTAAATCTCATGATTACCAGCAAGTCTCCCCGAATGCCCCTAACTTGAGAGATCTCCCCCTCGCAGAACTCCTGCAACTCTTTAGGGAGAAACTAGAAAGGATGGGTACTCCTATGGGATCACCGATTTATCCTAGCCCACAGTCCGCTCCGCCTCCAGGCTCACGCCTGCCACCTCCCCCAGAGCCCGCCCCTGTGGCCCCCTGTAGTGGGAATGTCCGGTTCTCTGACCAGTGTCCTTCACGTTCCCCTATCTTGGAGGACACACGTTCGGTGGATGCCCCACCCGAGTTTGTTCCAGTGACTTACGTTGCTGAACAGGAGTTGGCTGAGGAGTACTTAGCTGAGGTTGAGGAGTTAGGGAGTGATCCCATCCACATCATAGAGGACTCCGTTTCCATTCCTGAGAGAGATGCTTCACCCTTAGACCCTCATATAGAGCCATTCTTACACTCCGAGGGTGAGCTGATCATTGGAGAGTCTTTAGCTAGCTGGCTAAGGGAGGGTCCACTTCTAGATGTCTCCATTCCTTGCTATACACCCATGGGACCAGCCCTCCCAATTGTACCCCTTGACTCCTTTCACACCACTTTTCGGTCCTTCTGCTTTCTTGAAAATGTGAAGGGCTTCCTTAGGAGTTTAGATTGTCAATGGGAGTTGACATATATGTTGACCTTAGGGTCTGACCAACCCTATAGTCATTGCTTTACACTCCCTGCTTTGGGGTCTATTACCTCGGTCTACACCATAGGACATATCACCTCCGAGGTCCTTTTATTCTTTCCCATACCCGTGGAGGTTGATTTTGTCCCCTCTTATGGTATCACGGTCCCGAGGGTGGAGTCTTGCCTTCCTTGCCATCCTCATGAGCCTCTTGCCCCATACATTAGAGCGCCTGACGGTGATCATCTGCACTTGGGCGAATGTCGCACATGGGCAAGTATAGTGAAGGGACCTGTTGGGAGGGGTCATCATTTCTTTGACCCATTCGATCCCCTCCCTAGTGAGCCTCTCGAATCGTATTCTTTTCCCCACCTTGTCGAGAAGGTCTATCATCACACCCTATCCAAACCTGCTAGCCAACACCTCACCTTGCATACTTCCAGATGCCCGAGCTTAGGAGGCCAGGGACACATGTCTCTTCCCCATGTTTCACCATGTCCCTCATCATATAAGGGTAATGTCATGAGTAAGTTTGGGGTTAGTCGTCCTCCTGAGTCTACCCTATTTAGTAAGACACATGTGCATAATAGGTCATACTTTGGTTGTCCAGGTCCTCCCCGTGTTGTCCAATCATGTAGGAGTCATAGGCATGCTAGGTCTGTGTTTGGATGTCCAGGACCACCACTGCATTCACATAGGTATGAGTCAACACAGCTAGTTCGGAGTCTGCATCATCACCACCTCGAGGCCAGCAACGCACGTTATAAGGAGTTAGCTGATGTGCATCGACGCACCCGTGAGTTCCGAGAGGGAGAGTACGTCATGATCAGGGTCAGACCTGAACGGTTTCCTTCGGGGGCCGTGAAGAGACTCCAGGCCAGCGGTGCCGGACCCTTTCGAGTCTTGAAGCGAATCGGATCGAATGCGTATGAGATTGAGCTGCCAGACGACTATGGGATCTGTTCGACGTTCAATGTCTCAGATCTGGTGGCATATCGGGATCCCGCGGTGATTCCCAGTGAGCTTTTTGGGCCCTCCCCTCCTGTTGAGAGTATTACACCTACTGAGCGTCCACCTCTTCCAGCCCCATTACAGACACGCGAGCATATAGATTGTATACTGGGTGAGCAGGTGACCACGACCCGGAGCGGAGCCTACCAACGCTTCCTAGTGCGTTGGAGAGGGCGCCCTGCGACAGACGACGCCTGGATCACACGTGGAGAGCTGGAGAGGATCGACCCGGACTTGCTGGAGCGCTACCTGAGCGACCGTGACCCTTACTCGACGGGGTCGAGTTCTTCCCACCCGGGGAGAATTGGTGAGGACACGCGCCGCATCACTCGACGGAGCACACGGAGCACGCCGACATCTCTTTGGCTGGGCGACTATGGCATCTATTAGTGGAACTTCCTTCTCATTTGAGGCCATGTTGGGCCTAGGTTTGGTCCCTGCGTGGACACGTTATCTAGTTCTTTATATTAGCAGACTATGTGTAAAGGGAGTAGTGGGCTATCTTCTTATTATTGGGCTTGGCCTTGGCCCATAATTAATGGGCTTAGGATTAGGGTTTGGGGCGCACCCCTCATCCCTCATCCTGGGTGGCTGCGCCACCTTCCCCCCCTTGCCCCCTCCACTTGCCTTTTTGGGCGCCCCCCTTGCCCCATTCCATCTCACCCCCCTTTCCCCCCTTGGGCGCCCCCTCCCTTTGATCCCTCCTTGATTGGAGGAGGGATGGCCGCCCCCCCCTTGAATGGGGAAGGGCTGGGTCGCACCCCCCCTTCCATTTGCGCCCCCCCCTCCATGTGGCAAGGGTGAAACCCTAGCTTCCCCCCCCGATATAAAGGCTTGTATTTTCTTTTGAGCATTATTTATTGAATGAAATTGAAATAGCATTTGCTGAAGGTGGCTGCGCCCCCTCCTCTGTTCCTCCTTGCTCCTGCGACGAGAGCAAGCTTGGGGTGTGACTCCCCATCCCTCGGTGCGACGCCGAGGGCCCCTTTCTCTTCTATCCCTTCTCAAGTTCTAGTTCGGTGCGCCCAGATTTCTCCTCCAAGAGCAGCGACGACCACCCCCTGTTCGTGAATGCCTTGGGCGATCAGACCATTTTTGTGTGGATCTTCTACGAGTCCCCGACGCGTGCGAGGTGGTCTCACCTCATTCGGAGTTCGGCATCACCCGTGGCGATTTTCTCCGTGGGCGCGCGCAGGACCCCCTCTCCCTGCGAGCCTGGTTCTTCCCGCCCCCTTGCAAAAATCCCACAGGACGGACGTCTGCGAATTTGGACGCGGGATCTTCACCGGTCGTACCTCTCTTCATCTTCTGTCCAACGCCGCCGACCTCGCCTCGATCCGACGTCCGAGCTGCTCGTGGCGTCCATTCCCGTGAGGTCGCGCAGGTCTGCCCTGTCCACCCGGAGCCAGAGCCACCTGCGGATTCCAGAGCTTGCTTCTCTCAGCCACGACCAGATCTGATCGATTCCTTCGGTCGGGACCTGCTGCTCTGCGTCCTCTTCATCCTCCAACAAGCAGAGCTCCGTTCGCCCTTTGGAGCTATTTCTGCTGATTTTTCCCGCTCAAGCACTCGGTTCTGGGAGCAGAATCCTGTCGCAACTTGCAGGTGCGCCCCCGGCTTCCACGGACGGAATCTGCACGCCCCCTTTGGCCGAGGCTTCCTCCCGTGACCCAGCTACACGCCATCACTGACGGCGTCTCAATCGGACACCGGACCAGGTCGTGGGAGCTTTCACCGCCGAGTCACGCATTGCTGCGAATCTGCCGACCACTGTTCGGATCCTCCTCGCGGCCAACCCTTCACCGAGTGCTGCCCGTCAGCCCGTACATCGGCAGCCCCGAATCTCTTTGTGTAGCCTGTTATCTCCCTGCGAGGAGTGGGTATTTGTGGTTGGGTTGTACTATTGTTCGTCATTGTGTATCGGGGTTGTCGATCTCGGCCGGGGTTCCTTCCCCACGCCTAGGCGTGGAGGTACGTGCGACGCTCCTCACTGTTGGCATTTTGCTTTACTAGTATACTTTCTAGCATGCCGCGTGAGTGTGTGTAGGTTCCTAGCTAGCTTATTATTCACCGCGTGGTTGTGAGTTGAGAGCACCCATTCCGTGGCCCCAGTCGAACGCCGAGCTCGGACTAGATTCCCATAGGCGCACGGCGGCTCCTTAGTCGCTGAGATCCCCGCGCTTCCCTCATAGGGACGGTCGTTGGGCTTGTGTTTCTTGTTGAGAGACGCCTCCACCCGGAGGAACGCTACGGAGGTCAGCCGCCCGGCTTGCCTTTGGCGTGCGAGTGCTGGCCGCACTTGTTGCATTCGTAGGTCTTAGCTCATTTCAATCCCGTCCCGCATCAAAGTGGTATCAGAGCCAGGTTGTCCCGCATCAGTGTGACCCGTCCCGTGACTCGATCCGAGTCCGGAAGTTGAGTCGGACTACCCTTGAACTCCGCCGGTTCCTTAACCGCGCACGGTCCGCGCTTTCCCTCGCTTGGGACGACGAGTGAGCTTCCACTTCTGTTAGCGACGTTTTGCCACTAGGAGCTCGTAGTGTCGGGCTTAGTGTCTCCCTGGTGTGTGCTACTGGTCGCGTCTTCATCTAGGGTCCGAGGGTGGCACCTAATAGTGTCGTCTCCCGTGTCCGTCCCGCATCAGGAAGGAGCATCTTGCTGCCGGGGAAGCACGTGGTTTAGACTTCTAAGGAAAGAAAAGCTTAAGATACAACCCATTCCACGGGTGAGAGAGCTCCTCACCTTCCGCATTTACTAGGCGATAAGCATTCCCTGGATAAGCTTCTTTTACGACAAACGGCCCTTCCCAGTTAGGTTGCAATTTAGACCTAGGACCTGCAGATCGAATGAATTTACGTTTCAAAACCATATCACCTTTTAGAAATTTACGTTCGATTACCTTCCTTTGAAAATAACGCGAAACCCTCTTTTGATAGACGGATACGTGATCGGCCGCGTTCATCCTCTTCTCATCTAAGAGTTCCAACTGGACCAGTAACGCCTCTCGACGTTCATCGAGATTAAGTTGCTTATCGAGCTGCACTCTAAGGGAAGGGATCAGGATCTCATATGGGAGCACCGCCTCCATCCCGTAGGTAAGAGGATAGGGAGTTTTTCCCGTAGGAGTACGGACGGAGGTGCGGTAAGCCCACAGAGCTTCTATTAATTTTTCCGGCCAATCAGAAAACTTATGAGCTTCGCATGTTTTCTTGATGATCTTAAGAAGGGTTTTATTAGTGGCCTCGGCTTGACCGTTGCCTTGAGGATAATATGGAGATGAATGATGCAATGCAATATTGAACTTCTTACAGAGGTCCTTAAGTTCTTGGGAGATGAACTGGGGTCCGTTGTCGGTGATGATGCTGCTTGGCACTCCGAACCGCGAGATGATATTCTTCATGATGAAGCGGCACACCGTTGAATCTTTAATCTCTGCGTACGCCTCGGCTTCGGCCCACTTGGTGAAGTACTCAGTGGCGGTAAGGATAAAGGATTTCTGCTTGATCTGGGAATTAGGATCACTGAGCGGGCCGACAACGTCGAAAGCCCACATAGAGAATGGCCAAGGAGCGGTCATAGTATGGAGAGATGAAGCTGGAGAATGAATCTTATCAGCGTGGAGTTGGCACTTAAGACACCTCCAGACATAGAGGGAGCAATCTTCCTCTAGAGTGGGCCAATAGTAGCCCTGCCTAAGGATCTTCTTTGCTAGAGCCTGGCCATTAACATGACCCCCACACTCACTAGAATGGGCTGCTTCAGCCACCTTCCAAGCTTCAACATCATCTAAGCATCTCATGAGCATCCCATTAGTAGCGCGCCCGTACAATTCTCCTGCAACAATGGTGTACCTTGCGGCAGCTCTTCTTATTGACTTACGCTGCTCGGCTTTTGCCCCTTCTGGGAACGACCCTTCCTTGCAAAACATCTCGATTTCATGGTACCAAGGCAATTCCTCTTCGTCTAGAATCTCTTCTAGCTCTGCTAATGAAACTTCCTTGAGATCTTCCTTCTCAGTTCTTGCCACTATTGATTTCCTAAGATTGATGTACCAAGGATCCTGAAGAGAGGGCGCGTCCAATCTTTGGACGACAATAGTCTCAGTGCTCCGACTGAGAGGAAAAGATAGAGAAGAAGCAAGAGATGCCAGAGCATCAGCTAGAATGTTCTGAGAACGGGGAGTATGGATATAGATCAACTTACGGAATTGCCTGGCAAGGAGCGTGACCAAATCTTGATAAGGCTTGAGCTTGGGGTCACGGGTACGGTAAGTGGACAGAACTTGCCGTAGGACGAGCTGAGAATCTCCTATGATGTTCAAATGATGCGCACCTAAGAGGTAGGCGTGCTTCAATCCGGCCAGGAGAGCCTCATACTCAACGATGTTGTTGGTAGCAGGAAACCGAAGTTGATAAGTGAAGGGAATGGTCACTCCTTCCGGAGTAAGCAGAGCAGCACCGATCCCTCGGCCTTGAGAGTTGAGTGCACCATCGAAGTGCAGAGACCAGAAGGGGTGATGAGAGATAACAGAAAGATGCTCATCAGGGAAATCGTCCTGAATGGAATCGGTGTGAGGAATGGGGAGATGGGCAAGATGCTTAGCAATGGCATATCCTTTGACTGCCTTCTGAACAACAAAGGTGATATCGAACTGAGAGAGGAAGCTCTGCCAGCGAGCCAACCTACTAGAAAGGACTGGCTTTTCTAAGAGATAACGGATCGGGTCCATTCTAGAGATCAACCTAACTGGGTGGGCAAGGAAGTAGTGTTTCAGCTTCTGAGCTACCCGCTCTAAGGTGGCACAAGTCTTCTCCATAGCGGTGTATCTGGATTCAGCTGGGTTAAACAACCGAGAGAGATAGTATGCAGCCCGCTCTTTCCCTTCATCGTCCACTTGTGCTAAAACCGCCCCTAGGGAGTCCTCAATAACCGATATGTATAGGATTAGGGGTTTCCCAGGGACAGGAGGTTGCAAAACCGGGGGATTGGATAGATATTCCTCGAGGTCCTCATAGGCCTTCTGACAATCTTGATTCCATTCGAACTTGACCCCCGCTTTAAGCAATTCATAAAACGGACGGCACCTTTGAGAATGCTGGGATATGAATCTTCTGAGGAATTACAATCTACCAATCAATCCTCGAAGTTCCGTAAGGTTCTTCGGCGGAGGCATGTCCATGACGGCCTGTGCTTTGTTAGGATCGATCTGGATCCCCCGTTTGCTCACTATGAAACCTAGCAGCTTTCCTGAGGAGACACCGAATACACACTTCTTTGGATTCATCTTGAGCTTGTACTCCCTGGCTCTTTGCAGCACCTTAGCCAGGATAGAGAGGTGTTCTTCCTTGGTTTTTGACTTCACCAGGATATCATCCACGTAAGCTTTCATATAGATGTGCATCATGTCGTGGAAGATAGCCATCATCGCCCTTTGATAGGTGGCACCTGCGTTCTTCAGACCAAATGGCATAACCACATAACAATACATGCCCCAGGGCGTAGTGAAGGAGGTTTTCTCTTGATCTTCAGGAGCGAGACGGATTTGATTATAGCCTGAGTACCCATCCATGAATGACAGAGCTTCATACCCGACGGTGTTGTCTACCAGGACGTCTATATGAGGCAGCGGGAAATCATCCTTAGGACATGCTTTGTTAAGATCCCTGAAATCAATGCAAATACGCACTTTTCCATCCTTCTTGATAACAGGGACTATGTTTGCCACCCACTGAGGATATAGAACAACTCTGATGAATCTGGCCTTGTATAATTTGTCGACCTCTTCCTTGATCCTCAAGGCCATGTGGGGGTGAAATCTTCTTGACCTTTGTTTTACAGGCGTTGCCCCTGGTTTAAGCACGAGTCGGTGTTCCACTAAGGAGGGGTCAAGACCTGGCATGTCCTCGTAAGACCAGGCAAAGGAATCGCTATACTCCCTTAGTACCTTGATTAATTCCTCTTCTACTTGTGGAGGGAGGTTAGCAGCAATAATGATGGGCCTTGGGTCTTCTTCCGTTCCCAAGTTGATTTTCTTTGTAGGTTCATCCACTGCCGTCGACGGCTCGTCGAATCTTTTTAGTCCTTGTGCATATAGATCGGCAGTGTCATCTACATCGCTGTCTTCATTAATTGGATCATTCTCATCCAAAATCTCATAGATGCCTAATTCGTCGTCGCTCCACACCCCTTCTATTTCCTCGTCATCTTCAATCACAATTGCTGTAGCAACAAATTCCGGGCACTTCAAAAGAGCATGGCAACGCTGAGCTAAATCTTGCAAGAACCTATCAGGAACAGATTGGAATGGATGAGCAAGCGAGCGCGGCTCAGAAGAGGAAGGGTTGGACGACCTAGAACAAGACCCTACTTCTCTAGACCTAACTGACTCTACTTCCCTAGACTCGACGGACCCTAATCCTAACCTAGGAGAGAGGAGGCCTAGTGGAAGGGAAGGAGCAGGGGACTCGTGCCCCTGGGAGGAGGATGGCGATAGGATAGCGTAATCTTCCACTGAAATCACCGTTTCAAATTTGACGTTTTTTTTTTTGGAGATCAGCGGAGACTATACAGCAAGAGGGAGGAGGTGGGAGCTGCATAGGGAACAGCTCGGGGAAGATGCAATCGAAGAAAGGATCAGAAGAGGAGAACCACATCTCGTGGAGTTGAGCATTGGGAGGAGGAGGAGTGAAGAGAGTGGATAGATCAATGCGCGGGCACCTCCCGCAAGCACAAGGAACAAAGAGGATCTCAGGTGGATCAATAAAAGATGGATTTATCATGATGGGAGGAAGACGAGGTATGTGATCCCCTTGCTGAAAATGGATTGAAAGTGTGAGGGAGACCAAGAAAAGATAATGGGAGAGCTCCCCCTTTCCTGTAGATCAACAATAGGCTGCTTCTTCGGCCTCCACTGCATAAGCCGAACTTCTTGTTGTTTCTGGCAGTCTTCTTCGTGAAACAGCCCCTGAAGGGCTTGACCATAATCAATCATATCATCCTCTGCTCCCTTTAGCATTGGAGGTGGACTCGCAATTGGACAGATTGTATTTCTTATAGGCAGAGCTGGCTGCGGAGCTAATGTGCCAGGCTGGAGAGGCCCTCGAACAAAGTGTTGACGGTAGTCCCAGGTGAGTGGCCCAGAATCACCTATCATAGATAATGCAGTTTCCCTGTAGCCGAGGCCTCTCCTGCCCATTTTTCTTCCCTTTGGTATGGGCTTGGTCATTCCTTACAATTGTGCACCGAGGCCTCTCCCCGGTTGATAGCCCAGTTTCAGTATGATGTTCCAGCCCTTGGAATCGCGAATCTGAGGCTTCACTTTGACGTTGACTGGAGTAGTGACGGGCCTAGGAGATGTGTAAGCCCAAGGAAAGTTTAAGTCGAGCACTGATATGACGGGCCGACTGCTGGGCCAAAGCGTGGGAAGAATCTGTTCTGAAATAGCCTTAACTGACTGCACTGTGGATAGGCTTTTGACCTTGACGACCCTCCCTTGAAAAGGGAATTTGACGTACTGATGTGCGGTGGAGGGTACAGCACCGAGTGTATCAATCCATGGACGACCCAAGATAGCCTTAAACATAGGGTCAATGTCCAGCACATAGAATTCCACGGCCATTGTAAGAGGTCCAAGCTCAGCTTGGATAGTGACCACCCCGTGACATGCTCGCCTTGAGTTGTCGTATGCTGCTATAGTGGTGGGGGTAGGCCGTAGTAACTCTTATGATATGTTACAAGCTCGTAGAGTACTCAGTGGGCAAACATTAATTGAAGCCCCTGTATCAACCAGTGCTGCTTCAATGCTGACCTTGTTCAGAGTGATCGTAATGTAGAGCGGCATCTGCCGTGCTTCCGGAGGTGCTAGCTCGGTCTCTGAAAATGTAATTGCCGGTCCTTTGGAGATAGTTGCTAGTGCCGTTGGTAGGCTATCAACTGCCATATCTTCGCTGACCATCACCTTCTGTCAAAAGTCTCTCAGTGCATCCTGATGAAGGGTAGACCTTTTGATCAGCTCCAGCACAGATATTTTAGCGGGCACTCGATCCAGATGATGCAACAAGTCATATTGAGTACCCGGCAGAGGTTCAGTTTCTTCCTGCTCGGCCGTTGGTTGAGAGGACTGGGGATTAGAAGTAGTAGGGTAATTCCGATGGAACATCTTCCCGCTCCTCAAAGCACAATTCGCCGCGGCATCTGAAGATAGTATGATGGGCCCTGCAGGGTGGATGAATGGAACAGGTGGTGTGGGGGAGACGGTTTGGTGGAGTGTAAGGTTGATGGGGGTAGTAGGTGATGAGCGGATGATGGGTGAAGGATTGGTGGAAGGCAGGGTGGTGATGAGTGTTGACGCGGGTGGAGGGAAGGCTAGCGGAGGGGTAAGGATGGGTGAAGGGTTGGATGGTGGTGTGATGATGGCGACGGGAGTAAGTGGTGGAGGGTATGACGGAACGGTGGGTGGTAAGGGGTTTGCTGAAGCGGGTGTAATTGGGAGGATGAATGGAGGGGATGCTGGGTGTGCGGGAAGGACGAAGGAGGGGGTAAGAGGATTGCGGTGGTTATGGTGGAGGGCCATGACTTGTGGTGTGGCACCATCATCATCAAAAGACCACCCGGCATTGGAGGCCGGTGGTTGGACCACGTTTACTTGTGCTGGTGCTGGCGGCTGCTGCTGAGGAGCGGGTGGGTGGTTCGGCATCGGATTCTGATGGATGCCAGGTCCTGTACTTACTATGGTTGCTGTGGTGGTAGCTGCTGCGGCTGCGGTGCTTGTTGCTGCTGCACTTGCTGCCTCGGCTGCTGCCCTCTTTTCTCTTTGATCTCAACAATGGCCCGATGCATCACGGCCCAATCTATCCTTTGTCCTTCATGATGATCATATACCAGATCCCGGAACTGAAAACATCCTTCTATGGTATGGCCCGGCTGCCTATGGAACATATAATATTTAGTCTGATCAACGACCGGGTTCCAATTAGGCCGTTCCGGAGGAAGTTGGATTGCATTCACTGACATGAGGGCGGAGAAGATATCTGTAAGTGTCTCTGGCAATGGAGGGTATTGAGCTCTCCTGGGAGCCGGGCGCTTGCTGTTAGGGTTGTTGTTATAGCCGTTAGGTGGAGGGACATTGTGGTATTGTGGAGGTGGTGGTAGTTGTTGTGGAGCGACGAAGGCGTTTTGTGGAGTGGCAAAGGTAGGCGGAGGGCTTTGCGGAGTGACCTGGAAGCCCGACTATAGAGCTGGTGCATGTTGGCTATGTCATTCATCGCCAGGATGTTCCGAAAGGTCGGAGTAGCATTCGAAATTAACAGCTTGACCTTCTCTTCCTCTGGAATGTGGCCAGGCACCCTAGCGGCCATCTGTCTCCATCTGTCTGCATAAGTGGCAAACTCTTCATCTGGCTTCATCTTCTCGGCCACCAGATCTGTGAACGAGTATTCCGGGCCGACCCTATTTTGGAACCGTTGGATGAATTTGTCTTTCACTACCTTGAAACTTTCAGCTTCTTCTAGAGGTAAAGAGTAGAACCACTCCAGAGCAACACCATCCAGAGATCCGCAGAATAAATACGCCATAAGGCGATCATCATACTGGAATTGCGCCGATTCATATAGAAAATCCCTCACATGAATGAAGGGATTGCTGTTCCCATCGTACTTGCGATAGCTGGGGAGCTCTGATTGTGGAGGGAACCGAATGTTCTGGAGGCTCGGGATAGGAACATCTGCCAAAGATTGCGGGCCAACCCGCTTCTGAAGGAAATCGAGTTGTTGCTGCATGGCGGCCCATTTATCAAGCAAGTCCTGCTCTCGGGAGGGAGCAGGGGTAGTGAAGGATGCTGATTGAATTTGAGGAGCAGATGGAACGGTTATGACAGAAGGTGGAAGCCCATAGGCAGGAGTGGAGGGATAAACAGTAGAGATGGGGGGCCCATAAGAAGGATATTGGACCTGAGATTGGCCCAGATTAGAAGGAGCTTGGGCCACCCCTGGCCGAGGGTGCAAGAAATCGAAAGGGCCCATGAGAACTTGCGGAGCTACCGGAGTAGATACGTGATGATCCAGTTGAACAAAAGAGGGGATGGGCGACTTTCCCTTATCGAAAGATTGTTGGGCCGAATTGGAAGACTGGCCCGTTTCCATGCCCGTGAAAGTGATGGTCCGTGGTTGGACCGGGGTAAGATCAATTGGAGTGGGCTGAATGGGGAGCCCAACAACGGAAGGATTGGCTTGATTTTGGATGATGGTGGGAGGAGATGCGTTGGACCCTTGCATGGCCTGATAAAGAACTTGGAGTTGGGCCGGATCCAATTGGGCCATCATCTGAAGGATAGAGCCCGCGGAAGGAGTGGAGAGAGAAGGGGTAGCTTGACCACCTTCCATAGAAGTGGAGGATGGGAGAGGGGTAGTCCCTTCTCTGGAAGAAAAGGTGATAACCCTAGGAGGGTTTTCAAGAAGCCCTTGAGGAAGAGAGTCCTCTTGGGAATGGGGAGGATTAAAGGATGCCATGGTGGACTCGAAAAGAGGATTGGAATGGAATGTGAAGAAGGGATTGATTTGAGGAGATGATTCAGACGAACGAAAACAACCCCACATGCAACGGACAACCTTGACAAATGCAAACAAACCACAAACAATCACAATGAGTAACCAAACTCGAATGTTTAAACACAAGATGTAGGTGATAAAAGATGAAGACACTCAAAGTCAACCAAGTTGTTTTAAGATGATGCAACACAATTCTTTGTGATTTCTCCTTTGGAACTTTAGTGGATTGATTGAAATGTGCTCTCAACAATGGGTTCCTAACAGGAGATGGTTATGGGACTTGGTTTGACTCTAAGTGTAATCACTCCTTCACTTATGCAACCCTAGACACGGGGTGGGAAAGGTACAACCAGCCCGGCGTCCGTGTGGGAATCCACGGCTCGCGGGGACTTATGGAGGTCCCTGGTGTGATTTCCTAGTCGGCCCCAAGGAATATGGAAACGAGAGGTCCGCACACCAAGGTAGGAGAATGCAATCTAGGATATGAAAAGATGAATGGTCCTACGTGCACCGGAGTGCATGCAAAGTCTAGCCTAAAATCTAGCAATCAATGATGCACACAATGATATGGAGATATAAAACAAAGCAAGGAGGAAGTCAAGTATCACCCAAGCAAAGAGTCACAGCAGAAACCGCGGAAGTAACTGCACCTCGGATGCGTACCTGTCTGGAGTATAACGGTCTAGGAGCCCTGCGTCAGGGGAAAATAATGGTCTAAGGCCCGACCGTCAGACATAATATAACGCAGGGGGCTAGGACCATCAAGTGAGCCAGAGAACCAAAATCAACCAGAAATAACAGGAAAAACCGTGAAAGCTCTCGCAGTAGAACAAATGTGGCGGTCTAATGCCCCTGCGTCAGAGGACTGTAACGCGGGGACACAGGGCCGTCAGAGCACTCAGAGAATCAGGACCAATGGGAAATAAGGGGAAAACGAGAGGGGAACAACACAAGAGATGATGGTAGGTTTAACAGGAATCAAAATCACGATTGGCACAAGTTGTCCCACCGTGATCGCCAAAAAATTATCTGTTGATTATTTTTGCCTATCTTCTTTTCTTTTTTGGGGTTTTTGTTGTGTGAATGTGATAAGATGACAAGCAAGTAATCAAAGATCTGCTCTTAACCTATGAACACGTGATCATGAACCTAGGCAATCAAAACTAGCTCTAGCATGGGCATGCTATCTCAATCAGACTAATGCTAAGGAAATAAAGAAAAACACACGTCGGGGCGTGGAGCAAGAAGTAAATGAAAACACACCACGAGGGTGGAACAAGCAAGGAAATAAAGATATATGTGATGAAGGAGAAAGCTAATGCCCAATACCAAGGAAAGATGTGATCGCCACCAAAGTAAAAACAAGCCAAAGACTTGAATATACCTTGGAAATAGGTGGATGAAACACCCGCCCACGGGAGAGGAAACTAAAGAGAACCTGCAGGTCAGCTAGAAGTAACGGCCAAAACCCTGTGCGTCACTTGGAAGTGACGGTCGCTCGATAGACCGCTAGAAGAATATGACGCGCCTGCACAAGACCGTCGTATAACCTGCAGTGACAAAGTATGAGTCCTTTTAACTCCAACTCTTCCAGCCGGCTAGAAGACTTAGGCCTCGTCCTAGTGAACCTGTAAACCTGCCAAAGAAGTGGAAGACAAGAACAAAATAACCCAAATTAGCCCTTTCAATAATATAGCATCAATTCTTCAATAAGCAAAATATCATCAAAAGGAAAGGGGAATACCGGGGAGGTTTTGGTTTTTTAACCCCTCTGGGCGTTTTAAAAGATTAGGAGGATGTTTAGATGATGAAAACCAGTGAAAAATGTGGAGGAAGGAGAGAAATAATGCTTATGATGAAAGAGAGATTGAATGGAAACTCAATATGCAATTGTGAACTTTGGAACCAATGGAACAAATACTCCCTTCACCAGGCAGCAAACGAACGTGAGAAGCACTTCTCCTTGATCAGACGTGGCTCTAGAATGCGGCAGCACTTCGACACAAATTCCAGATTTTCCTCCTTTTGGCCATGAAGTCAAGGGTTCTATTTATAGACCCTCAAACTCTTAGGTCGAGCAGAGGATAAGCCAGCAAGATAAAGGGATAATTCTTAGCAAATCCTTGAAGATAATATCACCAAGAGTCCATAGAAACAAACAGAAGGTTTTGAGGATCAGATTTGAAAGAGATATCGTCAATCCAAGTTCTTATCTCGACCACGGAGTAGCAGAGAAAAGGCCTGAACTGCTAGGACTCTCTGAAGGAAGTAACGGCTGCACGATAGACCGCCACTTGGAAATAACGCCCCAAGGAACGTTCGTTACTTTCAACCTTATCCCAAAAAGATAAGATCAACGGGAAGAAGATCAAAGCAATAGGACTCTGCAAGGAAATAACGGCCAAGGCATAGGGCATCATACTGAAACAACGGCTGCACGACAGACCATTATTATCAACGTATAAACTAAAAAGATAAGGATTGAAACAAGCCCTTAAGCCTTAGGACTCTTCAAAGAGTAACGGCCCATGACCCATCCGTCATAATGAAACAACGCGCCTGGGATAGACCGTTATTATCAATGGAGTTCAAATTAATGAATGAGGGTTTTGCTAAGCCCTAGTCAAAGGAAATGCCACAAAGAGCCATATCCGATCAAGGAGAAAGACCCAAGAAATAGGCTCCAAATCAATCAAGAGACTCAACGAAGAGTGAACAACTTGGAGCATCATATAGAATGAATAAGGAGATGACCCGACTTATTGGTCATAAAACGGGTGTCAACATTTCTGTGTCCACGTTCTGTGACACGTCCACTAGTCGTAGCCTTCTTACGGCACGCGTGTGCTGACCCACCTGGGAGTGGTGGAGCGGCTGACCCAAGAAAGACGGTGAGTAGGCTGGTTACCGTAGGGCCCCCACGTACAGCCGAGTCCGGGCTTAGGGGGAATTACCAGCTAGAGGACAGGCCTAGGGCGTATGGTCTGAGTGTGCACACGAGGTTGGGGGCGTCGGACGATGCCGGCAGGTGCGACCCCAACTAGTCCTTGTTCTGTGGTACTGGTTACTGAGTGTGTCTGAGTCTCCGCCTGGGGCGTTGTAGCTAGACACTTGTGACGCGGTGTAAGACGTCAGGGGACGCATCCGGTCGTTCTTCTAGTGGGTGGTACTTCTGTCACGTGACGTGAGTTGTCGTGTACTGGGTTCTGTTTCCGTCTGCGAGACGGGACTTCGTGAGTGGTTTCAGGAGTGTTCCTGGAGTCGAGGTCTGGGGTTGCCGTTGAGCGTCACCGAGGGCCTTCCCCCAGACAGCGTTGTGTTCACGATGGTGAGGTCGTGACCGTGTTCCCTGACCGTGTGGTTTTGGCTCGGGCCCCTTTTGGTGAGGGCACGCCTCCGCTACGGAGGTATCTTGGCGTTTTCCTAGTAGCGTGGCTAGGGCGGTTCGTGTCTGGTGGTCCCCGATCGTGGAATTGGGTGGTCGGGTGCGTGGCTTGGTTGTCCCCCGACGGGAGACTAGGTCGTGTTTTCTGGTATAGTAGGAGTAGCTGTAGAGCCGTGGTTTTGCCGGCCATCATAGTTACTTTCCTGCTTTCGTAGTTACTACTTTTGTGCCGCCGTTGTTTCTCAGTTGGGGTTCCGCGGGATCCCTACTAGGCCAGTGACAGGAGGCTCACCCCTGCGTTTCAGGTGCGGCGGTTCTTCCTCGAGGTTCGAGGGCGTTGCGTGGAAGTTCTTAGTTTTCAGCTTGCCGGGCCGAGTGTTCACTTGGCATGTGGTACGTTTTACTGCTTTAGACCGTACTTTTCTGTTGGACTGGACTCTGTTGTAGTTGTTCATTTATTTCTGTTAATTGTTGAATTGTC
Organism: Amorphophallus konjac; assembly: GCA_022559845.1. Taxonomy (NCBI): domain Eukaryota; kingdom Viridiplantae; phylum Streptophyta; class Magnoliopsida; order Alismatales; family Araceae; genus Amorphophallus; species Amorphophallus konjac. The sequence goes on from CM040122.1 coordinate 483,222,191, forward strand.
CTGCCTTATTTCCTATTTCTTTGTACCTCCACACTCCTTTTTAGCCCTTCTGAGCCTCCCGCTCGTGGGCGGCGGTTCAGGATTCGAATGGTATCGGGCTCCTCCCGGTATCTGGATCTCGGGTCGTCACACCTAGGCCGTTGCACGCTGTTTGGCCGAGTTGGGTGGCTGTGTCGGTTGGCTCTAACGGCCTTACCCCCATGCGCCAGGGTGCTGTAACGCATCCGTGCTGGACCGTTACCTGCTGTTCGACCAGTTTTTAAGCTTGGGCTTGTCGGCTCTGACTCACTTGTCCTGGTGCGTCAGGCTCGTGTAACGCGCCTGTGGTGGTGCGTTACAACCCTGTTGGGGTCGTGATGGCCGTTGGGTGATTGGGTGTTCGCCCATGTGTTGGGTAGTCGTAGGTTTGTGTTCTAGGGCTTTGTTTGTGTGGCAGTGGTCTTCTAGATCGGTCGGGTTAGGTTACTGGGTGCGATCTTTTCCCTGACTGCGACAATTCCCTAACGACGCAATCTAGAACTGCCAATGCCCTTGTCTTTGGTTGGGTGGCGGCTGTTCTGTGACTGCCGGGTCTGCCTAGCAGTTGAATGATGGTCCGTTTTGCCAGAGTGTCGTTATTGCTACTTCAGTTTCTGCTTGTCTTGGCTTGATCTCGTGGTCTGCCCGTGACCCGTGGGTGTCTGTTGACGTCCTATGAGGGCAGTGACCATGATGGACAACCAGGGATGCTTGTGCTTGCTGCGTGTGGGTCTGTGCGTCGGTTGTTTGTGTCGGTGTTGTCTGGCTCCGGTCAACCGGGGGTTACCCAGGGGTTGACAGGTGGCTTTGTGTGTCTCGGCGGTTCTGTCCATCCTGAGACATTGGTTCTGGATACCTCGAGGTGTTGTCCTACCTCTGTCTGTGTGTCCAGGTGTGCTGAGGGTTCTCAGTGTCCCTCAGGTCTCCGTGCGTCGTATTCTTGCGGAGTATGTCATTTTCCCTGGCTTAGGGTTAGACCGATTGGCGGCTTGTTCCGCTGTTCGTGACGATCTTGACTTCGAGTCATCTGACTCAAGGTTCGTTGCGCTGGTAGGTCTAGTTGCCTTGTCCTGAGTCGGTCGGCAGTTGTCTGTACTGCCATTGGTGCTTGGAAGTACGGGTGACAGTTTCTGTTTAACCTGTATGTACTTCGGCACTTGTGTTTTGGGTCTCTGTGTTCGTGAGCCTCCACCTTCTGTTACCCTGGGCTTTCAGTTGTTGACCCACCTCAGGAGTGGTGGGAGGGGTGTTCCCGTTAAACGGTTCCTAAGCTAGTTCCGTGGGCTCCCGGCTCGGTTACCGTAGCATCCTACGGGGGGAGAATACTAGTTAGAGGCCTGGCTTAGGCGAGAGCCAGTGTGTGCACACGTGGTTAGGGGCTTGTGGATGAGGTGCCGACGTGCGTTCCCCTGACTAGTTACTCAAATTTGGTTGCTGTTCTGGTTTGGGTCCGGTCAGCGTGTACTGGAGTCTCCGCCGATTTGGTTAGGCATTGTTAGACTCGGTACATGTAGCGCAGCATAAGACGTCAGTGGACGCAACTGGCTATGGAGAGGCACTCCCGTCACGTGATACGTGACTCTCGGCGTTTCTGTGTGTCGCGACCTTCTCGGGTTAGCCTTTCTGTGGCTGTACTCAAGGTCAGTGTTCTGTCACCTCCGCGACGTTCTGGTCGTGCGTGGGGCAGTGTGCACGACGTCCTGGTCGTGTTGTCAGTTGTCAGTCTAGGTTTTCCTAGGCTTTCTTGTTGTCCTTGCAGGTCTTCGCTTTAGGCCTGGCATTTTGTCAGCAGATCGGCAACTCCTGACCGTGTCAGCTCTGAGTCACCTTCCTGCTGTTGCTTGGAGTAGTTTGGGGTACCGAGGTTAGTTCGGTAGCCGTTGTTTGGCATGGGCTCCCTCCCCCTCTTCCTTAGCTTGCGCCCTACTCCTGCTACCCGTCTGTTCCTTTACTGCATTCTAGTGTAGACTTGCAGCTTTCTAGTGTAGCTTTCCCGTTTGGCTACTGCTGTTGTTTACCCTGCAGTTTTTAGTGTGTTACTGCGTGTTTTTCAGTGGGTATCCGCGTGACCCCTACTGAGCCAGTGACACGAGGCTCACCCCTACTTTTCAGGTGGGGTGATGTTCGTTCTACTTCCATGGCTCCTGGATCTGCGTGCTGTTGTGGCCAGCTGGTACCCTCGTCGGGCTTTCCCCGACTTTCTGGTACGTCTTTCTTCTCTGTCGACTGTACTTTGTAGACTTGCTGTCCTTCCTTTGGACTTGACTCTGGGTATATAATTGTTAATTGTAATCTGTTAATTAAAAAGTAATTTGATTTCTGCTATTTCAGCAACCCGGTCTAATGAAATTTAATTGCTTACTGCTATATCTGTCAGTTCAATGTACTACACGATAATCCTTTTTCCCTTCGGAGCTTTACCGCTCTTGGGAGGCCTCGCGGGTTCCAAGTGGTATCAGGTGTATTCGATTATCTTATCGGGTATATCTGGTATACGGGATCCGGGTCGTCACACGCCCCCTCTCCCCCTCTCTCTCCCATTCGATCGCGGCGGGCCTCTCTCCGGCTGCAGACGGCGGCGGGGCGACGGTGCTGCTGCGTGGGCGGCTCCGAGGTGAGTTCGTGGGCCTGCGGTGTTTGTTGGAAGCATGAAAGAGCGGGGTTTCTAAAAGCTTTCATCGTGATTCGTGGATGATCCGGCGCGTCTTGGGGCGAAATTGAGGTAGGGTGACGTTCCCTAGCCTCTTGCTTTCCATTCCCGTGGTTTGTAGGCCGAGGGGAGGCCGGGAGACGGGGTTTCATGCCGGGTTTGGGTTTTCCATGATTTGGGGAGAGTTCGCCCGATCTATGATTTTAGGCCATGATTTCACATTTTGATGGCTTAGAAGCATGCTAGGGGTCCTGAGGGGTCTTCCCCTTTGATTTCCCCCTCTCCTATGGAGGCATGGGGGCGTGGTTGGAATTTTTGGGCGTTTCACGCCGTTTCGTCATCAGAACAGTGTGACGGTCCTTCCAGTGACCGTCACACCATGTGACGCGCCTGGATGGGTGCGTCACAACCCTGTTTTTAGCCAATTGGGGTCTGTGGGCTGTGACGGTCCCACGATAGACCGCCACAGGCGCTGTGATGCGCCTGGGTTGGACCATCAGGGACGATCTGGCCGTTGGCATGACCGTTGATTTTTGACCGTTGGGGATCAAGGCATGTGACGCACCAGGCTTGGCGCGTCACAGCCTTGTGACACCCCTATGTGGTTGCGTCAGAGGTGACGTTCTCTCACACTGTAACGCACCAGAGTTTGGTCCGTTACAGGCTGTGATGCACCGAGGGGCACGCGTCACAGTCGGTTTCTTCTTGTCCTGTGACGCACTAGGGCAGGCGCGTCACAGACTGTGACGCACCAGGGTAGGCGCGTCACACTTCATTTTGCACTGAGTGTCTGACGCGCCTGTGTTCGGCCGTCATATGGCTGTGACGGTCCAACCTTAGACCGTCAGAGCCTGTGACGCATCTAGGGTAGACCGTCTGGCTCAGGATTGCTCCAGATGGTTTGCAGTCCCATTTCTTTTCCGACCGTGGTCGCCGTGCGACGGTGCTGGTACGTGGGACGGTCCCCGTATATCATCTGATGCGGACGTGGTTTTCCGTTGACTTGAGATTCTACTCCTTTAGTGACCATCCACTAGTCGTAGCCTGCCTGCATGCCAGTGGACCCACCAGGGAGTGGTGGAGAGGTTACCCTGAGGATGATTTTTAGACTGATTTTCGTCGGGCCCCTCATCGGTAGCCAGAGTCTGGCTCCAGGGGAAAACCAGTTAGAGGCCAGACCTAGGACGCATGGTCTGTGTGTGCACACGTGGTTGGGGGTAGTGGACACACGCTGACGAGCGTGACCCCAGCTAGTCACTTACTTTGTGGTTACTTGTTCGGTGTCTGTGCCTCTGGTAGGAGCTACCACGTTAGACAGTTCACCTGTGGTGCGGTGTAAGACGTCAGGGGATGCTACCGACTGTGCTTCTAGTGGGAGGTACTCCTGTCGAGTCCGGAGTGACAGACTGTCAGTCCTTGCGACTTCGACCTTCGGGTTCGTCGTGTTGACCGTGGTGTTCCGGTCATTTCACCGTGGCACGTGTGTCAGTTTTCGTGCCGTGAGACCGGTGTTTCGTAGATTGCAGGGCTTCCCTTTTCGAGGTACTCGCTTACTACTAGCGTAGCGTTTTCTCTGTTTGCAAGGTAGGGTTCGAGTGATCCCTACTGAGTCTTGTTCCGAGACTCATTCCCTGCGTGTTTCCATCGTGTTTCAGGTGAGTTGCGGCCTCAGGGGAGCGCGTCTGAGGCTTAGCGGGGTTCGGGTGCGTTACCTGCGTGTTTCTCACTTGTATTGAATTGAGGACTGAAGTTGATCAATGTTCCATGGTCTTTACCAATGTGCCACGCATCTTTCTGGATAAAAGCACAACTGTTTTCAAGAAAAGTTCACATGTGATGATTTTGATGATTTGAATGAATTTTTTGAATTCTCTTTTCAGAATAAAAGTGTTTCCTCACATTTGAATTTTTGGTAATGTGTGTCATACATTAGTTGCATTGGGTGCATATAGTGTGTCTTGTTGCATAGTTGGCATTTTCAGCATACATATAGTGCATATTTTGAAATGCATCATTTTACACATTTCATGTTGCATAAATGCCAAAATGAATACATCCAACAATTGGTCTCATATCTTTGGAGTCAACATTTCAAGAACTAAAATTGCATATCTTTTCATTTTACATTGCATATGCATATCTTCATCGTATGCTTGCATGTTATTATATGCTATTCAACCCCTTCCTTGAAACTTCTAAGACCATATATTTCATTGATAAATAATGTTGCATCTGAGTCTTAACAAGTGTGCTTCATGTAAAACTCTAAGGGGGAGCATTTCAGGCTTATTGCATTTACATAAGGGGAGCTACACAATCCTATTCTAAGTTAAATTTTCTCCATACATGTTAAATCAAATTCGTATACTTCATGCACTTTAATGTGAAATTGAGTGTTGTTCATAAGGATATAGGAATTTCATTTCAACACTCTAAAGTAATTCAACTTGCTGCATGGATGATAAGAGACAGTTGAGGAAAAAGCTGCCTGCCTCCACATACAAAAAAATGGTTGATATGAAAGGCAGAGCAATGCTAAGTCTCACTGAGTAAACTGGACACATGTCACCTGAGACGTGATGTGGTTCATTTCTGAAAAGTGATGACTAAAGTATCTCTGTTCAAATGAGGTGACAGGGTTCAACATTCTGAGTAATCAGGGATTCTGACATGAGCTCCATGTGTCTCCTCGCGTAAAAAGGAATTATTTTGAATCTGATCCTTCTTAGAAAAATTCAGATTGTCAGTATGAAAATTTCTAATGATATATTTGATTGAGGTAGAGCGAAGCCTCCAATACGCTGTTCTCTAGTTTGAAATGTAGTTTGTACACTTACTATTGTGTTTACTTGAAAATCTGGTTATCCATATGGCTAAACTTCATTCTCATGTTACTCACTTGCACATGGTAATTTGATTTGATATGTATTTTGAAAATTTGATTAACTGCTTGACCTACTGTACGTCTTCTCCTATTTATCTGCACAATCCTCTAGGTGTAATCATGAACATTCTGAACTTATTGACTTACTTGCACTTTTCCTACACCTATCCCCTCACTGTAATTCAATTGGTATCACTTCTTGTGAAGGAGTTTTGTTGCATGTATCTATAGATATCTGCTTGATTACATTGTATGCATTTCATGTCTCATCACTTTCATACATCCTGTTTCATGCATTTCACAAGAAAACTAAAAATCAAAAATTTGAAAATCAAAGTCAGTCATCTATTGTGTCAATGTCAAAGGGGGAGCTTTACATGTGATCTTATCTGCCCAGCTCATCAGGACTTGCATAAGTCAATACCTTTTTCTGGGTGTTTGAGTGTTTGTTTGCTTGCTCATCATTGTCATGCCATACGCCATTTTCAATTGCTGTAACTTGTGAGCATTTGCATATCGTATTGTCATCTTGCATACTACATGACCATATTGTCCACATTTGCATTTCCAATTTCAACAATTGGTATCCAACAGTTTTGCAATTAGTTCATGCATATCATGTCATCTTGCATCCCCCATCATGATCCCCATATTTGATTCTGTCAAAGGGGGAGAGAGCATTATATAGCATAATATTTTTGTCATCATCAAAATGGGGGAGATTGTTGTGTATGTGATTTTGATGATTACAAAATGAGTGAATGCTTGGCCTTGTGCGTGAATGCTTATTCATGTCTTCATGTACTTGAACTCATTATCCTCTCACTATGAAGTTTATAATGGTTGTGGCGATGAATACAAACTATTTCTATTGTGATATCATCATGTGGATGCATTGTGATTCTATAAGGAATACGTGCTTTGAGGTTAGCACAAACATTGCATATACATTGGTTGCATATACATTGGCTCCTTACTATTTGTTTGAATTCCAAATCTATACAATCATGCTATGGTGAATGATATTTGGAGTTTCATGACTATGTGTATGAATGACTCAACCAATCAACAAGAAATGTGAACTCAGATAAAACAATGAGGTAAGTGTTGCTCTGAACTAAATTTGGCACTCATATGAGGATCTTAAGATGAAAATGTCATCAAAGCATTTATGTGTCTCATGCAAGTGCTCTCATGTTCATACTTCATGTCATTTGGGTCTCGGCCTCAAAACGAGCTCCATATGTTAATGCATGACCCATAGATTTTGATCTTGATCTAACATCTTGCTTTATCATGTTTTTCAGGATGAAAAATCATGGTGGATCTTCATAGGATTATGGTAACATTTAATCAATTATTTCCCATTGATTTGATGGAGGTTTAAGTTATTTTTCAAACTCAAACTGTCTTACAGTCTTCACCATTTTCAATCCAACCGTTGGATCTCCCCTCTAAAATTATATGTTGTAGCTCTGGGAGTCCTCTTTCCAACGCCTCCAGTCTTGCTTCGATCGGAGTTCGGAGCTAGGAGTATTAATTCCTGTCGCCGAAGCGCGCAGAGCTGATTTTTGTGAAGCTGCCTGAAAGGGTCGACCCTTAGGGTCGACCCCTCAAGAAAAGGTCGACCCTTGGAGTCGACCCATGTGAACCAGAACCAAAATGTGTTCTGTTTGGATTCTGGAAACCCAAGGGTCGACCCTTGGGGTCGACCCATGAATTCTGGAGACCCGAGGGTCGACCCCTGTAAAACAGAACACAAAATTTGTTCTGTTTGGCTTCTGTATGCCCAAGGGTCGACCCCAAGGGTCGACCCATTACTTTTGGGTCTTTAACCCTCTCACGAGGGTCGACCCCAAGGGTCGACCCATTCCGGTCGGACCTCCAGCCACCTTTGTTGACCGCCGTTTTCTTGCCCCAAAAGTCATACCAATCAATTCCTAAAGCCATATATGTCTTCCTACTTCGTGGTTCTGGTCTCCAAGATGTCCCTTGACCATTCTAATCATATATATACTTCTCTTTGGGTCACAAACCCTAAGGAGAGAGGTGAGATCCAATTTTTGGGTGTGTTGCTAACCCTTGTGTATGCAGGTTCGGAGTTGAAGCTCCCAAGCCCTCTTCCACCTTGTTTTGAGCTTATATGTGAAGGGGAGAACGTGGATTCAAGTCCCTAATTGATCCTCTACTGGAAGCAACGTGGAGAATCAAGATACAAGCATCATCTATGCAAGAATCGATCATTTTTCTTCAAGAACGGTTCCTCATCCTGCAGAAGCTCTTCATCGAAAATCTGAGGGAGTTGTCTTGATCTTTCACTTCTGTGTTTTTGTTTGAGATTGCTCAAGGTGTTGAATGATTATCTATGAGGTGCAATATATATATACATACATGTTCATTTGTTCATCTATTGATTGCTATCTTATTAGTGCTATGTTTTTCATCCTAAGCAATAAGATGAACTAATGCTTTCTTTTCTCTTGCAGAAGAAGAAGGAAGAGTGGTACCACAAGGATGAGAGTAGAGGGGTTTATGAGGTTAATCAATTCTATGATGTAATAGGCTTGATTTGGAGCTTATCATTTCTATCTGTTCTTTCAGGTGGAGAAGAAATTAGAAGAAGGTAAAGAAGTGCATCTCGAGGAGACGAAGAAGATGATGTCTAAATCATGATCATCCGTCAACGAGCAAGGAGAATCAGATTGTGCTGAAAAAGGGGGAGCCTTATACTTGATGCATACTTCTAGTTTTCATCTATAGAATTCGTTGGGAGGTCATAGCATATATATGTTTTGATTCATATACATTTGAGATAATACCTTGTGTGGGTGTTTGGAGAAGGGGATCTCCAAGTGTGTGCGTTGTTATATGTGTGCTGATTGTGCGGAGTATATCCGCGTGTGTTGTTGTTGGGAGCTTTCTCCCGTGTGGTTGAGTAGGCATTGTCCTACGTGTGTGTGGACGGAGTTGTGACTCCGTGTGAGGAATTTGTTTGGGGTGTGTTCCCTAGTGTGTGTGTGTGCTGCTGTGGCAGCAGGTTGAGGCAAGGCCTCGTGTGTATGGTTTGCTGCGAAAGCAGCGTGTGTGTGTTGGGGTTCGTCCTCGTGTTGCTACATTTTGTAGCGTGTAGTGAAGCCTCACCGGTTTGGTGAGGGGTGGACGTAGGGAGCCCGTCGTGGTCCCGAACCACCTTAAAAATCCCGTGTCTTGTGGTTTGATTATTGTGATTGTGTGTTCACTATCCTATCTGTTTGTGCCATCGTGTGAGCTCGGCGAGATTGAGTGAATCAAGTTTAAACTTGTTTAGATTAATTTCCTCAATCCTATCAATCTTGTATATTCCGCTGTGTGGTAGTTGTGTTTTTAATTGGACATAATTTTCAGTAGTAGGATCTATTCACCCCCCCTCTAGATCCGTGTTCCTGCACTACAGGACCCAACATAGTAGAGTGCCACCAGCGGCCACCGAGGCAGTGGATACTGCGAGGTTTCCGGGGGCCGAGGATTTCTTCCGTGGGATGTACCAGCTTATGTCGCAGTAGTTCGACGGAGAGGCTGGTGAGGGCTCGTCGACCAGGGGTGGGCCAGGCCGAGCAGTGAGGGATTTCATACAGTTCCATCCACCTTACTACGACGGTCAGCCAGACCCTGATATGGCTCAGAGTTGGCTTGACGAGATGGAGCGAGTGTTCAGTTCCATGCGGTGTACTGCGGAGGACAGAGTGATGTTGGCCTACAACCAGTTGCAGGGTACGGCTCGGGAGTGGTGGTCTTTCGAGTGGAAGACGTCTTTCCAGCTTCGTCCACTTGAGCAGATTGCGTGGAGTGACTTTGTCAGTGCTTTCGAGCGTACGTACTACCCAGAGTTTATTGCTACGCAACGGATGCGATAATTTTTGGAGTTGGTTCAGGGAGACATGTCCGTGTTACAGTACAGGGCCCGATTTGTTGAGCTGGGCTGATATGCACCTCATATCATGGAGCATGAGAAGGTGAAGACCGCACAATTCGTACAGGGCTTGAGGCAGGAGCTGAGGCACCATTTGATCGCGAATGCGGCCACTGATCTTGAGACATCGTCTCATATTGCGGCTTCTTTGGAGATGGATATGCAGAGGACTCGAGGACCGATTAGTCAGGGGTAGTCTTTGTCGGGTCGCAGCCAGCAGTCGGCTACCCAGTAGCGGGGTTCTTTTCAGCATGCGTCGGGTGGTTCAGGAGCGCCGGCACCGGCAGCGTCGGTGACAGGATCTGTGTCTTTTGACTCTAAGGTCAAGAAGTTCTTCGGGAAGAGTTTCTAGAAGAAGAAGCACAAGGATCAGGGGTAGGCATCATCGGGCAGTGTACATCAGTCGATTCCTTTTCAGGGTCAGGGATCAGTGGGTGGATCGCGAGGACCGTGCCCACGGTGTAGCGAGTTCCATCCAGGCAGGCAGTGCACAGCGTCGATAGTTTGTTTCCAGTGTGACCAGCCAGAGTTCCATCCACGGTGTAACCGCGACATCAAGCCCAACAACGTTCTCCTCAACGCCGAATTCGATGGCCACCTCGACGACTTTGGCCTAGCTCGACTGCTCCAGAGCGCCGATCGCACCACCACGACCACCATCCTCGCTGGCACCATCGGGTACCTCGCCCCTGAGTGCGATTACACCGTCAAGTCCACACCCGAGACCGACGTCTTCAGCTACGACGTCGTCGTGTTGGAGGTGATCTGCGGGCAGCGCTCTCTGCTGGGTTACAACGACAAGAACCTGCTGGACCACGTTTCGGATCTGTACACCACCGGCGAGCTACTGTAGGCGGTGGACTCGAGACTGGAGGGGCAATTCGATGAGGAATAGGTGACGAGGGATCTGCTGGTGGGGCTGATGTGCGCGCATCCGGGACCGACGTACCGGCCAAAGATAAGGAAGGTGGTGAACCTCCTGGACCTCCCCTCCCCTCCCGTGTTCCCCTCCTCCTCCCCTCCCCCTCCCCCTCCGGTGGACCGCCCCCCTCCGGTCCCCTCTCCCTCGACCTCCGACCCTTAGTCACCCCCCACACACACAGGGTCGACATGGGTATTCTATACTTTCTCCACACACTTGATGGAATATTCTATAGAATATTCTTTTTTGGACGGAAATAAATTACAGAGATTTATTTGTAAAATGTTAAAAAATATAAGAGTTTTTAAGACAATAGTCGAATTTGAGAGATTAATCGGTAATTCACTAAGTTTATAAGGACTAATATGTAAAAATCCCTTATTATTATTATACTATTAATTTAAATTGAGAATACGTTCACACACACACACACACACACACACACACACACACACACACACACACACACATATATATATATATATATATATATATATATATATATATAAACAAAAGAATATTCTCTAATGGTGTTAGAAAAGCAATGATATTACAATTTTGTGCATGATTAAAACAAAAAACAAGATTCCCCCTCTTCCCCTCTCACTTGCCTATATGAGAGCTTTCTTTTATCCTCACTTTGAGATGGATTCATCAAAATCCTCTCCCTCTCTCTTTCTCTCTCTCTCTCTCTCTCTCTCTCTCTCACACACACACACACACGGAGATGCACTCATTCGACAAATTAGATGAAATTGGTGGGTTTGTAAGTGACTCAGATCACAAACTGAATAGTAGGAGAATGTTACTTATAATAACGCACTATTTAGAGGTGAAGATGTGTTGATGGAGTGACATCGTGGCATTGAACTGAATTAATCTTATGTCATAAAGTGTGTTGGAGAAGATTTGGGGTCATGCGAAGCTCTCATTTTGGGAATAGGAGTGCAAAACCACGAGATTGGGAGACATATATAAATAGCAGAAAGTAACTCTCTTTTATTTTGAAGACACTGAGTGGGTAAACTATAACACCCCAAATTTTTCTAAGATTTTTTTGGGTTGAAATAAAATTATTTAGCATTAAAAAGGCTGAATGGGCTAATTAAATAAATTATGGGTTAATTAAATAAATTTAAAGGCTCCATATTAACCAAAGAGTCAATCCCACTTTAAATAGGCCCAAAACCCTAATTCCAAGGCCTTTAGGCCTAAGTCCACTTTTAGAAACGTAATTAGGGTAATTTATAGAATTAAATTGGATAAATAGACCAATTAAGAGAATAAATAGAAGATAAATTAAAAATATGAAATTTTTGGATAAAGCGCCAGAACGCGGTGTATCGCGAGACCGCGTTCTCAAGAAAGCGGTCCGACTGAGACCGCTACTATGTTCTGTGAACGGAGGTGTTAGAGGCGTGAAAAAATAAGATTTTTCCCATTCCAATCTCCATGATTCGATGCTATCTGGCATGTAAATCTAGCTAGGACTCTTGGGGAATCTAATGGATGCCCTATAAGACTCCTATTTTGATATAATCTTTCAACCCTAGTCCTTTCTCTATAAATAGGTCTCAGGTTCAACCTGCGCGAACCCTCGTTTTGGCTCGCATGGTTCGACAGTAAGGTGGTGTTATTTCATGTTAGTCCTTTAGAACTATTCGTTCCCTTTAGTATTGTCTAACTCCTCTTCAAATTTCATGTTAGGAGATCAAGCCCTTGAGAAGTTAGAAGTCTCGGAAGTCACTGTTCTCTGCAAACCGCACAGGAACGATTGGATTTCTCTAAGAAAGATCAAAGATTTGGGAACCCTAACCGAGGTATTTTCAGGTTGATCCTTTAGACTTATTTGCTCCCCTTTATATATATCTTCTAATCATTCTCCAAATCTCGTGAAATTAGGTCAAGAGGTTAAGGAGATTGAAGGTTAGGAAGTTGCTGTTTCTACATAGGACGCGCAGGAACCAGCAGCGTCTTCCAGTCAGAAATTCGAAGTCTAGGGAACAAATTAAATGTAGGTTATCTCATGATGGCTCAAACAATGTGTTAGGAATAAAAGTCCTCTGACCTTGTATAATTTCATGCTTTCTACATTGAGTATTTGATGTTTTCTCATGGCTACGCTTGCATGCTTTTCTATGCATATTAGCCCTGCACCTTGTAACTAAAAATAAGAATTTTAGCCTGATTCACGTCTTTCCATGCATCTTTTCGTTCTAAACATATTCTTACATGTTATCCTTCTATTCCTTATAGTTTCCATGCATTATTTGCACTAGGATAGGCCTAGCAAGCATTAATTACCTTCTATCATAGAAGGCGGTTCCTTAGGAATTGCTACTGTCAATAGGCAAATCCAGACCGACCGCTATTACCAAGAAACGGTTCTTTAAAGGCCGTGTTCGTCTTTCTATTTTTTGCTTCATGTTAACTCTAAATAGAACGCAGATCAGCCTTTATAAACATATGATAAGCTTAAGTAATTAGGTCCTGAAGGGGCATGATCTCGTGCGGCTCTTGAGCCGGGTAGATAATCACCGAACAGTGAACTGTAGAGAAAGGGAAACGGATCAGGGGGCCCAGGGGAGATTCCCTGGGGAAAACCCTCCGATGCTTAAGTCAGTAGAGCAATGGTGGAAGATAGGGAGGGAGGTAGAAAGAGGTGCACGAGAACCCCCTACACCAAGGTGGTGAAGTGGTTCCTGCTCAGGGGATTTTAGTCATGTATTGCCCTTACCTTTCACTGGAGGGAGTCCCAGGTTTATATAGTGTGCTCGTCTCATGAGTCCCGTAAGTTGAGGAGTTACAGGCGGGAGTTACGTCCTCATCGTGGGGTCTTTACGTCCTCATCGTGGGATCTTTATAGCCTTGAGAGATCATGGGTCCCTTATCCTCATAAACTCCTACTCATAAAGGGCTCTCAACGGCAGCGTGGATAAGCAATCGTCGTTCGAGCCGAGCATAAAAGGTGCCAACCCTATCCGAGCAATAGGCATAGCTCGGATGAAGATAGGTCGGAGTGGACGCTGAGCGCTTGCCTCTATCCCGATGAGGGGATAACTCGGGCATGGGTCTTCCTCCGTTCTGACCGACGCTCGGGCCTTCCGAGCCTAAGGGCCACCGAGGAAGGATTAGATCCCGAGTAATCTTGTTTCACTTTTTAGCCTAAGTGGGCTTGATGGGGCTGTCACTTGGATGAGCTAGGCCTCGTTTGGTCCTGATGGACCTAGTTTGACTGCTCTTAGATGGGCTATAGAAATCCCCCTCTCCACTTGTCCCCCTCCTACTCCCAAGCTTTAGTAAGCTCGGAAGAGTAGCTGTTGAGGTTTTAGACCAGCGTGGCTCAGGTGGGTGGAGATCTGGTAGTGCTAGGAAGCCACGTGTCGTGGTCATCTGGGCCCGTAATAATGACGATCCTGATGGATTTGAACTGAAGGGGCCCCCTTTTCTCGGAGGTAGGAACGACGCGCCGCCTTCCGCGTGGGGATATAGGTGTTGGGCGCTTGTTGTCATTCCAGACTCCCTCCGTCTTTAGGGTTTTGGCTCTCCTCCATTCTTGCTTTTGGGCTCTTCGATGCGTCGTGAAGACATGACGGAAGAGCAGAGGCTTGCAGCGGCGTTCGTGGAGTTGACGGAGATAACTGCGGAGGCAGTACGGCGGCTTCCTCTTCCCCCGGAATCTTCGGGGTCCCAAGATCACCTTTCTTTAAACTCTTCTCCGAATTCCATGGCGGACCAGCGTTCGGATGCTGAGGAGTGGGAGGATGAGCCAGTGGTGAAGGAGCCGGTTCCAAACCGCAGTGAACTGGGGGAGGCGGACGTGAGAAGGTTGGAGCACCAGTATCGCCTGCCCCACAAGTTTTGCTTTATCGTGGCCTCTCCACACGAGACGAGCTTGGACTCTTGTACAGGCCACATCTGTACTTTCCTTCTGTCGTGGAAGGGTGGGTTTCGCCTTCCCTTCGAACCTTTCGTTCTTCAGCTTCTCAATTTTTTTCTGTTGGTGCCCATTCAGTTGGTAGCCAATTCTTATCTTCTTCTTTCCGCCTTCCGCATTCTCTGCCGCCAGTGTGGATTTTCTCCTTCCTTGGACCTCTTTCACTATTTCTTTGAGTTGAAAGCACATCCTTCGGTCGGGAAGGGTTTCTATTTCATCTAGGCGAGGCGGAATATGAGCTGTATCTCCTTGGCTGCGAAGGATTCTTCGCATAAGGGGTGGTGGAGAGGGGGATTTCTGTAGCCCAATTAAGAGTAGCCAAACTAGGCCCATCAGGACCGAACAAGGCACAACGCATCCGAGTGATAGCCCTCTAGGGCCCACTTCGGCAGAAAAGCCCAATAAAGATTACTCGGGATCCCATCCTTCCTCGACGGCCCTTAGACTCTGAAGGCCTGAATGACAGAATGGAGGAAGACCCACGCCCGAGCCATCTCCCCACCGAGATAAGGGCAGGCGCTACGCGCCCACTCTGATCTGACTGCATCCGAGCTACGCCCATCTCCTGGACAGGGCTGGCACTTCTCATGCTTGGATCAACTGACGAATGCTTATCCATGCAGCCGTTGACAGTCCTTTATGAGCAGGAGTTCAGCGGGATAAGGGTGCCACGATCTCCCAAGGTCATGAAGAGCCCACGATGAGGATGTAACGATCCCATGATGAGGACGTAACTCCCGCCTAAAACTCCTCAGCTTATGGGACTCTTCAGCGGAGCTCGCTATATAAACCAAGGACTCCCTCCGGCAGCAGGTAAGGCATATAGATGCCTAACACTCCCTGAGCAGGAACCACTTCACCATCTTGGTGTTGGGGAATCTCGCGCATCTCTTTCAACCTCACTCAATACCTTCCACCATTGCTCAACTGACTTAAGCATTGGAGGTTTTTCCCCAGGGAACCATCCCTGCGCCCCCTGATTCGTTTCCCTTTCTCTGCAGTTCACTATCCGGTGATCATCCTCCCAGCTCAGGACCAGCGCGAGATCACGCCCCTTCATCTGGCGTCGTCTATGGGAAACGACCAAAGAGCCAGTATGGTGAGAAGAAGTATAGGGAGGAGGTCCGCCAGCGACAGGGCAAAGGCCACGGTGGTGGCGGGGGAAGGCCCCTCACAAGCCTCCTAAAACCCCCCCTCCGGTGCTAGCACTCCCGCCGACGGACCGCCCCCTCCGCCTGCGGCCGGGCTGCCGCCCCCTCCTCCCACGACGGTAGGGCTGCTGCTTAACGGCGGCGCCGACGCCTTCCAAGCCCTCAACGCGAAACTGGACCTCCTCATGGAACTCATGAGGACCCAGGCGGCCAGGGATGCAAGGCCACGCGCCCCTCCGGAGAGCCCTCCCCGTGAGAACGTGTCCCAGCACACCACCGGAGGCCGCTTCACCTTCCCAGGACAACAGCTCATCCGCAATAAAGTAGGAGGACCCTCACAAGCTCCCCCTCCGGAGCAAGAGGCTTCTTCCACGCCGAAGCGGGGCAGGCACGGGGCACGCCGTCCCCTCCCGGAGATCGAAGTCCCCAGGGAGCGCCAAGACAGCCTGCCTTCACGCCCCCTCAGCCCCATGGCGCAGCGACAGCCGGTGCTGTCCCTCCGACTGCGAGAATTCGAGAGGCGTTTCGCAGAGCAGGAGCGCGCCCTACGAGCCCTGCAGAGGACCTCTCCACCAGAGGACGAGGAGAGATCCCCGTTCTCCGATCATATCTTGAAGGCAGAGGTATCTCCCCAAACCTCCATCCCTACCTTCAAGCTCTACGACGGCCAGGGCGACCCGGCCGACCACTTTGACAGCTTCGACGCTCTGATGACCCTTCACGGAGCATCCGACGCCATCAAGTGCCGAGCCTTTGCGACCACCTTGGTCCAAGGCGCCCAAGCATGGTTCCGGGCCCTCACCCCCGGATCCGTCCGAGACTTCAAGCAGTTCGGGCGAGTATTCAAGGAGAGTTTCGCCGGTAGCTACCCCCCTAGGTCGGTAGCGGGGCTTTTGGCCCTCAAACAGGCGCACGGGGAGAAACTTCGGGCCTACATCCTCCGGTTCAAATCGGAAGCCCTGAGGATCCCCCGCCTGGACGTCACCTCGGCCATAACCGCTCTGACCGGGGGCACCCGCGACGAGAACCTCCGCCGCGAGCTTGTCCTCCACCCTCCCACGACCCTTGCTGCGCTAGTGACTCTGGCATTGCGCCACGCCGAGTGCGAAGAAGTGCTCAGTGCATGTCGAGACGCAACCGGCTCGGGTCGGGAGGGGGACAAGAAGCGGGCACCCGAGCCAAGCTCGGGCCAAGGAAAGAGGCGGAACCAAGACGAGGAACGCAAGGAACCGTCGCGGAAGTACGAGCGGTACACCACCCTAACCGCTCCAGTGTACGAGATTTATGAAGACATCAAGGGCTCGAGCCTCCTCCGCCAACCCGAGCCAATGAAGTCAAATAACCGCAGTCACATCAAGCATTGCCTGTTCCACAGCGACCACGGGCATCATACCGGCGACTGCCACCAGCTCCAGGACGAGATCGAGCGCCTCATTCGTCAGGGGCACCTCTCCCGGTTCGTGGCCGGGCACCAGGAAGACCGAGGTGCCCCAGAGGAGATTGACAACGCCCCTCGAGGGGTCCACATCAACCTCATCGCCGGAGGAGCTGCATCGGAAGGAGACAGTGGCCGGGGAAGAAAGCGTCATGCTGAGCGGGCGAGTCGAGCCATCGAGCCCCCCAGGGCCCCGCCCAGCGAACCCCAGGTCATAACCTTCTCCGACCAAGACCTGGAGGGGCTGAGCACCCCACACGATGACGCCCTAGTGATATCGGCCACGATAAACCATTGTAACGTAGACATGATTCTGGTTGACAATGGAAGTGCCCCTGATGTATTATCCTACGAATGTTTCCTTAAGATGGGGGAGGATCCTGTTGACACCCGTTTTATGACCAATAAGTTGGGTCATCTTCTTATTTATCCATATGATGCTCCAAGTTGTTCGCTCTTCATTGAGTTTCCTTCATCGGTTTGAAGCATGTTTCTTGGGTCTTCTCACCTTGGTTGAGTGTGGTTCCTTGTGGCTTTTCATTGGATGAAGCTTAGCAAGCTCTTATCAATTTTGATCTTCATTGTTTTTAACGGTCCTCTGCATGGGTGTTATTTGATTCTAACGCATGATCCTTGGGCCGTTACTTATTGAAGAGCCCTAAAGTTTGAGGCCTTTGTTCCAAAGCTTATCCTCTTGCTTATCCGTTGAATCTAACGGTCTGTCGTGCAGCCGTTATTTATTCCAACGCGTCCAGCCTTGGCCGCTACTTTCCTTCGAGAGTCCAACTTATTTGATCTTCTTCCTGTTGATCTTATCTCTTTTGAGATAAGGTTGAATGTAACGGACGTTCCCTAGCGCGTTATTTTCATGTGACGGTCTGTCGAGTAGCCGTTACATCCAACAGAGAGTCCTGGTAGTTCAGGCCTTTTCTATGCTACTCCGTGGTCGAGATAAGAGCTTGAATTGTTGATTTCTCTTCCAAATCTGATCCTCAGAACCTTCTGTTTATTTCTATGGACTCTTGGTGATATTATCTTCAGGGATTTGCTAAGAGTTATCCTTTTATCTTGTTGGATTATCCTCTGCTCGACCGGAGAGTTTGAGGGTCTATAAATAGCACCCTTGACTTCATGGCCCAAGGGGGAAGATCTGGAGTTCGCGTCGAAGTGTTGCCGCATTCTGGAGTCACATCTGACCAAGGAGAATTGTCTTTCACGTTCATCTGCTTCACAGTGAAGGGAGTATTCGTTCCATTGGTTTTCAAAGTTCATCATTACATATTGTATTCTTCCTCATCTCCTTTTCATCAAAAGCATTGTCCCTCTTCTTTTTCCACGTTCTCCCTAGTTTTTCATCATCTAAACATCCTCCTATCTTTTTAAGACGCCTAGAGGGGTTAAAAAAACTAAAACTTCCCCGGTACTTTCCTTTCCTCTTGCATGCTATTAAGTTTATTGAAGAATTGATGCTATATTATTTAAAGGGCTAATCTGGGTCTGTTTTCCTGTGTTTTCACGTTCTTTGGCAGGTTTACAGGTTCACCACACGAGGCCCAAATCTTCTGGCCGGCTGGAAGAGTTGGAGTTAAAAGAATCTACAAGCTATTACTGCAGGTTATTTGACGATCTTGGGCAGGCGCGTCAGATTCATATAGCTGTTCATCGAGCGACCGTCACTTCCCATAGATGCGTTGGCTTTCGGCCGTTACATTCCATTGATCTGCAGATTTCCCTGATTTTCTCTCTCCCGTGGGCGGGTGCTTCATCCACCTATTTCCAAGGTATTTTCAAGTCTTTGGCTTGTTTCTACTTTGGTGGCGATCACATTCTTTCTTGGTATTGGGCATTAGCTTTCTCTCCATCTCATATCTCTTATCCTCTTTGCTTGCTCCACCCTTGCGGTGTGCTTTTATTTGCTTTTGCTCGACGCCCTGGCGTGTGTTTTTCTTTATTTCCTTAGTTTAGTTTGATGATTGAGATAGCATGCCCATGCTAGAGCTTGTTCTGGTTGCCTAGGTTCATGGTTCACATGTCCTTGGGTTGATTGAGATCTTTGATTTTTGCCTGTCATCTTTATTAGCACATAAAACAAAAAGAAGAAGAGAAGTAAAATAAATGAACAGATAATTTTTTGGCGATCAGGGTGGGACAACTTGTGCCAATTGTGTCTTGATCTCTGTTTAAACCTGCCATCATTCCCTTGTTTGATTGTCCTCGGATCTCCTTCTTACTTCATCTTATTTCTGGTCCTCTGGGTGTTCTGGCGGCCCTCTATCCCGGCGTTACTCCACTCTGACGCAGGGGCGTTGGACCGTTATACGCCTGATCCTGTGTGCGGGCTTTTCACGGATTTCCCTTTTACTTCTAGTTGTTTTTGGCTCTCTGGCTCATCCGACGGTCCTAGTGCTCTGCGTTATATTTCTTCTGGCGGTCTGGCCTTCGACCGTTATTATCTTCTGACGCAGGGTCTATAGACCGTTATACTCTAGATAGGTACGCATCCCGAGGTGCATTATTGTCTGTAGTTTCTGCTGTGATTTCCTTACTTGGGTGATATTTGACTTCCTCCCTGATTGTTCTACATACTTACATCATTGTGTGCATAGTTGTTTACTAGATTCTAAGCTAGATTTTGCATGCACTCCGGTGCACATAGGTTCATTCATAATTTCATACATTAGATTGCATTTTCCTACCTTGGTGTGCGGACCTCTCGTCTCCATATTTCTTGGGGCCGACTAGGAAATCACACCAGGGACCTCCATAAGTCCCCGCGAGCCGTGGATTCCCACACGGACGCCGGGCCGGTTGTACCTTTTCCACCCTGTGTCTAGGGTTGCATAAGAGAAGGAGTGGTCACACTTAGAGTCAAACCAAGCTTTACATCCATCTCCCGTCAGGAACCTATTGTTGAGAGCTCATATTAATCCATCCACTAAAGTTCCAAAGGAGAAATCCTAAGAATCTTGAAGCATCATATTAAACAACTTGGTTGACTTTGAGTGTCTTCATCTCTTGCTACTTACATCTTTGTGATAAATCATCTAAGTTTGGTTGCTCATTGTGTGTTTGTGTTGTGTTGTTTGCATCTTGTTAAGGTTGTTCGTTGCATGTGGAGTTGTTTTCGTCAGTTGGAAGCACCTCCTAGGGTCGACTCATTCTCCAAGTGCTACTCAAATCCGCTCTTCGAATCCACCATGACTTCTTTCAATCCTCCCCGTTCCCAAGAGGATTCTCTTCCTCAAGGGCTTCTTGAAAACCCTGTTAGGGTTACCTCGTTCTCTTCTGGAGAGGGGACGGCCCCTCTTCCGTCCTCTACCTACATAGAAGGTGGTCAGGCTACCCCTTCCTTCTCTACTCCTTCTGCGGGCTCCATTCTCCAGATGATGGCCCAATTGGATCCGGCCCAACTCCAAACTATCTATCAGGCCATGCAGGGATCCAATATCTCCCCTCCCACGATTATGCAGGGTCAATCCAATCCTCTCATCCAGTCCACTCCAATTAATCTCACTCCGGTCCAACCCCGGACCATCACATTCACCGGCATGGAGACGGGCCAATCTTCCGCTTCGGCCCAGCAAACTTTTGACAAAGGGAAGTCTCCTATCCCTTCTTTCACTCAGATGGATCATCACTTGTCTAGCCCACTGGTTCCACAAGTCCTGCTAGGTCCCTCCGATTTTCTGCACCCTCAGTCAGGGGTGGTCCAAGCCCACTCCAATCTGGGTCAATCTCGGGCCCAATACCTTCTTATGGACCCCCTACGTCGGCCGCTTATCCTTCGGCTCCTTCTTATGGGCTCCCACCTCCTACTACAATTCACCCCTCTGCTCCTCAACTTCAAGCATCATCTCTTGCTACCCCTGCTCCATCCAGAGAACATGAATTACTTGATAAATGGGCCACCATGCAACAACAACTCGACTTCCTCCAGAAGCGGGTTGGCCCACAATCCTTGGCCGATGTTCCTGTTCCTAGTTTCTAGAACATCCGGTTCCCTCCCCAGTCCGAGCTCCCCAATTATAGAAAATATGATGGGAACGACAATCTCTTTATTCACGTGAGGGATTTCTTATATGAATCGGCCCAATTCCAATATGATGATCGTCTTATGGCATATTTATTCCGCCGATCATTGAACGGTGTTGCACTGGAATGGTTTTATTCTCTGCCATTGGAAGAAGCTGAGAGCTTTAAGGTAGTAAAAGACAAGTTTATTCAGCGGTTTCAAGACCGGGTCGGCCCGGAATATTCTTTTACAGATCTGGTGGCCGAAAAGATGAAAACAGATGAGGAGTTTGCCACTTATGCAGATAGGTGGAGGCAGATGGCCGCTAGAGTGCTCGGCCATATTCCGGAGGAAGAGAAGGTCAAGCTATTTATTTCAAATGCTACTCCAATCTTCCGAAACATCCTGGCAATAAACGACATAGCCAACATGCACCAACTATATAGCCGGGCGCGCTTTATTCAGACTCAGTTCAAGGACTCCCCTATCCATTCTCTGTTCGAAAACCAAAAGCCCAAGTACCATAAGAAGCCACAAGGGCCGGTTACAGAAGGGGTCCAAACAAATGAGCAGGTTCAAGCCGTTGCTTTTCCGTTCCAAAACACACCTTTCCGCTTCCCTCAAAACCCCCGCACTCCACAAAATCCCGCTCCACAGAACTTCCAAATCACTCCGCAAAACCCTCCGCCCACCTTCACCATTCCACAAAACACCTTTGCCGCGCCACAGCAACCACCACCACCCCCGCAATACCATAACGTCCCTCCGCCCAACGGCTATAACAACAACCCAAATAACAAGCGCCCGGTTCCCAAGAGGGCACAATATCCTCCACTGCCAGAAACCCTCACGGATATTTTCTCGGCTCTTATGTCGGTTAATGCTATACAGCTTCCTCCGGAATGGCCCAACTGGAATCCGGCCGTTGATCAGACGAAGTATTGTATGTTCCACAGGCAACCGGGACATACCATTGAAGGATGTTTTCAATTTCGGGACATAGTATATGATCTTCATGAAGGACAGAGGATAGATTAGGCCGAAATGCACAGGGCCATTGTTGAGATTAAAGAAAAGAGAAGGCAGCCGCAGAGGCAGCAAGTGCAGCAGTATCAAGCACCGCAGCCGCAGCAGCCGCCACAACAGCAGCAACCACAGCAGGTTCAGGATCTGGGGATCCATCAAAATCTGATGCCAAACCATCCGCCCGCTCTACAACCTCAGCCACCGACGCCGGCGCAAGTCAATGTAGGCCAACCCCTGGCTCCTAACACCAATGTAGGCCCTCCACCATAACCACCGCAACCCCCTCACTCCTTCATTTATCCTCCCTACACACCCAACACCCTCTCCGCTTGTCCTTCCATTCACACCCACACCAGCGAATCCACCACCACCCACAACATCATCATACCCACCATTAGTTACGCCCGCTACGGTCATAACCATCCCCTCATCCAATCCTCCGCCCGTCACCCTTCCTACACTCGTCCTCCCACCATCCGCACCATCCCCCATCATCACCCCACCTTCCGCTCATCCCACGCCACTCATCCGTCCACCATCTCTTGTTAACCCCAACGTCACCCCTCACCAAATCACCTCTCCTACGCAGTCTATTCCACTCATCCACCCTACCGGGCCAATAATATCATCTCCCGACGCCGCGGCAAATTGCGCCCTAAGAAGCGGGAAGTTGTTCCATCGGAATTACCCCACTACCTCCAATCCCCAGTCTTCCCAGCCAACAGTCGAGCAAGAAGAGGCCAAACCTCTGCCAGGAACTCAGTATGACTTGCTACATCATCTGGACTGAGTGCCCACCAAAATATCAGTTATGGAACTTATCAAAAGGTCCACCCTGCACCAGGACGCTCTCAGGGATTTCCTACAGAAGGTGATGGTCAGCGAGGACATGGCAGTTGACAGCTTACCAACAGCACTAGCAACTATTTCTAAAGGGCCGGCAATTTCATTCTCAGAAACCGAGCTAGCACCTCCAGAAGCTCTGCAAATGCCCCTCTGCATTACAATCATTCTGAACAAAGTCAGCATCGAGGCAGCACTGGTTGACACAGGGGCTTCAATTAATGTATGCCCACTCAGTACTCTCCGAGCTTGCAATATATCGGAGGAATTGTTACGACCTACCCCCACCACTATAGCAGCATATGACAACTCAAGGAGAGCGTGTCACGGGGTAGTCACTATTCAAGCGGAGCTCGGGCCCCTTACTATGCCCGCGGAGTTCTATGTGCTGGACATTGACCCCATGTTTAAGGCGATCTTGGGTCGTCCATGGATTGATACGCTCAGTGCCGTACCCTCCACCGCACATCAGTGCGTCAAATTCCCTTTCCAAGGGAGGGTCGTCAAAGTCAAGAGCTTGTCCACGGTTCAATCGGTTAAGGCCATTTCAGAACAGATTCTTCCTACACTTTGGCCAAGCAGCCGACCCATCATATCAGTGTTGGATTTGAACTTCCCTTGGGCTTATACACCTCCTAGGCCCATCACTGCTCCAGTTAACATCAAGATGAAGCCCCAGATCTGAGACTCAAAAGGCTGGAACATTATACTGAAACTGGGCTACCAACCGGGGAGAGGCCTCGGTGCACAATTACAAGGAATGACCAAGCCCATACCCAAGGGAAGAAAGATGGGCAGGAGAGGTCTTGGCTATCGAGAAATCGCATTATCTTTGATGGGTGATTCTGGGCCACTCACCTGGGACGACCGTCAACACTTTGTCCGAGGGCCTCTCCATCCCGGCACATTAGCTCTGCAGCCAGCTCTGTCAGGGAGAAATACAGTATGTCCGATTGCCAGTCCACCGCCAGCACTGAAGAGGCCAGAAGATGATATGCTTGATTATGGTCAAGCCCTTCAGGGGTTGTTTCATGAAGAAGACTACCAGAAGAAGCAAGAGGCTCGGCTCGTGCAATGGAGGCCGAAGAAGCGGCCAGTCGATGATCCACGGGAGGAGGGGAGCTCGCCGATTGTCTTTTATTGGTCTCCCTCCCGCTTTCAACCTCTCCTCCAGCAATGGGATTTCTTACCCCGTCTTCCTCCTATCATGGTAAATCCATCCTTCGTTGATCCGCCCAAAATTCTATTTATTCCTTGTGCTTGCGGGCATTGTCCGCCCATTGATCTATCCACTCTATTCACTCCTCCTCCCAACGCCCAACTCCACGAGTGTAGACACGCCAAAATTGACGCTATGATGATCAAATCTCATGTCACTATGATAATGCCCCAAAGTGAACTTCAATATTTCTATAATATAAAGTTTTTCTATTTTTTGTGTGTTTTTGTGATTTATTCTTGCATTTTTGGTGATTAACGACTTCATTGGGGGCATTATTTAAGTAACGGCCTTGCTTGAGGCGTGTTTTTAAGAAAGGACGACTTGTGGTCTGGGCGTCAATTCTGGTGTTATGCGAGTCCCACTACGATTTGAAAATCAATGATTAACGTCCTTACTCAGGGCGTGTTTTTAATCAACGCCTCTTCCTCAGGCGTCTTTCACTTTTTTTCAAATAAAGGAGGTTTTATTACTAAAATTGAATCCAGGAAGTGACGCCCTGATCCTGGTTGTGTTTTGATTTAACGCCCTTGGGGCAGGTCGTCAATTGTTGAATTGACGTCCTTGAGTAGGTCGTGTCTCACCCTTTCGTGTCCTGTTTAAACTCATCTTTCCTGAAGAGTTCCCTGCTTTTCTTGATCACCTTGCTTGATCTGGGAACTAGAGTCCTTGCCATTGATGATCACTGCCTATTCTTATTTTCCCAAATCTGTGTTTATCTTGATCGAAACCTTATAAAAGGATTCCCTAGTCAATCTCGCACGAGGTTACGGTGTTGCTGGAGCCATTAACCACGAATCAGAGAAAGAGCAGAGAGCAGTTTTCTTTTGCACAGAGAAGAGTTTCTACTCTCTTCATCCGTGTGATCTCTTCATCATCTTCCTTCTGCTTCCTTCTGCTCCGGTGGTTCTCCCCTTTACTGTTTACAGGAACAGCAGGGGTTCCCTCTCCCTTGTGTGTTTGTCTTCATCGTATCATCATCGATCATCATACTTTTCTTCTTTTGCATTAGTATGCATATCTTCCTCCTCTCCCTAATTCTCTAGGGGTTTTAAAACCAAACAAAAAGGTGCGCATGCTATATTCTTATTTCATCATCATACTGTTTCTTTGGATTGATACTGCACTCATGTTTGGCTGATCTCCTTTTCTTTTACTTGTTTGTTCTTTGTTTCAAGGTAATCAACAAGGAAAACCCCCCTTCATCGGCCGACCGATAGAAGGTGGAGAAAGGAATCCATATCCATCCCGCGTCTTATTTTCACCAGGTATTCGCGATCATCTTTTCTTCTTATTGAGGTAACCCCTCTGGCGATCACACTCCTTAGTAGCACCACGTGCTCTTTTACTCCCTTTTTCATCATTATTCTTCTTTTCTCTTATGCATATATATATATTTTCCTTTAAGAGTGGATTTTCCATGATTCACAACGAGATGTGGTTCTCATCTTCCGATCCCTTCTTTGACTGCATCTTCCCCGAGCTATTCCCTATGCAGCTCCCGCCTCCTCCATCTTGCTGTGTAGTCTCTGCTGATCTCAAAAAAAAATGTCAAATTCAAAATAGAGATTTCAGTGGAAGATTATGCTACCTTGTCTCCATCCTCATCCCAAGGGCACGAGTCCCCTGCTCCTTCCCTTCCACTAGGTCTCCTTTCTCCTAGGTTAGGATTAGGGTCCATCGAGTCTAGGGAAGTAGAATTAGTTAGGTCTAAAGAAGTAGGGTCTTGTTCTAGGTCATCCAACCCTTCCTCCTTTGAGCCGCGCCCGCTTGCGCGTCCTCCCAAATCTGTTCCTGATAGGTTCTTGCAAGACCTAGCTCAGCGTTGTCATGCCCTTTTGAAATGTCCAGAATTTGTTGCTACGGTAATTATGATTGAAGAGGAAGAAGAAAAAGAAGGGGCGTGGAGTGATGACGGACTCGGCGTCTATGAAATCCTAGATGAAAAAGATCCGGTTAATGAGGACAGCGACGTAGATGACACTGCTGATCTGTACGCACAAGGACTTAAGAAATTTGACGAGCCGTCGTCAGCCGTGGATGAGCCTACGAAGGAAATCAATCTGGGAACTGAAGAAGACCCAAGGCCCATCGTTATTGCCGCTAATCTCCCTCCACAAGTAGAAGAATATTTGATCAAGGTTCTAAGGGAGTATAGTGATTCCTTCGCCTGGTCTTATGAGGACATGCTAGGTCTTGACCCCTCTTTAGTAGAACATCGACTCGTGCTTAAACCAGGGGCAACACCTGTGAAACAACGGTCAAGAAGATTTCACCCCCACATGGCCTTAAGGATTAAAGAAGAAGTTGACAAGTTATATAAGGCCAGATTCATTAAAGTTGTTCTATATCCCCAGTGGGTGGCAAACATAGTCCCTGTCATCAAGAAGGATAGCAAGGTGCGTATTTGCATCGATTTCAGGGATCTCAATAAAGCATGTCCCAAGGATGATTTCCCGCTGCCTCACATTGATGTCTTGGTCGATAGTACCGACGGGTACGAATCGTTGTCATTTATGGATGGTTACTCAGGATATAATCAGATCCGTCTCGCTCCAGAAGATCAAGAGAAAACCTCCTTCACCACGCCCTGGGGCACATATTGTTATGTGGTTATGCCGTTCGGTCTGAAGAATGCAGGTGCCACCTATCAAAGGGCGATGATGGCCATCTTCCACGACATGATGCATATCTATATGGAAACTTACGTGGATGACATTTTGGTGGAGTCAAGAACCAAAGAAGAACACCCCTCTATTCTGGCTAAGGTGCTGCAAAGAGCCAGGGAGTACAAGCTTAAGATGAATCCGAAGAAGTGTGTATTCAGAATCTCATCAGGGAAGCTGTTAGGTTTCATAGTGAGCAAACGGGGGATCCAGATTGATCCTAACAAAGCACAGGCCGTCATGGACATGCCTCCGCCTAAGAACATTACGGAACTTCGAGGGTTGATCGGTCGATTGCAATTCATTAGAAGATTCATATCCCAACATTCTCAAAGGTGCCGTCCATTTTATGAATTGCTTAAGGCAGGGGTTAGGTTTGAATGGAATGAAGATTGTTAAAAGGCCTACAAGGACTTAAAGGAATATCTATCCAATCCCCCGGTTTTGCAACCTCCTGTCCCTGGGAAACCCCTAATCCTATACATCTCGGTTATTGAAGACTCCCTAGGGGCGGTATTAGCACAAGTAGATGATGAAGGGAAAGAGCGGGCTGCTTATTACCTCTCTCGGTTGTTCAGCCTAGCTGAGTCCAGATACACCGCTATGGAGAAGACTTGTGCCGCCTTAGTGTGGGTAGCTCAGAAGCTTAAACACTACTTCCTTGCCCACCCAGTTAGGTTGATCTCTAGAATGGACCCGATTCGCTATCTCTTAGAAAAGCCCGTCCTTTCTAGTAGGTTAGCTCGCTGGCAGAGCTTCCTCTCTCAATTCGAGATCACATTTGTCGTTCAGAAGGCGGTCAAAGGATACGCCATCGCTGAGCATCTTACCCATCTTCCTATTCCTCACGCTGATTCTACTCAGGATGATTTCCCTGATGAGCATATCTCAGTTCTCTCTCACCATCCCTTCTGGTCTCTGCACTTCGATGGTGCACTCAATTCTCAAGGCCGAGGGATCGGCGCTGTTCTGCTTACTCCCGAAGGAGTAACTATTCCCTTTGCTTATCAACTTCGATTTCCTGCTACCAACAACATCGCTGAGTACGAGACTCTCCTGGCTGGATTGAAGCACGCCTATCTCCTAGGCGCGCGGTACTTTAATATCATAGGAGACTCTCAGCTTGTCTTACGGCAAGTTCTGTTCACTTACCGTACTCGTGACCCCAAACTCAAGCCCTATCAAGATTTGGTCACGCTTCTTGCTAGGCAATTCCGTAAGCTAATCTATATCCATACTCCCCGTTCTCAGAACATTCTAGCCGACGCTCTAGCATCTCTTGCTTCCTCTCTATCTTTTCCTCTCAGTCGGAACACTGAGACTATCGTCGTTCAGAGATTGGACGCACCCTCTCTTCAGGACCCTTGGTTCATCAACCTTAGGAAGGCTGTAGAGGCGAGGGCTGAGAAGGAAGATCTCAAGGAAGTATCTCTAATAGAGTTAGAAGAGATTCTGGATGAAGAAGAATTGCCTTGGTATCACGAAATCGAATTGTTTTGTAAAGAAGGATCATTCCCAGAAGGGGCAAACGTCGAGCAACGCAAGTAAATAAGGAGAGCCGCCTCAAGGTATACTATTGTTGCAGGAGAACTATACAGGCGCGCTACTAATGGAATGCTCATAAGATGCTTGGATGATAATGAGGCTTGGAAAGTGGCTGAAGCAGCCCATTCTAGTGAGTGTGGAGGTCATGTCAATGGCCAGGCTCTAGCGAAGAAAATCCTTAGGCAGGGCTACTACTGGCCCACTCTAGAGGAAGATTGCTCCCTCTATGTCCGGAGGTGTCTTAAGTGCCAACTCCATGCTGATAAAATCCATGCTCCAGCTTCATCTCTCCACCCTCTCTCTGCTCCTTGACCATTCTCTATGTGGGCTTTCGACGTTGTCGGCCCGCTCGGTGATCCTAATTCTCAGACCAAGCAGAAATCCTTTATCCTTACCGCCACTGAGTACTTCACCAAATGGGCCGAAGTCGAGGTGTACGCAGAGGTCAAAGCTTCAACGGTGTGTCGCTTTATCATGAAGAATATCATCTCGCGGTTCGGTGTGCCAAGCAGCATCATCACCGACAACGGACCCCAGTTTGTATCTCAAGAGCTCAAGGACCTATGTAAGAAGTTCAATATTACATTGCATCATTCATCTCCATATTATTCACAAGGCAACGGTCAAGCCGAGGCCACTAATAAAACCCTTCTTAAAATCATAAAGAAAACATGCGAATCTCATAAATTTTCAGACTGGCTAGAACGATTAGTGGAAGCTCTGTGGGCTTACCGCACCTCCATCTGTACTCCTACAGGACAAACTCCCTATGCTCTTACCTACGGGATGGAGGCGGTGCTCCGATATGAGATCTTGATCCCTTCCCTTAGAGTGCAGCTCGATAAAGAACTTAATCTCAATGAACGTCGAGAGGCGTTGCTTGTCCAGTTGGAACTCTTAGATGAGAAGAGGATGAACGCAGCCGATCACGTATCCGTTTATCAAAAGAGAGTTTCACGTTATTTTCAAAAGAAGGTAATCGAATGTAAATTTAAAATAGGTGATATGGTTTTGAAACGCAAATTCATTCGGTCTGCAGGTCCTAGGTATAAATTGCAACCTAACTGGGAAGGGCCGTTTGTCGGGAAAGAAGCTTATCCAGGGAATGCTTATCGCTTAGTAAATGTGGAAGGTGAGGAGCTCTCTCACCCGTGGAATGGATTGTACCTTAAGCGGTTCTTTCCTTAGAGTCTAATCAGTGCCACCCCGGGCAACAAGATGTTCCTCCTATTTCTCTAAAAAAGGGTCCCGAGTAAAGGCAATCACACACTACATGACATCCCTGGTCAGGTTTCCCGCTTTAAAAGACACCGTTTCTCCTTGGCCATGCTTTGGGGGAAAGTTGAAGTCCCTGTTCGTTCCTTCCATCGGCTGAATCCAGGGGCAAGAAGTAAATAAGGAGGCGATAACCAATCTAGGCACCCTGACGAGAGGAGGTCTCAAATAGGGGCAGTCCGTTATAACCTAACGCCACAAGCAAAAAAGCAAGAAAAAAAAAGCAAAGGATTAATCTCTACGACAAAAATCAAAAGTATCATCCCGAAGGTCTATTGAATATGATTCCAAAGCTCCAAAAAGCAAGAAAGAAAAAAAAATCTAGGCATGACAAGAGTGGCAGTACAGTTTCCCGCGGGACGAATGAGCCCGGTCGCACGCATGTCTAGAGTGGACTAAGGTTCGATGACGGACACAAAGCCCCGGCACAACAGACCAAATTTCTAATGGGTTGTCTGGAGAGGAACTCAAGTCCTAAAAACTTCTAAGTCTGGCCTAAGCTTACCCCCGTGTTCTATTTTTCCTTTTTCGGGATTGAAACTAGTACCCTGGGTATGGCCCTGGTAGAAACACCGTCATGAAAATCTGGGCCTTGGTCAGGGGTTGTCACCTCATTGCACGCCAACCTCGGGACTCTCAATACGATACGGAGAGCTCGCGTTGCTAATTGAAAGCACTGGTTTTCAAAATCCAAAAAAACAACAATATTTCAAAATCTAAAAACAACATATATTTCAAAATCCAAAAACATCATATATATTTTGAAAATCCAAAAAAACCACATATTTCAAAAATCCAAAAACATCAAATATTTCCAAAACACACAAAAAATTTGAATATATTTTCCAAAATCCAAAAATACCATCATATGCATCGCATGTATCGCATTATTTCTATTATGTTTTTCCCGCCTTTTTAATAAGGCTCCACCCCTTGACCAAATATCAAGAAACGGTCATTATCTAACTCGCTTCGAGGCAAGGGGTAGAGTCTAAGAACAGATCTAGCTTGCTCCATGTTTAAGTATGTGCAGAACGCAGGACCAAGAACAAAGCTGAAATCTCACAACTATGCAGGTTCAAGGCTGTGACGCGCCAGGTACAGGCCGTCACATTTGTTTAACGGTCCATGCTAGCCCGTTACATCTCTTCAGTCCTTCACTTTGACTCTCGCAGCATCTGTCTCTCTAACGACCTGGGGCACGACCGTTACTACTCCTAACGATACATCGTTGGACCGTTACTTCCTCCAGATGATTTAGTTCTCAGAGCATACACTATAACGGCCTATCGCCCCACCGTTATCTCCTTGTAACGGCCCTGCTTAGATCCGTTACATTCTCCAGAAGCCCGGTTCTGCTGGTCGTTCTAACCAAATCAAGCCACAAATCCATGTCCATTCAATTAAGGCAATCTTATCTTATTCACATGAATTTAATGCAACATGAGATTGATAAAAATTCCAACTCTGATTGTCAAATCACATCATTCATAAAAAGAAAATCAAACTGCATTCAGCCTCTTATCCGCAAAAGGGCGGATCTTCCTCAACTCTTTCAGGTAGCCACGACGTGCTTCGTCGTTCTCTTCTACTTCTTCTTGCCATGGGCGCACCTTGCTGATCTCCCACATGGTCAGCGCGTTCTGGATTGCTCTCTCATCGTCCTCGGTCCCCATCTTCCTAGGTAGAAGGGGAGGGTAGTGTGATAATGCAGAAACTTTGGTTCGAGGAAGCCCGATCTGAAGATGGCACCGGTGTGGGTTGTAGATCGCCATGGTAGTATTTCCCACTAGCTGGAGGTCCAGGCCGTGACGCCGCGGTATTCTAAGAAGAGTGCTCCAAAGGATCCTTGGTCGCATGATGAATTTCTCCATTGGAAGGGTGTTGAAGAAGAGGCGCCATTCATCCCGAGTTTTCTTGTCCGCCGTCTTACATTCAACCTGTGAAGAAAATCCAGATACCCCTCCAATGAAGAAGAGAGGGTGGCTCCCGAAGATCCGGCTAGCAGAACTAATATCTTCCTTTGGTTGGAATTTGATTCTCACTCCCATCCAACACTCAAGGAGTATCATGGAGCCGAAGAAGGGTCCTCCTAAGCAAGCCGAGCTGAGTCCTTCATAGAGGTATGAGAGAATCGCTTGAGAGATGGACATTCCCCGCCATAACCCACTAATAATACTGAGATTTTGGATATCTAAAAGGTGGTCGGTGGTAGTAAAAAGGAAAACTCCACATAAGCAAACCGCCACCGCCTTGGCTATTGCTTCGTGTCTCTCCCACTTGTTTTTACAATGAGACACCATCCACTGTGCTAAGGGTATCGAGTGTATGTGGTGTGGGCTGATCATGGTCCTCACGTCCTTTGGATTATGGATTAAATCACTCAAAATTAAGGACGGGTCGATAGGCTCAATCGTGTAGCAAACTCGATCTTCATCCCCCACCTTAGTCTTAGGAAGGGCTAGATAGGTTTCTACCTCCTCCAATAGGACTATTGCTTCGAAGGAAGGGAAGATGAAGGTATGCGTTTGTGGATGCCACAACTCTATGAGGGCTGAAATACTAGGCCAATCTAATGTCAATTTCTGGAAATTCTTGCCTAAAACCAAGAGAGGTTGGAGGTGCCATGCTTTAAGAATTAATGTAACCTCTAAAGGGAGTGCCTTTACCATGGGAGCCACCCACTTCAGATTAGAATAGCATCTTGGACCGGGGAGGGGCTAAGAAAAGAAGAAGATCATGAGGAAGAAGATGAAGTGCATGAATTTCTGAACTTGGTTAGGTCATGGAAGCTTACCACTCTTTGAGCATTGGAGCTTAAGTGCTTGGGAATTGAGGTCAGCCTTTGTAGCTCTCCGTACTCCTTTCTTGCAACTTTGGGTCCGGTGTAGACTTTCTCCTCCATAGCTATCACCTCGAAGCTTCTCTTCATCTTATTTCCTGCCCTTAGGAGGGATTTTTCAGCCTTCTAGCAAAGAATTCAGAAAGATACGATTTTGGCTAAGTTTCCAAATTTTAAAGGTTTGGTTTCGGCTTTAAAGAGATAAGATTCAGATTGGAAGGCTTTATCTTAAGTCTGGGAGGAGTCTAGAATGGATTTGAGGCTTCCTATCTCGAGTTTTGCCCCTTGCGGCTCAATCCGTCTCGGAGTACAATTCATTATCTAACGATCTGTCTCTAGACCGTCAATTTCCTCTGACGCGCCAGAGTTGGGCCGTCACATTTTCTGTGGGTTTAATTTGATCAAACATGTTCTGTCAAGCTTAACGGTCTAGCATTAGACCGTTATATTCTTGTGACGCGTTCTCTCTGAGCCGTTACATTCTCTGCTGATCAGTTTTGGCCTCTGCTTGGTCAATCATTCTCAACGGTCTTACTCATGGCCGTTATCTGCCTCTGACGCACTGCGCCTGAATCATCACATTTCCTACATATTTGGTTAAGTCTGTACATCCCCTTCATCATCCCAGTCTGCGTGCATTTATCATGTTGAAGTCTGTACATTCGTTCAAGTCCATGCATTTTTGAAGTCCATACACCGTTGATGAAGTCTGTACATTTGTTGAAGTCTGTACATCAGCTTCAAGTTCATGCATCATTTTCGAAGTCTATACATTTCACATCTTCACCCAAGTCTATACATCCCACATTCTTTGAAGTCTATCCATCCCATTTGTTGAAGTCTATACGTCACATTTGTTGAAGTCTATACATCCCACATTCATTGAAGTCTATACATCCCATTCACTTTGAAGTCCATACATCAGGTGCAAGTCTATACATTCGTTGAAGTCCATACATTTGTTGAAGTCTATACATTCCCATACCTTCCCCCAAGTCTGTACATTCTTCATCCAAGTGTGTACATTCCCCCAAGTCTGTACATTCTTCATCCAAGTGTGTACATTCCCCAAGTCTGTACATTCTTCATCCGTTCCCCAAGTCTACACATTCCATGTCTCCCCAAGTCTGTACAGTCTTCATCCCAAGTCTATACGTCCACACCGCTTCAAGTCTGTACATTCTTGATTCAAGTCTATACATTGCCCAACGTGAGCACAAGCCCCAAGTCTGTACATCCATTGTCCAAGTCCATACACCCTTGCTGCTGTGTTCATGAAGTCTATACATCATCTGGACGTCTGCACTCAAAGTCTACACATTGCCTTGGCAAGGTCTATACACACTGAGTACAGTCAGTACGTTCGTAGTTCAACATTGCTCTGCCATCTCTAACGGTCTAGCATTTGGCCGTTACTTGTATATAATGCACCATATCTGATCCGTTACTCTTCCTGCTGCTCAGTTCTGCAAAGTTGGGCTCTGTCCCTTATAACAGCCTCCACCTAGGGCTGTCAATGGGCCGGGCCCGGGCCGGACTTAGGTCGGCCCGGCCCGGGCCCGACTTATCAAGAGTAAGGCCCGAGCCCGGCCCGGGCCCGACCTATGTCGGGCCGGGCCGGGCCGGGCCTGACATTATCTAAAAATTTCAAAGCCTGACTAAGGCCCGGCCCGGCCCGACTACTTAAATAAAATAATAAAAATAATAAAAATTAATATATTTAATACTATAAAACTTACAATCTCACTAAATAAATTAAAATTTTGATATTAATTACATAATTTGTGTGAAAAGATAATTTTAAAATTTCTAATTAAGTAATATAACATAAGTTTGACTAAATAGTTTTTAAAATTTGAAGTGAGAATAAAAAAAGGGATCGGGCCGGGCCGGCCCGCGGGCCGAACTCAAAGCCCGAGCCCGGCCTGCGAGTCTAGTCGGGCCGGGCTTTTAGGCCCGACTAAAAGTCCGCGGGCCAAAAAAGACCTTGCGGCCCTGCCGAAAATCGGGCCAGGCCCATTGACAGCCCTACCTCCACCCGATGCGTTACTTGATCCTGACGGTTTGGGTATAGACCGTTACATTGTCTGCTGCTGTGACTTGTGCTATTCCTATCTGCCTCCGTGTAGACCTGGCGGTCCTAGAGGCTTCCCATTCCGTTCATCCTGTGCATCCACACATTATCTCATCCCCATCGTTCACATTTCATCTCCACGCATTCATCCATTCCTTCACATGCATTCATTTTTCGTCAACTCTTTCACACATCCACAAGCATTTCCTGCATTCCAATCATACTCTCACAATACATTTTCTTGCATTCATTCCCATTCATTTTCACATGATCACCTGTTTGCATACACATCCATTCATTCACATAAAAGTTATAACAAATCACAAAAAATATTTGCATTTCCTTTTTTCATCTCCCATATAAGTCATGTACAAGTAATAAGAATAAGAAAACCAAAAAAAAATGCATCACTCGGCCAGCTTATCCGCCGGGCCGCCATCATCATCTCCTCCCTCAGGTCTCCTCGCAGGAGGTGCTATGGAGGCGCTCTCCTCTTGCTGTCCTCTCTCTGCCCTCTCATTCCTCTGCTGGCCAGAGGAGCTGGCAAGGAAATCCCCTATCGAGCCGCTCGGGGCAGCACTCCTCCGTACTCCACTCTGGGAGGCACTCCGCTCTGGTCCCCGTCCCATCATTCTCACCGTCCACTCCATCATCCGCAGCTCGATCTTCAGCTCGAAGATCTGACGCCGCGTGTCCCGTGCCTCAGTCCGGTAACGATCCAAGTCTGCCGTCCCGGCTCGGAGTCTCTCCACCTCAGCTTGTGACCGAGCTAGCTCTGTCCGGAGTTGCTCCGCCTCCGATCGTCCTCGCTCCATCTCTACCTGGAGACGCTCTGCCTCCGTTCGAGCCAGCCTTGCCTCGGCCACAGCTGCGGCTAGCTCCCTCGCCTGTAGTTTGTGTTGCATATAGTTAGTCACATGAGCATTTCATTTTTCAGGCATTTAATTTGCATAAGCATTTAGCATCTTACCCGCTCTGCGAGGGTGGCCTCCGCCTCCTCGGCCCGAGCAACTGCTCGAGCAAACTCGGCGTCTCGCTCAGCCCTGCCTCCAGCAGGCTATGAGGATGACGATGGGGCATCCGGTCCCGCTCTTTGGGATCCCTCGGCCCGCTGCATTCAGAAGTCATGGTCAGTCAATTGCATTTGCATCATTAGCATCATAAAGCATAATTATTTTAAGTTCAAGGTTCTGGGAATCTTACCAAGAGCTCCAAGGCAGTCCGGTACTCGTCCCGCTGCTGGACGGTGGCATGAAGAAGCCCCTCGAGCTCGGCTATCCATCCCTCAGGGTCTAGCTGCATTTTTAGAAGCATGTGAGTCAGTGCATATAGGATAAATTTTTTTTTATAAAAGACATTCAGAGTTTTGAGTTTAGAATTGCATACCGGTCGTTGGGTACCTCGGTACACCCGGTCCCCGTACAATCGAGCGAAGGCCTTCAAGTACGCCTCATCGCTTTCATCCCGCTCTTTCACTACTCTGCCCCGCTTATTCCAGTCATGGACGTACTTTGCTTTCGGGCGCACCAGTCTATGTCGCCGCTGATTCCCTTCGCTGATTTCCCCTGGTGGTCATCACTGCGGCGTGGGAAAGTCACCTCAGGCTGGTGTAGTCCCCGAGTCCTCAGAATCAGCCGATAATGAAGAGGCTCGATGATATGGATGCAGTGCAACCATATGTCTCGTCCCCGGTACGAGAGGGCTGCCTCCACCCATGGCTGTCCCTCGTAACTCTCGCCTCTGTACGGGGTCCACCTCACCTGAAGCATGATAATCCATTCATCAGCATGTTAGTCCGGTTATCATCATTTAAGAAGCATATAAAAGCATTTAAATCATTTAGAAAGCATTTTGAGTTCGGGCTTACCGCTGTGTGTGGGAAGGAATCCAAGTCGTCCTGGATCGCCCGGGTCAATCTAATGATCGACCCCGGGTCCCTCGCGACCACCCATCGCCTGGCGATCGGGATGCGATCGGCGTGGAGTAGCGTGCCCCGTCCGATGCCCGGGAGGTACATGTAGCTCTAGAACTGCATTTAGAAGTCAAGTCAACAATTTGCATAAACATTTGCATAAATCATATAGAAAGCATTTAAATTGCATTTACCTGTAGAAAAGGCGAGAAGCCGCCCAGCATCGTCTGTCGGTCCGTCGTGCTGAGAGACTCGAACAGGAAGGCTAGCACTGCCGCTCCCCAGGTGTACTTTCCAACTCTGCCCAGATCCTCGATCATCGGCAGCAGCCTGTAGCTGATCACATCTGCTCGAGTCGCGAACAAGAGCTTCCCGAACAATAGCATCAGAAACCGCCTCAGGGTGCGATCTCCCTCCGGTCCCGCCTCTGCCGCCACTCGTGGGCGCACCTGGTCGATCACTCTACCCAAATGCTCCTCTGGTAGCTCTCCCACAGCTATCGCTGCTCCTCTCAGTCCTAGGCTCTCCTGTAGTACTGATCTCGAGAGCTGGGATGACGTCTGCCCTGGTCTGATCAAATCTAGCCCCAGCAGCTCCTGGGCCATCTCCCGGTAGTTCTTGTAGGTCCATCCTGTCACTGCGGCTCCGTGGAGTTGCAGCCCGGCAATCCTCGCCATGTCTTCCAGCGTGGGGATCATGTGACCCCACAGGAAGATGAACGCCCTGCTGATCGGATCCCATCTCTCATGCAAGGCGTACAGCAGAGGCGTGTCCATCCTGGTCACCTCGATGCTCAGCACCTCGGCGAATCCCTTCCCAGCCAGCCTCTCTCTCTGGTAATCGGGCAATGCCTGGTACATCGCCCGGATCTGAAGCCAGGAGATCCTCGTCCGTCTTTTTCCCTGCATTTAGAGCATAAGTCAGTCAAATACATCATAAAATTATTGCATAGCATTTATAAAATGAAAACAAAACAAAAATTGAGTAATTAAAAAAACCTAAAAATAGTTCTGGCCTCTGGTGCATGTAACGGCCCTGGGATGGGGTGTCACATGTCTCTAACGCATCTAGGGTGACGCGTTAGATATGTGACGGTCACTGGAAGGACCGTCACATTCCCTGCTAGAGGGTGTTTTTCCCTTTGTATCCCGTGGCTCTCCCACTTTGGCCAAAAGGCCTACACATGATCCTAATGGGTGCATAGACCCATTTTGTACCCCCCATTGCCACATGCATCCACATAAAAACTCAAAAAAATTAAAATTTGAAAAAATTAGGGCGAGAGCTTACCTCTCGGTCTTGCCCTCTCTTCTTCTTCTTCTCTTGTTCCTTGGGTTCCCCTTCATCCAGGAATGCTTCCCCTTGTTCTTCTTCGACCGTGGGGATCTCTTCCTCCACCCTTGGTTTCATCCTCGTCCTTTTTTCCTCCTCCTCCTCCGTTGGCCTCTTCCTCGTCACGGACGGCGGGACGTTCTCTCGTTCTATCCGGTGCTGAAGGGGGCGAATCGCCTTCTTCTTCATCCCTCTTTCCCTCTTCTTCGGTGGCTGAGAGCCCTCGTCGCCGACCATCTCCTTCGGTGGTCACCGGTGGTCTTGGGGTTTCTTGTTTGGGGTTTTTTGGGGTGCTAAGGCTTGAGTGTTTGAATGAATGAAGATTGTGACTGTCCGGTTTGTTTTTTTTTTGAACGCT
The DNA here is from genome assembly GCA_022559845.1 of Amorphophallus konjac. Classification (NCBI taxonomy): domain Eukaryota; kingdom Viridiplantae; phylum Streptophyta; class Magnoliopsida; order Alismatales; family Araceae; genus Amorphophallus; species Amorphophallus konjac. The sequence continues at coordinate 483,260,241 of CM040122.1, forward strand.
CAGGAAATGTGACGGTCTGTCGTCCGACCGTTACAGTCAATGACGCGTACTCCTTTGTCTGTTACATGGATTTGAATTGTTTCATTGAAGAATGTGAACCGCCCAGTCTCTAACGACCTAGGGCTGATCCGTTACTTCATATGACGCCCTCTCAGCAGACCGTTACAGCTTGCAAGTTTCTTGATGAATAAAATGGTCCATTTGATGATTGAATGACCACATTTTCTGCCATGGCACATATTATTAATGCTTCTAACACGTATGAATGGTTATGCCTTATTTCATGCTCATATCAATTATTGGCTAACCTATTTCTCATGAATGAAGCATCACGCTTTGTCATTCATCAGGCAGGTAAGTCAGGTATTGTATCTCTTTCCCTTATCCCTTAATGCATTACTATATATCTATCATATATTATCTCGAGAATCGACTGGTCATTCGTGTGTTCTAAGATCTGATGTTCCCCTTAAACAAAAATGATGATGATCCAAGTTCACATATTTAATCATTGGATAGGCCGTTAGGTTGAAAAAATTTGGGGACGATGGCTCTGTCTTGCACGCCGTGGTTGCAGATGGTGTCCTTACCCTGGTTTCTCCAGCTTAGCAATATTATTCTCGAGTATCTTTGATGGGGACATCACCTCCCATGCCCACGTTCACAGCTCGTCTCCTCGCCCCGGTTGCATCCGACATGATCTAGTCATTTAATTTTGAGTCATATGTAATTTTTATTTGAGTCATTTGATGTAATTTTCCCTTTATTTGAGTCATGTACCTAGGTTAGTGAGTCATTTTCCTAAGTATTGTGTCATTAGGTTGGTTTATTAGGCTAGTGGGCCCAATTCATTGGGCTTGGCCCAAGTGCACCCCCTACCCCCTCGGTTATTTGTCATTGAGTCTTTTGTCAGGGACTTATTGTAAAATGTGGGTTGCCTATATATAGGACCCCATTCCCCCCATTTCAACTTAATGAATCAATGAATGAAAAAAACTTGCCATTTTGAGAGTTTACACTTCTTATCTAGTGGAGAGATTCCATTTTTTGGATGAGAAATCCTAGGGGAGAGATTCTCCACCCTTCCCTCTCTTAATCTCTCTTTTTCACTCCACTTTCTCTCTCCTCAACACCCAAATTCGAATTTTCTTCTCTCTCCTCCCTTCACAACCACCTCCACTCCCCACCTACCCCATTTAAGCCTCTTCCCATTCCCCACAACCCTCATCAATACTCCATCCCTTCCCAAGACCCCCTCCACCAATCCTCTCCTCACCATCCAACCCCCAACTACCCCTCCCACTTTCCCAAGCACCCTTCCCACTACCCCAAGCACCCATTCCCTTCCCCAACACAACCCCCCCCATTCCCAAGACAAACAAATTAACCCCACCCTTAAACCCATTTTCAAATACCCTTTCCCTCTCACCCACCTTCCCAAATTCGCAGCCCCCACTACCACCATCTGTTGGACCCTCTTCCAGACCTTATTCTCCATTTCCCACACCTTAGAACACCCCCTCCAAGACCCCCTTACAACCAGGGATCACTCCCACACTCATCTACCCCCTTCCCCTTCTTCTTTATTGGTCATTGGAAGCTACTTCGAAGTTGTAGTTTGCTGTCCAGAGGTTGCAGATGAACTAGCAACTTGTAGCGGCCACCACGACTTCCTCTGGATGAGTTTGAAGACCCAAGAGCCATCGTCGGAAGCGTCTACTAGTCTCCTTCGTAACAGAAGTAGTTTCATCTTCTTCCGATCTCCGAGCCGTCCAGGAGGTCCATTCTCCCACAACTGCGCAGTTCTACCTCGGCTGAGAACCTGAGCCAGATGAGAAGCTCTGCCACGACGAACCCCGGAGGAATCAGCCCACGAGTTCTTCTTCAAAATTCTTCATCGCCCAGTCTACTTCCAGAATCAAGAAACAGAACTTCATTCGGCATTCGTGATCCAGAGTTCTCATTTTTCTCCCTCAGCTACGCAGATCTGCTACCCACAGTCTGCACCGACCAGTCACCATTGTTCTGCATCCCCTAGTCTTCTACGACATCGGTTGACTTCTCCGTCAGTTTTTCTGCGAAGAAGACTCGTCCACGATTCCAACGACTCTGACGGCGCTTGATTCCGAGATCGGGAGCTGCCGGGGCATTCTCTGCAATCTGCTGTTAGAAGTCTTCAGCTGCCGGTCCGAGAATCTGAGGCTCTGTTCAAACCTCCATCCCGGCCAGCAGTGACTCCAGAAGAAATTAAAGAAATTCTGAGGCATTCCCTTCTTAGCTACGAAGATTTTCCCACCAGTCTCGCCACCAGAAAAATTCTTGAGCGGGTTCTACAGCAGCAACACCGACTATCTATCCCTATTCATAGACAGCAAGCAGATTCGATGCCGTTACTTAGTCATCCCTCTTTAGTCTAATTTCCCCGCCCCGCTTGGCCGGCTGAAGGTCCCTCCCTGCGTGGAGGTAGTATTGTTTGTAATCTCATTAACCCCCACCCCAAGATCCCCCTCCTGCGAGAGGTGTAGTGGTGTAACTTCTTTGGGCAGGTCAAGCGACACCGCCGCGGTGTGTGGGGATCCACTCGCCTCCCCGCTCGCCCTCGTCTCCGAGCGGGACCGGTTTCTTCAAACCGATCGAGTAAGTGCTCACACCTCACTCCATTTAGTGCTTGTCTTTCAATATTAGTTCTAGTTCTGCTGGTTATGCGAGTAAGAGCTCGATCCTCAAGCCCCATTGCCTTGAGTGATCACCGTGGGAAGAGTGCAACCGGTGCCTTCGGCACTTCGTCGGCCCCGTTGAATTGGGCTTCCAAATCCATTGGGAATCAAATTTTGGCCTTGCTGGCCCTCTACCAGCAAGGGCCCAACCCCACATCCTCCACTTGGCATCGCCAAGTCACCCCGGGCTTGGATGAGCGACGGGAGAGCGGCGGCCCAAAATTGGCCCTTTTGATTGTGAATGTGCTTGCTTGCCTGCCTAAGTCTTAGGTTGTGTCACATCAAATTGGTATCAGAGCAAGTTCACAACTTGTCTCTCCACAAGTTGGTCCTAGGGCATGTTTATGCATTTAGAGTCCTCGGTTGCATCTCCCATGTCCACTAGAATGGCCACTTCATACCCGTCATATCCATCCCCATCAACTTTCCCAAGAAGCCCAAATCCTCATGGAAGCTCCATTGCCAACAAAGTGGGTAGCAACACCTCTATCATAGAAGCCCTACCTAATGTCCTTAATCGGCTTGAAGATATCATGTCTCGACTCGACCGACTTGAAGGAAATAGTCGTGCACCAAGAGTGAATGAGAGTGACCTTTGGGGAAATCTAGAAACCATATTTTTAGAACACTTGAAAATCAAAACCCCCACCTTTGATGGATCCAACAGCCCTAGCCTTTACCTAGATTGGGAGATTTCCCTAGACCAATTCTTTAAAAGTTGCCCCTTGAACGAAGAAAGGAGAATGAGGCTAGCCAAGGCACACCTCTCCAAACAAGCTAAAACTCATTGGTTAGTTGTGGAAGGTTTGAGAAGGATCCGCAGGGAGGCCCCCATTAGCACTTGGGATGAGATGAAGGTCGAGCTTAGAAAAACCTACACTCTCCAACCCTCTCCCTCCTACTCAAATCACAAAAGCCCAAGGAGCACTTCAACTCCTTCATCCCCACCCGGTCAATCCAAGACCCCAATCACCCATTCCCTACCACTTTCCATCTCTCCCACCCCAACCACTACATTTACACCCCACCTCCATGTCCACACCACAACCATAGGTCCCCATACCCAATTGGGCCCCATGGCCAACTCTCCACCTAGGCCCATGGTAACCCCCACCACTACCTCTCCATCACCCCCAAAAAGAGACACTCCTCCCAAAACAAATCAACCCAAACCCCTTCAACCCACCCATCTTCCTCTCCCTACCCCAATCCAACTCCCAACCTAAGCCACCACTACTTCCACTCCCAACCCAAGTTCGACCTCACTCACCACCCCGGGTGCACCATGCCCCAACCATCATCACCCCATCTCCAAAAGACCCTCCCATTCCCTTAAGAAAAGAGGCCACACCCACTCACATAAGAATAGTTGCTAGCCCAGACCCTCTCCCCACCCATGAGGAAACCCAAGTTCACACCAATGGTGAGGAAGAGCTTCAACCCTTTACCACTTCAAATTGTCCGAGTCTTCAAGAGCCACAAACCTTCACAAATGGCACCATAATCATAGATGGGCCCCTAGCTAGATGGCTAAAGGAGAAACCAATTCACCCCATCACGTCCAATGTCTACCCTCTCATGGAGCTAAACCTCCCCATAGTACCCTTCTCCACCTATCACACCACCATCCAATCATCCTACCAAGTGAAAACTTTAGGGGATCTTCTTAAGGGCCTATCATGGCAAATTGAGTTCACTAGCATGTTGACCCCTATTGCCGAACAACCTAGGAGCCTTGGCCTCCTACACCTATGCATCGGGTCTATCACCTCGGTTTGCACCATTGGTTGCTACACTAGCGACCTCCTTCTATTCCTCCCCACACCCGATGAGCCCGACCTTCTCCTCCAATTGGAGCTTTTTATATCGGGTAGAGAGCCAATCCCTCCACTCATGGCCGACCCACTTGTCAAGAACATTGGCCCAACTATCATGGAGAAGGATGACTTAGCACCTTTTAAGAATCTTGAGGACATGGAGTTCCTCCCCCTAGGTGACCCCTTTTATGATCCATATGATCCATTCCAATGGGAGTCAAGGGACTCATATGACCCAACCATCTTACCAACCACCCACCCTTTCCTACCCTCACCCACCATATTGGGCCAAACCCACCTCATCCATGACCCGGGTTACACCTTGGGAGCCATGACCTTGGGCCACATATCCCTAGGTAATAAGGTTGTGCCCCACCCCATGACGACCACCTTCTTAGATCCATTCGATCCTTTCCAATGGGAGTTCAAAGGTTGTCCCACACCTATACACATGGAAGTCACCTTTGGGAAAAGTATGCATGTGTCTAGGCTTACCACACCCCTTGGCATGATCACTATGTTGGGTCCTTTCATTCATACCACCCACATGTCAAGTAGGAAGCATGAGTGGCCCATATTCGGATGTATTGGTCCACCTTCATTTATCATGGGTCTTAAGCATGTCAAAAGTATCTACGGATGTCCGGGTCCCCCTACATTCATCACCACTTTGCACGATAGGTTCACCTACGGGTGCCCCGGCCCACCTAGGTCCACCAAAGTCTACATGATAACATTGCATGATAAGTCCACATATGGTTGCCCCGGCCCTCCAAATTCCATCAAAGTCTTCTTGGCATCAAAGCATGATTGGTCTACTTTTGGTTGCCTAGGTCCACCCATCACCCCTAGAATGTCAACATTCACAAAATTGCATGAAAGCCTTTGCAAGCACATAAGCAAAAAGAATGAGACTTATAAAAAGCTGGCCGACTCTCATCGGCGTCACCAAGAATTTCATGTGGGTGACTTTGTGATGGTAAGGACGGAGAGACTCTCCCCGGGAGCCATCTCCAAATTGAGGCCACGTGGGGCTGGTCCCTTCCCGGTCCTGAGACGCATTGGTGCAAATGTCTTTGAGTTAGATCTCCCTGAAGAGTATGGAATAAGTCCAACATTCAATGTTGCCGACCTAGTGCCATATAAGGGACCCACGGTGGTACCTAGTGAGGAGATTGAGCCTACTTCTTCCCTTGAGAGAGCACCCACCCGTGAGGAGAGACCACCAGCCAAGAGAGCCCAGCGTGAACAAATTGAACAAATATTGGATGAACAAGTCACTACCACTCGGAGCAAGGTATACGAGCGCTATCTCGGCAGGTGGATGGATCGGTCTCGTTCGGAAGACTTGAGGGCAGTACCACTTCTACACCCCCAAGGAGGGAAGGACACTTACTCGACGGAGTCGAGTTCTCCGCACCCCGGGAGTATGATGGGGACATCACCTCCCATGCCCACGTTCACAGCTCGTCTCCTCGCCCCGGTTGCATCCGGCATGATCTAGTCATTTAATTTTGAGTCCTATGTAATTTTTATTTGAGTCATTTGATGTAATTTTCCCTTTATTTGAGTCATGTACCTAGGTTAGTGAGTCATTTTCCTAAGTATTGTGTCATTAGGTTGGTTTATTAGGCTAGTGGGCCCAATTCATTGGGCTTGGCCCAAGTGCACCCCCTACCCCCTCGGTTATTTGTCATTGAGTCTTTTGTCAGGGACTTATTGTAAAATGTGGGTTGCCTATATATAGGACCCCATTCCCCCCATTTCAACTTAATGAATCAATGAATGAAAAAACTTGCCATTTTGAGAGTTTACAATTCTTATCTAGTGGAGAGATTCCATTTTTTGGATGAGAAATCCTAGGGGAGAGATTCCCCACCCTTCCCTCTCTTAATCTCTCTTTTTCACTCCACTTTCTCTCTCCTCAACACCCAAATTCGAATTTTCTTCTCTCTCCTCCCTTCCCAACCACCTCCACTCCCCACCTACCCCATTTAAGCCTCTTCCCATTCCCCACAACCCTCATCAATACTCCATCCCTTCCCAAGACCCCCTCCACCAATCCTCTCCTCACCATCCAACCCCCAACTACCCCTCCCACTTTCCCAAGCACCCTTCCCACTACCCCAAGCACCCATTCCCTTCCCCAACACAACCCCCCCCCATTCCCAAGACAAACAAATTAACCCCACCCTTAAACCCATTTTCAAATACCCTTTCCCTCTCACCCACCTTCCCAAATTCGCAGCCCCCACTACCACCATCTGTTGGACCCTCTTCCAGACCTTATTCTCCACCTCCCACACCTTAGAACACCCCCTCCAAGACCCCCTTACAACCAGGGATCACTCCCACACTCATCTACCCCCTTCCCCTTCTTCTTTATTGGTCATTGGAAGCTACTTCGAAGTTGTAGTTTGCTGTCCAGAGGTTGCAGATGAACTAGCAACTTGTAGCGGCCACCACGACTTCCTCTGGATGAGTTTGAAGACCCAAGAGCCATCGTCGGAAGCGTCTACTAGTCTCCTTCGTAACAGAAGTAGTTTCATCTTCTTCCGATCTCCGAGCCGTCCAGGAGGTCCATTCTCCCACAACTGCGCAGTTCTACCTCGGCTGAGAACCTGAGCCAGATGAGAAGCTCTGCCACGACGAACCCCGGAGGAATCAGCCCACGAGTTCTTCTTCAAAATTCTTCATCGCCCAGTCTACTTCCAGAATCAAGAAACAGAACTTCATTCGGCATTCGTGATCCAGAGTTCTCATTTTTCTCCCTCAGCTACGCAGATCTGCTACCCACAGTCTGCACCGACCAGTCGCCATTGTTCTGCATCCCCTAGTCTTCTACGACATCGGTTGACTTCTCCGTCAGTTTTTCTACGAAGAAGACTCGTCCACGATTCCAACGACTCTGACGGCGCTTGATTCCGAGATCGGGAGCTGCCGGGGCATTCTCTGCAATCTGCTGTTAGAAGTCTTCAGCTGCCGGTCCGAGAATCTGAGGCTCTGTTCAAACCTCCATCCCGGCCAGCAGTGACTCCAGAAGAAATTAAAGAAATTCTGAGGCATTCCCTTCTTAGCTACGAAGATTTTCCCACCAGTCTCGCCACCAGCAAAATTCCTGAGCGGGTTCTACAGTAGCAACACCGACTATCTGTCCCTGTTCACAGACAGCAAGCAGATTCGGTGCCGTTACTTAGTCATCCCTCTTTAGTCTAATTTCCCCGCCCCGCTTGGCCGGCTGAAGGTCCCTCCCTGCGTGGAGGTAGCATTATTTGTAATCTCATTAACCCCCACCCCAAGATCCCCCTCCTGCGAGAGGTGTAGTGGTGTAACTTCTTTGGGCAGGTCAAGCGACACCGCCGCGGTGTGTGGGGATCCACTCGCCTCCCCGCTCGCCCTCGTCTCCGAGCGGGACCGGTTTCTTCAAACCGATCGAGTAAGTGCTCACACCTCACTCCATTTAGTGCTTGTCTTTCAATATTAGTTCTAGTTCCGCTGGTTATGCGAGTGAGAGCTCGATCCTCAAGCCCCATTGCCTTGAGTGATCACCGTGGGAAGAGTGCAACCGGTGCCTTCGGCACTTCGTCGGCCCCGTTGAATTGGGCTTCCAAATCCATTGGGAATCAAATCTTGGCCTTGCTGGCCCTCTACCAGCAAGGGCCCAACCCCACATCCTCCACTTGGCATCGCCAAGTCACCCCGGGCTTGGATGAGCGACGGGAGAGCGGCGGCCCAAAATTGGCCCTTTTGATTGTGAATGTGCTTGCTTGCCTAAGTCTTAGGTTGTGTCACATCAATCTTGATATTTTATCTTTCTTTACATTCATTTTAAAGATTTCTTTTTCTTTAGCCCAGCATGCATCATACTCATCTTTTGAGCATTCATGTGCTTCATCTGTTCAAGGTATCTCGATGTTGGTGAATAGCTGTATTCTTGATCTCGAATGAGGAGAATTATTCCACTCTGAATTAGAAGGTTTCCTTTGATCTCGTCGCTCGATTTGGTTGGCTGAAGATTCTTGTCTGGAGTTTAGTCAGTTCTCTTTCCTTTCAGTTGCCTCCGACGGCTAACCGTGTTTCCTTTCCTTAGTTGTTAGTTCCTCCAGACATGTGTCCTTTGGTTGGCTTTTTCCTTGTGATCAGTTCGAAGTTTTCCAGAAAGTTCCTATCGCTTGTTGGTAAAGAACGGGTGTCGTTTACCTTAACGCCCACTTTTTCGCTTCACTCCGCTTCATTTCCGCTTCATCTCCATGTTCCATTTCATTTCCGCTTCACCTCCACTCGCTCCCCTGCAAAGAGGGCATTAAGGAGGGGCATCTGTTGACACCCGTTTTATGACCAATAAGTTGGGTCATCTTCTTATTTATCCATATGATGCTCCAAGTTGTTCACTCTTCATTGAGTTTCCTTCGTCGGTTTGAATCTAACGGTCTGTCGTGCAGCCGTTATTTATTCCAACGCGTCCAGCCTTGGCCGTTACTTTCCTTCGAGAGTCCAACTTATTTGATCTTCTTCCTGTTGATCTTATCTCTTTTGAGATAAGGTTGAATGTAACGGACGTTCCCTGGCGCGTTATTTTCATGTGGCGGTCTGTCGAGTAGCCGTTACATCCAACAGAGAGTCCTGGCAGTTCAGGCCTTTTCTATGCTACTCCGTGGTCGAGATAAGAGCTTGAATTGTTGATTTCTCTTCCAAATCTGATCCTCAGAACCTTCTGTTTGTTTCTATGGACTCTTGGTGATATTATCTTCAGGGATTTGCTAAGAGTTATCCTTTTATCTTACTGGATTATCCTCTGCTCGACCGGAGAGTTTGAGGGTCTATAAATAGCACCATTGACTTCATGGCCCAAGGGGGAAGATCTGGAGTTCGCGTCGAAGTGCTGCTGCATTCTGGAGTCACATCTGACCAAGGAGAATTGTCTTTCACGTTCATCTGCTTCACGGTGAAGGGAGTATTCGTTCCATTGGTTTTCAAAGTTCATCATTACATATTGTGTTCTTCCTCATCTCCTTTTCATCAAAAGCATTGTCCCTCTTCTTTTTCCACGTTCTCCCTGGTTTTTCATCATCTAAACATCCTCCTATCTTTTTAAGATGCCCAGAGGGGTTAAAAAAACCAAAACTTCCCCGGTACGTTCCTTTCCTCTTGCATGCTATTGAGTTTATTGAAGAATTGATGCTATATTGTTTAAAGGGTTAATCTGGGTCTGTTTTCTTGTGTTTTCACGTTCTTTGGCAGGTTTACAGGTTCACCACACGAGGCCCAAATCTTCTGGCCGGCTGGAAGAGTTGGAGTTAAAAGAATCTACAAGCTATCACTGCAGGTTATTTGACGGTCTTGGGCAGGCGCGTCAGATTCATATAGCGGTTCATCGAGCGACCGTCACTTCCCAGTGACGCGTTGGCTTTCGGCCGTTACATTCCGTTGATCTGTAGATTTCCCTGATTTTCTCTCTCCCGTGGGCAGGTGCTTCATCCACCTATTTCTAAGGTATTTTCAAGTCTTTGGCTTGTTTCTACTTTGGTGGCGATCACATTCTTTCTTGGTATTGGGCATTAGCTTTCTCTCCATCTCATATCTCTTATCCTCTTTGCTTGCTCCACCCTTGCGGTGTGCTTTTATTTACTTTTGCTCCACGCCCCGGCGTGTGTTTTTCTTTATTTCCTTAGTTTAGTTTGATTATTGAGATAGCATGCCCATGCTAGAGCTTGTTCTGGTTGCGTTGGTTCATGGTTCACATGTCCTTGGGTTGATTGAGATCTTTGATTTTTTCCTATCATCTTTATTAGCACATAAAACAAAAAGAAGAAGAGAAGCAAAACAAATCAACAGATCCGTCTAAGCTCTACCCGATCCGGACCCCCCTATGCAGGTTCAATGGCCAGGCCACCTATCCCGAGGGAGCCCTAAGCCTGCCAGTTACTCTTGGCATCCCACCCAAGACCGTTACGGTCATGGTGGACTTCATAGTGATCAAAGGTATGATAGCATACACCGCAATCTTCGGCCGAGGAATTCTCAGCTGAACGAAAGCGGTGCCTTCTACCTATCACCAAAAGATGAAGTTCCCCACCAAAAATGGATTGGGGGAAGTCCGAGGTAACCAGGTAATGGCCCGTAGGTGCTACAATATCTCGGTTGAGGCCACAAGGTCGGACGAGAAAAGCAAGGGCCCCCGGGAAGTCGAGGAAAGATCCGTAACCGCCGAACCTGGAGGCGAATTGCTAGCGGTTTTCCTAAACGACGACCCGACCCTGGGAGTAAAGATCGGAGCCGACCTAACATCTGAGGTTCAACAGCAATATAAAGAGTTCCTTTCCGCGTACGTCTAGGTCTTTGCATGGTCTGATGATCAACTCCCCGGGATACCGGAAGAGATGGTGGTGCATAAGCTCAACCTCGACCCAACCGTGAAGCCCGTGCAACAACGCAGAAGGAAGCATGCACCAGAGAAACAGACGATTATCAAGGAGCAAGTCACCAAGGGGTAGAAGACTAGCCTTTTTAGACCGGTCCTGTACCCGACGTGGCTAGCTAACGTTGTCCTGGTGCCGAAAGCTTCGGGAAAGTGGCGGATGTGCGTGGACTTGACCGACTTGAACAAGGCTACTCCAAAGGATTGCTATCCCTTACCGAGCATCGACCAACTGGTTGATTCAACCTCGGGTAATGAGATACTCAGCTTCATGGATGCCTACTCAGGTTACCACCATATCAGAATGCACCCCGAAGACATCGAGAAGACTGCCTTTACCACCGACTTCGGCGTACACTGCTACACCCGGATGCCTTTCGGGTTGAAGAATGCCGAAGCCACGTACCAAAGGCCAGTCAACCATATGTTCGAGGGACAGCTCGGTCGGAACGTCGAGGCCTATATTGACGACATGCTCGTGAAGACCCCCAAGGCCGAGGACCACTTCACCGACCTAGCAAAAACTTTCAACACCCTCCTGAAGTACAACATGAAGCTCAACCCCGCCAAGTGCGCCTTCGGAGTAAAGTCAGGAAAATTCTTAGGCTTCTTGGTCACTCAGCGTGGGATTGAGGCCAACCCCGACAAGGTCCATGCCATCGTGGACATGCGCCCGCCCACCTGCATCAAAGACGTTCAATGCCTTACCGGGCGCGTTGCTACGCTCAGCAGATTCCTGTCCCGCGCGGCTGAACGATGCCTACCCTTCTTCAAACTGCTGAAGGGGCCCAAAATGGCATCAGCTACATTCGCGTGGGACGAGGAATGCCAAAGAGCATTCACCAAGCTTAAGGATTTCCTGGCTTCGCCCCTAGTGCTTTCCAAGCCCGTCCCGGGGGAAGCCTTGTATCTTTACCTCTCGGCAACTCCATCCACAGTTAGCTCGGTCCTAGTCAAAAATGACTCGGGAATCGAGAGACCGGTATACTACACAAGCAAGGTGCTCAACGAGGCTGAGAGAAGGTACCCCGCAACCGAGAAACTTGTGCTAGCGTTGGTTACCTCGGCCAAGCGCCTCAGACCCTATTTTCAAGGGCACGCCATCACCGTGCTGACCGGCGAACCATTGAAGAAGATCCTCGCTCACCCCGAAGCCTCGGGACGCCTCGTCAAGTGGGCCATCATGCTCGGGGCCTACGATATATCGTATCGGCCTCGCTCGGCTATCAAAGGCTAGGCGCTCACCGACTTCATCACCGAGAGCACCATCCCGACTGAAGAGAGATCTTCGTCCGCACCCGGGCCAACCTAGGAACTATTCGTTGATGGATCTTCCAATTCAGTCGGGAGCGGTGTCAGCATCCTCCTGAAGTCCCCCGAAGGGGCAGAGCTACAGTATGCCCTGAAGTTCAACTTCCAAGCATCCAACAACTGATGTGACACAACCTCGGACCTAATTTAACAAGCACAACCACAAGGCTATGAAGCCTACGCAAGCGGACCTTCATATGACGCACACACTTAACCCGGGGGTAACTCGGGGATGCCGAGTCGAGGAAATGGGACAAGCCCCTTGCTGGTAGAGGGCCAACAAAGTCTAAGTCAAACCTCCCCTTGAGGTGCGAATATTCAACTCAATGTGTTAGCCTTGGCCGAGGGACGCGGATCACTCACTCACACCCACGGGGGTCGCACAAGTGCGGTGGAGCCTTAAGATCGGGCGCTCTCTTCCTTACTGACGGTGCAATTGGAGAATATTAAATGAACAAGAATAATTGAGAGCAAGGGACGAGTTCTCATTTATCCGGTTTGAAAAAACCGACTCCGGTCGGAGACGGGGGCGAGCGGGGAGGCGAGGGGAAGCACCCGCACGCCGCGTCGATGAAGCTTCAAACCTGTGAGTGTAAATAAGACACGAACTACCCCCATGCAAGGGGGGGGATCTCGGGGAAGGGAAGCCAATGAATACACTCAATATGACCTCCACGCAGGGAGGGGCCTTCAGCCGACCAAGCGGGGAGGGGAATTCGAGCTAGAAGTGAAGAGAGGGAAGTCAAAGCCGAATCTGCCCGCTGACTGTGTCTCAGGACAGACCATCAGGTATTTGGACGCTGTGGTCAGCCCCGAATTTTGTTGTAGACGAAACCACTTGGAGATTCTTTGTAGCTGGATCTGGATGATGCTTGAATTTTGTAAATTTCTTTGGGCACCGTTGCTGGTCGGGGTAGGGGCTTGAACAGGGTGGCAGACCGTCGGATCTGACAGCTTTAGGTTCCCAACAGTAGGAAGCAGAAGTTGCCGCGGTCGCTCCCAAGCTCAGAATCAGGTACCGCCAGAGTCATTGGAACCGTTGACGAGTCCTCTTCGAGGCAAGACCAATGGGGATGCCAGCTGATGTTGGGGTTGACCGGTAGGCTCTGAACACTGAGGAGGGGTCGGTGCAGACTAAGTGGAAGCAGAACCGAGCACCCGAGGGAGAAAGTTGATAACTTTCAGGTCCGGTCGCTAAATGGGGCTCTGCTTCTTGGAGATGTTAGAAGACTCGTAGTAGAAGATGTTTGAAGAAGAACTCTTGATCCGATTCCCAACATGATCATCGCAGTTGAGCTTCCAATCCGGCTCTGGTCTCCTGCCAGGGGGGATCTGCGCAGTTGTGGGAGAATGGCTCTCCTGGTCGATCTCGAATTCGGAATGGGACGGGACCACCACCGTTGTGAAGAAAACAGGCAGACGCTTCCGTCGGTATATGGTATGCACCTGAATCTCCCAGGGGACGATGAGGTGACCTCTGCAATCTGTGGCCAATCTGCTGCCTGCAACCAGAACTTGAGAGGGTGGAGATAGGTAATGGGGAATGGGGTTGATGGGAGGGGAAATGAGGTGGTTGTGTGTAGGGGTAACCCCCAGCTGTGAGGGGGTCTAGGAGGGGGGGTTTCAAGGTGTGGGAAGAGGAGAATGGGGGCTGGAAGGGGGTGTTTGCTATGGGTGAGAGAGGCGCTGCGAATTTGGGCTTGGAGGGAGAGGGGAAGGTGAGGGGGGGCACAAGTGGGTGGAGGGAAGGTGAGTTTGAATTTTCCTTAATGGAGGGTATTCAATGGTGGTCTTGGGGATGGGAGGGGTTGTGTTGGGGAAGGGAAGGGGTGCTTGGGGTAGTGGGAAGGGTGCTTGGGGAAGTGAGTGGGGTAGTTGGGGGTTGGGAGGTGGAGCTAGGATTGGTGGAAGCTCTATTGGGACTAGGGGGTGGAGTAATGGGATGTGTAGGGAAGGGGAGTGGCCTTTAATGGGGGTAGGTGGGAGAGTGGTGGCTGGGAAGGGAGGAGAGAGAAAATTTTTGAAATTGGGTGTGTAGGAGAGAGAAAGAGGAGTGAAAGAGAGAGATTAAGAGAGGGATGGGTGGGGAATCTCTCCCCTAGGGTCTCTCACCCAAATAATGGAATCTCTCCATTAGATAAGAAGTTTGAACTCTCAAAATGGCAAGTTTTTCATTCATTGATTCATTACCTCAAAATGGAGAGAGTGGGGTCCTATTTATAGGGATCCCACAATTTATAATAAGACAATAACTTTTGACACATTGACTAATAACCAACAAGATAGGGGCGCCCATGGGCCAAGCCCAATGAATTGGGCCCAATAGCTAACTAATAAACCTAATGACACTCAAACCTAGGGAAATAAGCACAAGACCTAGGGACATGACTCAAATAAAAGGGAAATTACAATGATATGACTCAAATAAAATAAAGAAACATACATAGGACTCAAAATAAATGACTAGACCATGATGTACGCCTCCGGGGTGACGAGAATGGTCGAGAGTGTCAGGACGGATGGTGATGACCCCATCATACTCCCGGGGTGCGGAGAACTCGACTCCGTCGAGTAAGAGGTGGTACCGCTCACATGTCTTCCGAAAGAAGCCGATTCTTCCACCTAGCGAGATAGAGCCCGTTCACCTTGCTCCGAGTGATGATTACCTGTTCATCTAATATTCTCTCAAGTTACTTACGTCGGGCTCTCTGGGCTGATGGTGCTCACATGGGGAGGGGTGGGTGCTCTCTCAAGGGAGGAAGGGGGCTTGAAATTCTCACTTGGTGCCACCGGTCCCTTGTGTGGCACAAGGCTTTCCACATTGAAACTGAAGTTAACTCCATATCCCTTGAGGAGGCCTAACTTAGTAGTGGGGCTAATGCACCTCAAAACCTGGAAGGGGCTGATCCCACAAAACCTCAATCTTGAGTTGTCTCTATGTGAGAGCCTCTCATTCCTCACCATCCCGGAATCACCCATTTGGATTTCTTGGTGACGCCATTGAGTCGGTCGGCCTTTTGTAGATTTCATGACTCTTATTGATGCACTTGCAAGGTTATCATGTAATTTTGTGAATGCTGTCCTTTTAGTGGTTATGGGTGGACCTGGACAACCATAGATGGACCTATCATGCCATGATGCCATATGGACCTTGATGAACCTTGGTGGGTCGAGGCAACCATATGTGGACTTATCATGCAATGTTGTCATGTAGACTTTGGTGGGCCTAGATGGGCCGGGGCAACCATATGTGAACCTATCATGCAAAGTGGTGATGAATGTCGGGGGATCCGGACATCCGTAGATGCTTTTGACATGTTTAAGACCCATGATGAATGAGGGTGGACCAATACATCCAAATATGGACCACTCATACTTTCTACTTGACATGTGGGTGATATGAATGAATGGACCCAACATAGTGTTCATGCCAAGTGGTGTGGTAAGCCTAGACACATGCATATTTTTCCTATGGGTGACTTCCATGTGTATAGATGTGGGACAACCTTTGAACTCCCATTGGAAAGGGTCAAATGGATCTAAGAAGGTGGTCATCATGGGGTGGAGCACAACCTCATTACCTAGGGATATGTGGCCCAAGGTCATGGCTCCCAAGATGTAACCCGGGTCTAAGATGGAGTGAATTGGGTCAAACATGGTGAGTTGGTGTAGGGAAAGGTGTGTGGTGGATAAAGTGTTTGGGTCACACGAGTCTCTTGACTCCCATTGGAATGGATCATATGGATCATAAAATGGGTTACCTAGGGGCTCAAGATCCTCAAAAGGTGCTAAGTCATCCTTCTCCATGATAGTTGGGCCAATGTTCTTGGCAAGTGGGTCGGCCATGAGTGGAGGGCTTGGCTTTCTACCCGAGATAATAAGCTCTAAATCGAGGAGAAGGTTGGGCTCATCGGGTGTAGGGAGGAATAGAAGGAGGTCGCTAGTGTAGCAACCAATGGTGCAAACTAAGGTGATAGACCCTATGCATAGGTGTAGGAGGCTAAGGCTCCTAGGTTGTTCGACCATAGGGGTCAACATGCTAGTCATCTCTAATTGCCATGCTATGCCCTTGAGAAGGTCCTCTAAGATCTCAACTTGATAGGATGCTTGGATTGTGGTGTGATAGGAGAAGAATGGCACTATGGGAAGGTCTTGTTCTATGGGAGGGAAAACATGGGCTGGGATCTCTCTAATTGGGCTCTCCTTTACCCAAATAACAATGGGTTCTCCTAAGATGAGCTCCGCCCCAACTAGAGAGGGTGGTGTAAGGTAAAGACCATCGTGTGAGGTTTCTTCTTCAACTTGGACTTGGGTTTCCTCCAAGGTGGGGGGTGGGTTTGGAGTGCTCACAACTATTGGATCGGGTATGAGTTCTTCTACCAAGGAGGTGAGGGGGTCTTTTCGGATGATGAGGGTTGGTGTGTGGTGCTCCCGGGGTGGAGGGTAAAGGGAAACTTGGATTGGGATTAGTAGAGTGGGGTTTGGGAGTGGAAGTAGTGGAGGCCTAGGTTGGGGTAGGATCGGGGTTGGAAGTGGAAGGTGGGTTGGGTGACAAGATTTGGGTTGATGGGTTTTGGGGGGTGTACCCTTTTTAGGGGACGATGGAGGGGTAGTGGTGGGGACCAAGGGGAGATATGGGGTATGGGTTTGGTGAGAGATTGTGGGTTGGGTGGTGGTAGCCGTCATGGGTCTAGGTGGAGGGATGGACACGGGGTCCACTTGGGTTTGAATGGTGGTCCTTATTGGGGAAACCGGGTCGGTTAGGGGTCTCTTCCCCTTGGGATCGACCGGTTGTGGAGGGGGGGAAGTGGGGGCCAATTGAGTTTGGATAGTGAGGTTTGCGGAAGGGGATTTTGGTTGGAGTGTGGGGACCCTTAGGGGATTTGGTGGAGAGGTGGATGCTTGATTTATTTGGGCCTTAAGGGAGAGGACTTGGTCGCGAAGTGTAGTTATGATGGTTGAGAAGTGATTTGTTGGGAGTGGTGGGGGAGGAGGCCTAAAGGTGGTATCAAGTTGGTCGGGTGGGGATGGAGGAGTGGTAGTGCACCTCGGGCTAGGGGTGTTTGAGTAGAAGGGGTGGGAATATTTGGGGATGTGGAATTTTTAAGTTCTTTCTTCATATCATCCCATGAGGAAATGGGTTCTTGTTTCCTAACGTCCCTTAAGCCCACTATGTTCCTCCATTTTTCCTTGGCTTGACCCCGAAATTTCCCCATGGCAACGCGGACCCTTGCGGGTCCATAAACCATAGTTCTCTCAAAGTGTTTTTCCATGGTGACCTCCCACTTTAGGTAGGCACTATAGCATGATCCATCGAAGAGGAGATCCTCAAAAGAGATTATGTCAAATGGAGGGTTGATCGGTCCCTTGTGGGGGGTCGAGTGGGATGAATGTGACCAAAGAGAGGTAGCCATGTTGATGAATGCAAATGTGCCCAAGGACTAGACTTAGTAGAGACAAGTCTAAAACTTGCTCTGATACCACTTGATGTGACACAACCTCGGACCTAATTTAACAAGCACAACCACAAGGCTATGAAGCCTACGCAAGCGGACCTTCGTATGGCGCACACACTTAACCCGGGGGTAACTCGGGGATGCTGAGTCGAGGAAATGGGACAAGCCCCTTGCTGGTAGAGGGCCAGCAAAGTCTAAGTCAAACCTCCCCTTGAGGTGCGAATATTCAACTCAATGTGTTAGCCTTGGCCGAGGGACGCGGATCACTCAGTTACACCCACGGGGGTCGCACAAGTGCGGTGGAGCCTTAAGATCGGGCGTTCTCTTCCTTACCAACGGCGCAATTGGAGAATATTAAATGAACAAGAATAATTGAGAGCAAGGGACGAGTTCTCACCTAGCCGATTTGAAGAAACCGACTCCGGTCGGAGACGGGGGCGAGCGGGGAGGCGAGGGGAAGCACCCGCACGCCGCGTCGATGAAGCTTCAAAACTGTGAGTGTAAATAATACATGAACTACCCCCATGCAAGGGGGGGGGATCTCGGGGGAGGGAAGCCAATGAATACACTCAATACGACCTCCACACAGGGAGGGGCCTTCAGCCGGCCAAGCGGGGAGGGGAATTCGAGCTAGAAGTGAAGAGAGGGAAGTCGAAGCCGAATCTGCCCGCTGACTGTGTCTCAGGACAAATCATCAGGTATTTGGACACTGTGGTCAGCCCCGAATTTTTTTGCAGACGAAACCACTTGGAGATTCTTTGTAGCTGGATCTGGATGATGCTTGAATTTTGTAAATTTCTTCGGGCACCGCTGCTGGTCGGGTAGGGGCTTGAACAGGGTGGCAGACCCTCGGATCTGACAGCTTCAGGTTCCCAACAGCAGGAAGCAGAGGTTGCCGCGGTCGCTCCCGAGCTCAGAATCAGGTGCCGCTGGAGTTGATGGAACCGTTGACGAGTCCTCTTCGAAGCAAGACCAACGGAGATGTCAGCTGATGTCAGGGTCGACCGGTAGGCTCTGAACACTGAGGAGGGGTCGGTGCAGACTAAGTGGAAGCAGAACCGAGCACCCGAGGGAGAAAATTGATAACTTTCAGGTCCGGTTGCCAAATGGGGCTCTTCTTCTTGGAGATGTTAGAAGACTCATAGTAGAAGATGTTTGAAGAAGAACTCTCCATCCGATTCCCAACACGATCGTCGCAGTTGAGCTTCCAATCTGGCTCTGGTCTCCTGCCAGGGGGGATCTGCGCAGTTGTGGGAGAATGGCTCTCCTGGTCGATCTCGAACTCGGAATGGGACGGGACCACCACAGTTGCGAAGAAGACAGGCAGACGCTTCCGTCGGTATATAGTATACTACCTGAAGCTCCCAAGGGACGACGGGTTGGCCTCTGTAACCTGCGGCCAATCTGCTGCCTGCAAGCAGAACTTGAGAGGGTGGAGATAGGTAATGGGGAATGGGGTAGATGGGAGGGGAAATGAGGTGGTTGTGTGTAGGGGCAACCCCCAGCTGTGAGGGGGTATAGGAGGGGGGGTTTCAAGGTGTGGGAAGGGGAGAATGGGGGCTGGAAGGGGGGTGTTTACTATGGGTGAGAGAGGAGCTGCGAATTTGGGCTTGGAGGGAGAGGAGAAGGTGAGGGGGGGCACAAGTGGGTGGAGGGAAGGTGAGTTTAAATTTTCCTTAATGGAGGGTATTCAATGGTGGTCTTGGGGATGGGAGGGGTTGTGTTGGGGAAGGGAAGGGGTGCTTGGGGTAGTGGGAAGGGTGCTTGGGGAAGTGGGTGGGGTAGTTGGGGGTTGGGAGGTGGAGCTAGGATTGGTGGAAGCTCTATTGGGACTAGGGGGTGGAGTAATGGGATGTGTGGGGAAGGGGAGTGGCCTTTAATGGGGGTAGGTGGGAGAGTGGTGGTTGGGAAGGGAGGAGAGAGAAAAATTTCAAAATTGGGTGTGTAGGAGAGAGAAAGAGGAGTGAAAGAGAGAGATTAAGAGAGGGATGGGTGGGGAATCTCTCCCCTAGGGTCTCTCACCCAAATAATGGAATCTCTCCACTAGATAAGAAGTTTGAACTCTCAAAATGGTAAGTTTTTCATTCATTGATTCATTACCTCAAAATGGAGAGAGTGGGGTCCTATTTATAGGGATCCCATAATTTACAATAAGACCCTGACTTTTGACACATTGACTAATAACCAACAAGATAGGGGCGCCAATGGGCGAAGCCCAATGAATTGGGCCCAATAGCTAACTAATAAACCTAATGACACTCAAACCTAGGGAAATAAGCACAAGACCTAGGGACATGACTCAAATAAAAGGGAAATTACAATGATATGACTCAAATAAAATAAAGAAACATACATAGGACTCAAAATAAATGACTAGACCATGATGTACGCCTCCGGGGTGATGAGAATGGTCGAGAGTGTCAGGACGGATGGTGATGACCCCATCAACAACACTTCCGAGTATGAGGCCCTCATATCGGGAGCCCGCATGGCCCGGCGGTTAGGAGCTGAGCGAGTCAGGATTCACAACGACTCCCAACTAGTCGCTAGCCCGGTCAACGATGATTATGAAGCTCGGGAGGTACCAATGATCAAATACCTCCAACTGGTCAAGACTGTGGCACAACAAATTGAGAGTTTTGAGGTAGTCTGGATAACTCGGGAGGAAAACTCCCGAGCGGACGCCCTCTCTCGGCTGGTCTCCTCTCTTGAACCCGAGAGTACTAGATCGATCCTTCTCGAAGAGCTAGAGCGCCCGAGCATTGATTCGGAGCTCCTAGCAGTTGGCCCAGCCTACCCAGGCGACTGGCGTACCCCCTACCTATCGTGGCTCCAAGACTCCGAGGAGCCTCCCGACCCTCAGAAAGCCCGAAGGTTGAAATACCAAGCTCGGCGATTCGTCACCCTGGATGGCGCACTTTACCGGAGATCCTTCTCTGGCCCTCTTCTGAAGTGCCTCGGTACCGACGAAGCCAACCGAGCGATCAAAGAAGTTCACGAAGGTCTATGCGGGGCACATTTAGGGGGAAGGTCACTCGCCAGGATCTTGCTACGGCGAGGTTACTGGTGGCCCACCTTACAGCGTGACTGCTCGACCTACACACAACGTTGTGACCATTGCCAGCGATTCGACCACTTGGTCCATCAGCCAGCAATGGAGCTTATCACCCTAGTCGAGCCTTATCCTTTCGCTCGCTGGGGAATCGACATCCTCGGGCCATTCCCCACGACCCAGGCCCAGAAGAAGTTCATCATCATCGCCATCGACTACTTTACTAAGTGGATTGAGGCCGAAGCCACTGCAAGGATCATCGAGACAGTCGTCTGGAATTTCGTCTGGAAGTCGATCATTTGTCGCTACGGCATCCCCCGGGTGATAGTGAGCGACAATGGTCGGTAATTTGATTCTCGGTACTTCCGAGACAAATGCGCTGACCTCAATATTCGCAATCACTTCACTTCGGTCGCCCACCCTCAGGCTAACGGTCTGGTCAAAAATGCCAACAAGGCTATCTTGAAAGGCATCAAGACTAGGCTCGGCAAAGCCAAGGGCAGCTGGCTCTAGGAATTGCCGAACGTACTTTGGTCGCACAGAACGACTCCCAGAGCGGCAACCGGTGAGAGTCCTTTTCAACTAGTGTATGGCACCGAGGCCGTGATCCCGTTGGAGATCGGTAACCCCTCTCTCAGAGTCCTCCGCTTCTCGTCCGAGGCAAACGACCAAAAATTGCTCGAAAACCTCGACTTAGCAGATGAAATCCGGGAGATCGCTAGCATAAGAGCAACGTAGTACCAACACTGCCTCACTCGATACTACAATGCCAAAGTCCGAGGCAGACACTTCCAGCCGGGAGACTTCATCCTCAGGAAAGCCGAAGCCTCTTGACCACTTGAGGTGGCGGACAAGTTATCCCCTAACTGGGAAGGTCCCTACCGAGTGGTCGAGACGCTCGGAAAAGGGGCGTACCGTCTATCTACGATGGAAGGAGAGCCCATCCCTCGGACCTGGAACGCAACTACATTACACAAGTTCTACTTCTGAGTACTGAGTATTGGGCAAACGACACGAGATAAAAATAAAAAGCTCCTTTCTTTTTATTCAAACAACCCGTTTGTACATCAGGAAGGCCGAAGCCAATAGAATACATGTCAAAAAAGCAAAAGATCCATCTGGCGCCGTCGTATGAGCCCATCGCTCGACTGACTCGGATGACCTTCCTGCGTCCAGCCACTGACTTTACCTCGTGTAGAAATTGGCTCGGATAAAGGATAGTTGACCCTGTTGACTCGAGCAGCTTGAGACAAAGGTGACAGAGGGTTTAAGAAAGAGAAGGCTACCTTCCAAGTTGAAGTTGGAAGAAAAGGAGGAGAGGGAATGCATATGAAAGCATCTTCCCCGCCAAACTGCCAACTCCTTGGAAGAAGGAGAGTACAGGCGCCCTCCGAAGAGTGAAAGAAAGGAGGAGCAGAGCAGAAGAGGGAAAAAGAGGCTGCCAGAAAGAAAAAGAAACCAGCAGAGCTGGTTGAGGAGGCAGGGGAAGGCCCGGAAGGGATGAAGCCTAGTTGGCTTCCTCCTCCCATCTGTGAAGCGAGCAGGAAGGGACGGGCAGCAGGCATGTCTAATGCCCCCATCCGTCCTCCATCTCGCCCCCCTGCAAGCCTCGCCGAAACTGATAAAGGGAAAATGGCGTGCCTCCGCGCGTCGACCCCTTTTCAAGTCTGCCCGCTGGCCGTCGACTCCTTTTCAAGTTTGAAGCAGCAGGAACTCCCTGCCCCCCATCATCGGCAGCCCCCTCATCTGGAGCTTCCTCCATGCTCCGAATGCAACGGCACAACGCAACGTGAAGAAGGAATGAGGAAAGACTGTCAGGAAAAACCCTAAGCGGTGGAGAGGAAGGGACGCCCTTCAGTCCTTTTTATAGGCAAAGGGAGGCTACTTGTCTTAAATGATTTCCCCCCTCGAAAACACGTCAGAAGGATTTCTCCCTACAAACGGTCACCTCAAACTTCTTATCTTCCGCCCCAGCGGGACACACGAAGCGGCCAGGCATTTAAAGCGTGGGAAATCGGGAAGACACCCTGTCAGACGCTCACCCAACCATCGTGCAAGATTCACGCAGAAAATATCGGCTCTTTCCAACAACCGCAGATACGCTGAACAGAATATGGCAACGGCGGTTT
Source organism: Amorphophallus konjac (assembly GCA_022559845.1). Taxonomy (NCBI): domain Eukaryota; kingdom Viridiplantae; phylum Streptophyta; class Magnoliopsida; order Alismatales; family Araceae; genus Amorphophallus; species Amorphophallus konjac. Next base: position 483,283,141 of record CM040122.1, read on the forward strand.
GGAACAGATAAGTCTTCATCACAATACCATTGCCTTATTTATTTCAACACAAAAAGAATGAAGTTTTCTCCTTCTAAAAAGAAAAAGGTAAAAAAGAAAAAGGTATACAAAGAGAGGAAGCAAAGCGGGTACATCAGGCCTCTGGCCCACCCTGAAGCTCGGAAGTGGAAGGCTCGGACAGTCCGCCCCCGGCATGCTCAGCGACGGCCGACCCTGGCACTAACCCCACCGGCGTGGGAACTGCCTCGGTTGTGTGCCCTCCCGAGGCATCCGGAGTTGGCGATCCCTCGGGCGAAGACCCCTTTTCATCCTCTTCGTCCGGTGCCGAGACAGAGGAGCCCGAGGACGACAGATCCGAGTCGTAGCACTGTCCGGATGGGAATTCAATCCCAGAATCATGTTCCCCGGCATAAGATATCGCCCGGGCGTAAACCTGCTTGAACCCCTTGTGGATGCCTCGGTGAAGCGCTAACTCGTAGTAGGGAAGGGCAGCCTCCTTAAGGTCGACCCGGTAGGCCTCTAAGCTCTTGTACTGCTCGAGAGCCTCCGCCCCGGCCGATCCCACCCTACCAGCGAGCTCGGCCTCCCTCCGCTCCGCCTCGGCTAACCTCCGGTCGGCCTCAGCAGTCCGCTCTTCGACCGCCGCCACCTGCTTCTCTGCCTCGGCCCGATCGGCCTCGGCCGCCCGCCGAAGGCGCTCGGCTTCCTCCGCTCGATCTACCAGCTCGGCCCGCTCGGTCTCCCACTGGCCATCCAGCTCAACGCGCACAAGGCGCTCCTCCTCGAGAAGCTTGTTCTTCCTCTCGAGTGATTCACGAGCCTTGGCTAGCTGCTCGGTTAGCGCCCGGGTCTCCACCTGGCTCGACCGCATCAGCCCCTTGACTGAGGAGAGCTCCCGCCGAAGCCCGTCACGCTCCTCGGTGAGCCGAGCCAACCTCCTATCTAACCCACCAAGGGTCCAGGCTAGGTTCGCTCGCTCCCACTCCGATCGAGCGTACGCTTCTGCCAGAATTGCCCCCATCTGGACGGGGAGTGCTGCCTACCTCCCCCCCTCACCTTCGCGGATATGCCACGACACACTTGGTGCAGGGGACCCGAGATACCCAGCCTCTCCAAGGCCGCCGGAACGGAGAACCCCCTATCGCCCGGCGCCCCACTGTGTGGCTCGGATCAAGCCCCAGCCTCGGTCGCCCCTCGCGCCTCGGCCGAATTTTCTTGCGGCCCCTCAACTTGGATCGGCTCACCACCTGCGCCGCCGCCTGAAGCGCCAACCCCTGCCGCAGTCACAGCACCCCCAACTTCGGCCACGGCCCCCTCGGCTCCGGCCGAGGGGAGAGCCGGGTCAGCCCCGCTGCCGGCTACAGGAGCCCCCTCGGACCCCTCGGTCCCAGCCAAAGGAGGAACCAAGCCTACATCATCCCCGCCCGCAGGGGCAGCCCTGACCTCCTCGGCCCCCTCTGGCTCGGTTGGTGGGAGAGCCCGCCCGGTAGGGTCGGCCCCACTGTGCCCGGCAGAGGGGTGAGCCGTGGTAGGGTCGCCTTCGACCGTGGGTACGACCCCAGCCCTCTTGGCCCGCTTTATGGCCCTCGCAGCGGCCCGGATCATGCTCTCCACAGGGTCCTTGCGCTTGGGTCCCCGCGGTCCGGAGGATTCACCCTGGGCCGCTCCCTTGCCCTTATCTTTGGTTCGGAAGCGACCCACGGGAGCAGTCGGTTCGTCGGCAGCCGAGTCATCTCCAAGCTCGATCACCTCTACGGCCTCCCTAAGAGGCTCCCGCCTGGTGTCTGCACAAGGAAGAAGACGTGCTCAGGAAAAGAAAGATGACCCCCACATCCGAAGGAGGATCTAAGTTGTGGCACCTGAGCCCGACGGATGCAGCCGTGTAAGAAGACACCGCTCGATATTCTCCGGCGTCACCAGCTCTTCGGTGGACTGGCGGTGCTTCAGCAAAATGGCAGCATACTCCTCCACATGAGGAGGGAACTCATCCTATCTGGGAGGGACGTTAGGGTGGAAATTGGAGATTACCGGGCACCTCCAGGTTTCCTCCACTGAGCAAATCCCCACCCAGAAGAATTGGGTCTTCGACCTCTTATGCGAAGAATCCTTTGCCGCCAAAGAAATACAACTCCTATTTCACCTTGCCTGGATGAAATAGAAGCCCTTCCCTGCCGAAGGATGCGCTTTCAACTCAAAGAAAAAGTGGAAGAGGTCCACGGAAGGAGGGACTCCGCACTGACGGCAGAGAATACGAAAGGCGGAAAGGAGGAGATAAGAGTTGGCTACCAACTGAATGGGCGCCAACTGAAAAAAATTAAGAAGCTGCAGGATGAAAGGTTCGAAGGGAAGACGGAATCCACCCTTCCACGACAGAAGAAACATACAGATGTGGCATGTACGAGAGTCCAGGCTCATCTCGTATGGAGTAGCAGCGGCAAAACTATACTTGTGGGGCAGGCGATACTGGTGCTCCAGCCTCCTCACATCTGCCTCCCCCAGTTCGCTGCAGTTGGGGACCGGTGCCCTCGCCACCTGCTCGTCCTCCCACTCCCCAACCTCTGGGCGCTGGCCCGCCATGGAGTCAGAAGAAGACTGTGAGGTAAGACAGTCCCGAGACCCTGAAGATTTCGGGGGAGGAGGAAGCTACTGGACGACCTCCGCGGTTATCGCCGCCAACTCCTTGAATGCCGCCGCAAGCCTCTGCTCCTCCGTTGAGTCCTCACGACGCATCGAAGAGCCCCAAAAATAAGAACGAAGGAGAGCCAAAACCCTAATGATGGAGGCATCATCCGTGACTCCCTTTGGCTCGGGTCTTCCTCACACTCCGGCGTCATTTGAGTTCGGCCTCTCTCTATAAAGGCCCAATTATCCTTTTTGTGCTTTCTATTTGAGTCATTTGATGTAATTTTTATTTTACTTGAGTCATGTCCCTAGGTCTTGTGTTTATTTTCCTAAGTTTGAGTGTCATTAGATTGTTTAGTTAGCTATTGGGCCCAATTCATTGGGCTTGGCCCAAGAGCAACCCCCTACCCCCTCGGTTATTTGTCATTGAGTCTTTTGTCAGGGTCTTATTGTAAAATATGGGTTGCCTATATATAGGGCCCCATTCCCTTCATTTTGAACTAATGAATCAATGCAAAATTTCCAATTGAGAGTTCAAATTTAGTTATAGTGAAGTGATTCCAATATTGGGTGAGAAACCCTAGGGGAGAGATTCTCCACCCCACCCAACCTTCTCTCTCTTACCCTTTCTCTCTCCTTAGTTCGCCCCCCTCCCTCTCTCCACCACTTCCCAACCACCTCCACCCTCCCACCCACCCCATTAAAGCCCCTCCACTTCCCACCACCCTCTTTACTCCACCCCCTAGTTCCAAGAGAGAACCCCCCAATCCCCACTCCACCCTCCAACCCCCAACCACCCTACCTCTTTCCAACACACTTTTCCTTCTTCCCCATGCAACCCTCCACCTCCCAAGACCCATTTGAAATTTGAAATCCCTTCCCTCCATAGCTTTGGCCGCCCCTCTCCCCTTCCCTTAGGCTAGGTTCGCCCCCCTCCTTCCCTCCACCCTCCACCATCCACTTCACCCTCCACCCTCCTCTCACCGTCCTCTTTGGCTAAACCAGCACAAACCCTTGTGCCCTCCCCCTTCACCAGCCCTTCCACCACCCCTAAACACCCTCCACAACTCCCCCACAATCCCCAGCCACCCCTCATCCACCTCCCCTTCACCACATGCCTCCTTCTCCTTCTTATTTCTTAGCCATTGGAAGTTGTATCTAGGTTGCAGCTTGCAGTCCAGAGGTTGCAGGTGAACCAGTAGCTTGCAGCGGCCACCACGACCACCTACCTGTGAATATGAAGGCCCAAGAGATATCCACGGAAGCGTCTATTGGTCTTCTTTGCAACGGCGGTGGTTTCATCCCCATCCGAGCTCCGTGCTGCCTAGGAAATCCGTTCTCCTACAACTGCGCAGAGCTGCCCCTGCTGAGCACCTGAACCAGAGTAGAAGCTTTACCACGACGAACCTCGGAGGAATCAGGCCAAAAGTTCTTCTGAAAAGTTGTTCTTCGTCATGTCAACTTTCATAATCAAGAAGCGGAACTTCGATCGACATCCGTGGGCCAGAGTTATCAATTTTCTCCCTCGGGTATGCGGTTCTGCTTCCCACAGTCTGCACCGACCTTTGATCATTGTTCAGAGTCCATTGGTCTTCTCCGGCATCGTTTGGCTTTTCCGCCAGTTCTGATGCGAAGAGGACTCGTCCACGGTTCCAACAATCTGGCGGTACTTGATTCTGAGTTCGGGAGCTGTCGGGGCATCCTCTTCTTCCTGCTGTTGGAAACCTGAAGCTGCCAGTCCGAGAATCTGCCACCCTGTTCGAGCCTCCACCCAGACTAGTATCGGAGCCAGAAGAAATCAACAAAATTCTGAGATATTCAGTTCCAGTTACGAAGAGTTCCCCACTGGTTCCGACTTCAGCAAAATTCCCGATCAAGTTCTGTAGCCTCAACTCTGTCTTTCTATCTTCTATCGCAGAGAGCAGACAGATTCAGCTTCGCCACCTTTTCATTACTTTTAGTCCAAGTGCCCCTCCCCGCTTAGCCGGCTGAAGGCCCCTCCCTGTGTGGAGGTAGTTTTAGTTGTAATATCACTTAACCCCCACCCCAAGGTCCCCCTCCTGCGAGAGGTGTAGTATTGTAATCATTTGAGCAGGTCAAGCTACCCCGACGCGGCGTGTGGGGATCCACTCGCCTCCCCGCTCGCCCTCGTCTCCGAGCGGGACCAGTTTCTTCAAACCGGTCGAATAAGTGCTCAAACCTAACTCCAATTTAGTGCTTGCCATTCAATATTAGTTCTTAGTTCAGCTGGCCGTGAGAGTGAGAGCTCGATCCTCAAGTCCCGTTGCCTTGAGTGATCACCGTGGGGAAGAGTGTAACCTGTGCCTTTGGCACTTTATCGGCCCCATTGAATTGGGCCTCCACATCCTTTGGGAATCAAATCTTGGCCTTGCTGTCCCTCTACCAGCAAGGGCCCAACCCTCACATCCTCCACTTGGCATCGCCAAGTCACCCCGGGCTTGGGTGAGCGACGGGAGAGCGGTGGCCCAAATCGGTCCATTTGAATGCGAATGCGCTTGCTTGCTTAAGTCCAAGGGTGTGTCACATCAATTGGTATCAGAGCAAGTCATTAACTTGTCTCTATCAAGTCTAAGTCCTAGAACCTTTGCATTGTGTGTCCAACATCATTTTCCCCTTATCTTGCATGTCCACCCGTAGTGGTGCTAGTTACCGACCCGATCCATCATCTTCGATTCCACCCATGGATCCCAATCCTCAACTCAACCAAGAAGCTCCTAGGGAGGAACCCCAAGGCCAAATGAATCGGGTAGATGCTGCCCTTGCTAACATTCTAGCCCAACTTGAGTCCCTTTCCACTCGACTTACTCGGCTAGAAGAGCATGAGTTCCACCCAAGGAACCATGAACCAAGAGTCCACCTTCCACATGATGAACCTCATAGAGAAGATATCCACCCAAGGGATCATGAACCAAGAGTCCACCCTCCACATGTTGAACCTCATAAAGAAGATATCCACCCAAGGAAGTATGAACCAAGAATCCACCTTCCACATGTTGAACCTCATAGAGAAGATATCCACCCAAGGAATCATGAACCAAGAGTCCACCCTCCACATGGTGAACCACATAGGGAAGATATCCACCCAAGGAATTATGAACCAAGAGTCCACCCTCCATATGTTGAATTTCATAGAAATGAGTTCCACCCAAGGAACAATGACCCACGGGTCCACCCCCCACATGATGAGTGATGCGGGACGAGACCACGGACACGACAAGCTCGTGACTGCCCCTTAACGAGGGAAGCGTCGGACGTGCGCGGTTGAGAAATCGGCAGTGAGCTAGGGTGATCGGCTCTCTCGTGTGCCGCCGCCGTTCGTGCTGCCATCGAGCCGCCTCTGCAGTTCTGTCTTCATCCGACCATAGCAGCTTCCACGAATTGTCTGTCTCAGCCACGAGCTTGGATTGATCTGAATTTTTTATGGTGTGTTCAGCCCTTGCATCCCAAGATCCACCTAAATTTTCACACCAAAATTCCATCGTTTAGTATTTTTACATTTTCGTCCAACCTGTCATCTCAGATCTGCCAGGTTTCTATCTATAGTGACAGAACCTCTGAGTTCTCCCCCTCCAACTATCTTTTTGATTTATCCAAACCCTCCCCATTTTACTGAGAGTTATGTCCTTCACCCCCTAAATCCATAAATTTTCTTAATTTTTTATCAGCCTTCTATCTATTTTTAGAAATTCATGTTCTTCCTCAGCTACAGTGTTGTCAGTCAGATCCCAGATCCGACCACCCTCCACTTCCAAAATTAGAACAAATCACCACCACCTCCAAATCCAGATCCAAAAATAGTCCTAGTTTTTTAACTTGCTTTCCCACAACCTTGCTGAAGAACACATCTTAAAATTCGGACATCTACTTCACGTTCAAAGGCAATCAACAGGAAAGTTCTCTGCAGATCTGAGTCTTTGGATACTGTACAACAGTAGCATATAAAATTCGCCAACACAAAGTACAAATCTGGTGAATTTTTCTGAAGGCCACAAGATTGTAGTACTTCGAAGCAGCTTTCCAACGGCTCTGATCTCGGCGCATTCCGACACCGGTACTGATCGCAGCGTCCGTTCTTGCCGGAGCGCGCGCTGAAATACAGAACCGGCAGATTTCCGATCGGTTTTTCCGACCGGTGCCGAACGGAGCCGCCTGGCCTTCGGCCGGCGAACCAGCATGCCGCCAGCCCGGGGAGCGCTTCTCCAAGTGTCTCCACTACAACGGTACCACCGGGTCCCACACGGCCCCTTCGGACAGCACGTGGGCCCCACGGTCGTGAACACGCGTGTAGCCGAATCAACACACGAAGCTGCCCGTCAACCCGAATTCGGTCCTCCCGGGCCCATTTGTATAGCCCTTTACCTCCCTGCGTGGAGTGGGCAGTAAATCATTTGCTGTAATATGGTGTATTAATTGTCTCCGGAGTACGAGTTTCGTCCGGGTCCGTCGTCCCCACGCCGAGCGTGTGGAGGTATCGTTTTCGCTCCCTTCTCGGCATTTTGCTTACTTCATATATATTTGTTTATGCCGCTGCTAGAGAGCATGTGCAGGGATATCTAGCTCGCTTTATCTATTCATTACCGCTACTGCGAGAGAGTGCGAGACTGTCCCGTGACTCGATCCGGGCATAAAAGAGAGCCGATCACCCTAGCTCATTGCCGGTTTCTCAACGGCGCACATCCGACGCTTCCCTCGTTAAGGGGCAGTCACGAGCTTGTCGTGTCCGTGGTCTCGTCCCGCATCAATGAGTCTCATAGGGATGTGTTCCACCCAAGGAACAATGGACCAAGAGCTCACCATCCATATGTTGAAATTAATAGGGAGGACTTTTATTTTGACCCCTACCATGACTATGAGAGGCCTCGCCACCATCACATTCATGAAAGGCGCCCACGGGACGATCCGGATGACCCTCTCTTAAGGATGATCAAGGTAGAGGCCCCAAACTTTGATGGTTCCCATGAACCAAGTGTCTACTTAGAATGGGAGACCGCCATGAACCAATACTTTGAATGGTATCCCATGTCCGACCAAAGGAGAGTAAGATTGGCCAAAATGCATCTCACCAAATTGGCCAAAACTTATTGACTAAACCAAGAGGGATTAAGAAGGATTAGGCGGCAAGAACCTATTGACACTTGGGAAGGCATGCAGAACCAACTTAGGAATAAATACCTACCCCAATCCTACCACCAAATGCTCTTAGATGAATGGCAAAGCCTTACCCAAGAAGGAAAGACCGTGGTTGAATACATTGAAAAATTCGACTCCTATCTTTTGAAGTGTGGAGTCCATGAAGACCCGGCCGTTACCTTGTCCCGCTTTAGGAATGGGCTCCAAAGCCACATCAAGAGAGAGCTCTTCATGAGAGATGTTTGTAGACACGCTAAAATTGACATTGTTTTGAGTATATCTCGTATCACCGTGCAATGCCCCATTTGACCCTCAAATTAGCTTGTTTGAGTGGTTTTTCCCACTTTTCTTGAATTTCTCCTATTTTTCTTTCATTTTCTCCTTTTTCCTATTTTTCTGGATTTTCTGAGCATTTATCTCAATTTTTGAAATTAACGACCTGGGCAAGGGCGTGTTTTTAAATACACGACCTGATCTGGGGCGTTTCTTTGAGAAAGGACGCCCACACCTGAGGGCGTCAATTCTTGGTGTTTGACCGACTTCCCCGTTTTACAGACTTGGTATTAACGCCCTTCCCAGGGGCGTGTTTTTAAAAGTGGCTTTGATCGAGGCGTGTTTTACATTTTTCAAATATGGGGAGTTTTTATTTCTAAAAATTGGTTCTTAAATTAACGCCCTTGGGGCGTGTTTTTAAAAGACGCCCTTTGGCAGGTCGTCAATTCTTGAATTGACGCCCTGGTCCAGGTCGTGTTTCATTTTTGTGTTCCGAACGAACGCAGCCTTTCCCCAGAGAGTCCCTGCTTCGTTTGGGCTCTTGCCCAGCTTAATCCTCCCCTCCTTGGGCTCTTGCCCCTTCTTATCTTTTCTCCGTTGGACTCTTTCCTTCTTATCTCTTCTTCGATCTTATTAATAGGGCTCTTCGTCTCTGTTAATCGGTGGAAGGCTTCTCTTCCCCTCCGCTTTTGTTTTTCCTTTCGTTTTCTTCTTCTTGCAGGTTGCTGCTGTGGTTTGGCTGAGGGAGAAGTTGCACGATCTGAAGCTTCCTCCCCCTTGAATATCAAAGCCAACGCACAGGCTCCTTCTTCCTTATTTTTTTTATTTCTTTTACTACATCGATTCACATATGCATGCATCATTACTGTCAACTTCCATTCTCAACCACGTTGAGAATATCTCCCATAAGTGCATCTCTTGCACTCTTTCCCTTATTCTATTTTGCATTCAATCATCATATTCCCACCCTTTTGCATAGGGGTTTAAGGGCTAACACCCTTAAGGTGTGTTCTTCACCATGTTATCATGCTCATATTTTTTATTTAGGATTTGATGCTACACTCACCATGTTCTAATTCCTATCTTTTATTGGTGTTTGTGTCTTTTTTGCAAGGGTAATAATAATTGAAGAACTCTCTTCATCGGCCGACCGATTTGAAGAGAAAGGAAAGCGCTCACATCACCCGCATTCAAGGTATTTTTCGCGATCCCTCCATGCTTTTCATTATTATATTTTGAGGCCTCGTGTCTCTGGCGATCACATCTCCATCTTAGCACCTCGTGCTTATTTGTGTTTCACATGCTTTATTTATTTCTATTCTATTTGATTAAGTGGATTTTTAATTAGATCTATAAATTGGCGATCACGGTGGGACCCCTTTTGTTTTTCTAGTTGATTACCCTTTCCCCTTAGGCACCCGCGTGTGCCATCTCCCCTTTTGCACCCTCGGTGCGTCTCCTTTTTGTGCCCCTCGGACACCCTCCATTGTGCATTGCACTCTCCCCATGTGATCTGTCAATTTGATAGGTTTTTTTTTAGAATTTCCACTTATTCAAAAATGTGATGAGCATGCTAATATCTTAATTCATATATTTGTTGATTGCCTGTGACTGTGAGTGTTTGATACTGCTGGCCGTTGAGTCTTTCTGGGAATTAACGCCTCTGTCAGAGGCGCGTTTTTTTTAACGCCCTAATCCAGGGCGTCTTATCCCTGTTTAACGCCTTCTGATAGGGCGCCTTCCATCATATCTGCTGCTTATGTGAATTCACGCCCTTCCCAAGGGCGTCTTTTTGTTGCTTAGCGCCTCACATCAAGGCGCGTGTTTACATTTTGACGCCCTCACCCAGGGGCGTCCTTTTATATATAGCGCCTCACTCCAAGGCGCGCTTCTCACTGCCCCTGGGCCCTCCAGTGATTCACGACAGTGATACTGTCGTCGCTTTGGTTAATAGCGCCCCCTGCCAGGGCGTCTTTTTACTGTGGGTTTACAGAACCCTCCCGTGTGTGGCTTTTCATCATGATTCATGCTTATATTTGCCGATTGATTATATTGCTGTGATTGGCTTGTTTACCCTGCATTCACTCATTTGCATTGGTTTGGGAGACCTCCTCTCTCTACATTAGGATTCCACACACCCCCTTGGTGAAGGAAGGACCCTCCATTGAGCATTCTGTCTCTCTGGATTGGAAGTTCCTAAACCAAGCCTCCATAAGTCCCCGCACCCGTGGATTCCCTCACGGACGCCGGGCAGGTTGTACCCTTTTGAAGTCCCGAGTTAGTTGGCCTATACACGGTGAGAGAGTGCTCCTAGTTGGCACCGGAGTTCAAACCATATTGAAACTAGGATCCTCCCTTGTGTGAATCACACCAAACTTTGTTAAAATTCATTAATTCACCAAGGTTCAAACAAATTAAGATCAAAGGTAACCATTCCAACTTGTGTGCTTTTTGCATATTATTTTGAACTTTGATTGAATAATGGCTTACCATGATAAGAAAACCAACATGTTTAATCCAATTCATGAGGATGCACAACCATGCACATCTTATTCTCCTCAATTTCAACATTTTCATCTAAACTCTCACCATGCTTTCGAGGGACCACGTCCTCATTCTTATGGTCATGCCTGGCCCATGGGCAATGTCCAAACTTATGGTCCCTCATCTCAATTTCAAGCCACTACTCCTTCGAGACTGTCTCCTCCCAACGATGAGAAGGTCTCCCAAATCATTCATGCATTAGATCATCTCACCCCTCAACAGATCCAAGCCCTTAAGACCGCCGTTGAGGGTGCATCTCCTTCATCCCTTCCTCCTTCCAACCCTACACGGGTGGTCCATCACCCACCTCCCTCTTCTATTCACAATCCTAATCGGGTAGCCCATTACCCATCCTCTTCTATTCACATTCCTCCCCGGGTGGTCCGACACTCGCCTCCTTCTATTCCTCCTCCATCACGGCCCCGAGGCCCATTTATTTCTTGCAATCCGGCCCATCCGGGTTCTTCTGCGGGTCATCCCGTTAACTCCCCTCCACGGCCTTTTTATGCCACCCCTCCTTCAAGGCCCTACCAACCCTTAGTTGCTCAAGTTACACCCCTCCAACAAACCCTTCTTGATAAAGTCACTCTGATGGAGGAACAATTAAGAAGGGTCATGGCTCCTCCTACTCCGGTCAATCCTCTCCACGCTGCTCTGGACGAAATTACAAAGATGGAGAGAGAATGGAAGGATAGGAGAGATGATTATGGTATCGGTAGCTCAAGCAAGCAACAGCCGGCAGATTTCGACGATCAAGTGGACACCGTCCGCCCTCCACCCATCCGCACACTTCATTCACATGGCCTTCCACCTCCACATACGCAACATCATTACATTCCTCCATCCACATATACGCCTCCACTACAGTGTCCACTTGCATTTGATGATGAAGAACCGGCAATTGAAGAATTTGAAGCGGTATACGATGATGAAGCTCCGCAGGCATCCCTTCCGAGTTTCCTTCGCCGTCCTCTTCCTCCACTGTCAGAAGACCCCTATGCTCAGGACTATGCCACAGTCCCCGATCCAACCCCCATTTATGAGACCTCTTGGTGTTACGATGATGGGTCGATACTCCAATCACCCGTACCGCCGCACCATGAGTCTCCTCCTCACCCCAATACTTGGTGTTACGATGATGGGTCGATACTCCAGTCACCCACACCGGTGCATCATGCGCCTTCCCCTATACCTGACACCTCTCGCCCCGTCCGACATTTTCAGCGCACCAAACCCTTTCCTTTTACACCATTAACCTCTATTCCATCGGCCTCCGCCAAACCTCCACTACTCTCCACTCCACCGGCCTCCGCCGAACCTCCATCACCCTCCACTACGCCGGTCTCTGTCGAGCCTTCTATTACCCCTCTTCTTTGTTCGCTACCTAAGCCGTCCATTATCCCTGAAACGCCAAAACCAGCTTTGCCAGGCCTTTCCCCTATTCCACCGCTTAACCTATCACCCTTACCCGTGGTTAATCCTGAGCAAGGTCCACCCCTTTTTGCACTCAAGCCAACCTCTACTGCTTCCGAGCAAAGGGGGAAGCTCGACGTGTTTGAACCTTCGCTTCCACTCACCCTTTCTCCAACACCTTCCACTATACCTCCACCATCCATGGAACCTTCCGCCTCCGCTTCACCCCCCTTTACTACTCGGAACGGGCGGCCTTCTGAAAGTACTTGTGCCGAAGATGAGCAAAAGCCGGGTAAGAAGAATTTGGCCACTACCGTGCTGTTCAAGATGCCAGAATTTATTTACCGGATGCCAATCCGGGCTGTTGTGCCAAGCATGGTCGAAGAAGCCAAGTCGCCGCCATTGCTCAGAGAAGAATGCCAAGTGTCGATGCCATCCAAGGGCCGGGCATGGCACCCCTTGCTCCAGTGTTCAAATCTTAAATCCATTCTTCCATACAAGGGGCAAATTCCTATTCCGTTCAAATCAATGGGCATGGCAATGCTTCCTGTATCAACTTTCCAACTCCCTTACATTATTGATCCTTGCCTTCCAAGGGGGTTGTCATTTATTATTGAAGCTTCTTCCATTGGGCCGTTTGATTATACACTTTCACTGCCGTGGAGGGGCAATTATCTTAGTGCTAAGGGGCCGTCCCTTATTTGTTCCACCTTCTATGCATCCATTTCTATCACTTTTTCTTCATGGGCCATCCCCGGGGTTAGGAGGAGGATCTCGTCCTCTCACCCTTCACATTCTCCATCTTCTTTGCATCTCACGCATTTTGTTGCATTCGCGCATTCACTGCATTCATCACATCCATCTTTTTGCATACACCTCCTGATTCCCGGGTTTCCAAACCCGTATCTTCCCCGCCTTCCGGAACCTCCGGACTTTCTCCCAGGGCATCGCGCCCCTTTCCACTTTATTCTTCCGGAACCTCCGGACTTTCTCCCAGGGCATCGCGCCCCTTTCCACCTTATTCCTCCGGAACCTCCGGACTTTCTCCCAGGGCATCACGCCCCTTTCCACCTTATTCTTCCGGAACCTCCGGACTTTCTCCCAGGGCATCGCGCCCCTTTCCAACTTATTCTTCCGGAACCTCCGGACTTTCTCCCAGGGCATCACGCCCCTTTCCACCTTATTCTTCCGGAACCTCCGGACTTTCTCCCAGGGCATCGCGCCCCTTTCCACCTTATTCTTCCGGAACCTCCGGACTTTCTCCCAGGGCATCGCGCCCCTTTCCACCTTATTCTTCCGGAACCTCCGGACTTTCTCCCAGGGCATCGCGCCCCTTTCCACCTTATTCTTCCGGAGGAATAAGGAACCTCCGGACTTTTTCCCAGGGCATCGCGCCCCTTTCCACCTTATTCTTCCGGAACCTCCGGACTTTCTCCCAGGGCATCGTGCCCCTTTCCACCTTATTCTTCCGGAACCTCCGGACTTTCTCCTAGGGTATCGCGCCCCTTTCCACCTTATTCTTCCGGAACCTCCGGACTTTCTCCTCGGGCATCGCGCCCCTTTCCATCTTAATCCTCCGGAACCTCCAGATTCTATTTCCCTCTTCTTTGGGCATCGCGTCCCTTCCCTTCTCATTCCTCCGGAACCTCCGGATCCTTCATACCTTTCCTTCGGGCATGACGCCCCTTTCCATTTTCGCTCAGTCAGAGTCGGAGCGAGCGAAACCTGGCCTGGACCCTTGGTGGGTCTGACAAGAGGTTGGCTCGGCTTGCCGAGGAGGGTGATGGGCTTCGGCGGGAGCTTTCCTCATTTAGGGAGCTGGTGCGGTCGAGCCAGGTGGAGACCCGGGCGCTAACCGAGCAGCTAGCTAAGGCCCACGAATCGCTCGAGAGGAAGAACATGCTTCTTGAAGAGGAGCGCCTTACACGTGTTGAGCTGGATGGCCGGTGGGAGATCGAACGTGCAGAGCTGGTGGACCGAGCGGAGGAAGCCGAGCACCTTTGGCGGGAGGCCGAGGCTGATCGGGCCGAGGCGGAGAGGCAGGCGACGGAGGCCGAAAAGCGGACGGTTGAGGCCGACTCGCTGGTAGGGTGGGATCGGCCGGGGCGGAGGCTCTCGAGAAGTACAAAAGCTCAGAGGCCTACCGAGTCGACCTTAAGAAGGCTGCCCTTCCCTACTACGAGTCAGCACTTCGCCGGGGCATCCGCAAGGGGTTCAAGCAAGGCTACGACTGGGCCGTCTCTTATGCCGAGGAGCAGGCGTTCGGGGTAGTTGACTTCCCGTCCGGGCAATGCTATGACTCGGACTTGTCATCCTCTAGTTCCTCTGCTTCGGCACCGGATGAAGAGGATCACGAGGGCTCTTCATCCGAGGGGTCGCCAACTCCGGATGCCTCGGGAGATCACGCAACTGAGGCAGTTCCCACGCCGGTGGGGTCAGTGCTAGGGTCGGCCATCGCCGAGGGTGCCGGGGGCAGACCGTCTGAGCCCTCCACTTCCGAGCTTCAAGGTGGGCCGGAGGCCTAATGTATCTGCTTTCCTTCCTCTTTTTGTATGTCTTTTTCCTTTTTGAAGAAAAAACTTCCTCCTTTGTGTAGAAAAAATAGGTAAGGCAATAGCGTTATGATGAAGACTTAACTATTCCGTATCGCCATTGCCGTATTTTTTTCAGCGTATCTGTAGTGGTTGGAAAGAGCCGATACTTTCTGTGCGGATCTCGCCTGATGGTTGGGTGAGTCTCTGACAGGGTGTCTTTCCGTTTTCTCATGCTTTGAATACTTGGCCGCTTCGTGTGTCCCGCTGGGGCGGAAATGAGAAGTTTGAGGTGACCGTTCGTAGGGAGAGATCCCTTTGGCGTGTTTTCGAGGAGAGAATCATTTAAGTCAAATAGCCTCCCTTCGCCTATAAAAGGTCTGAAGGGCGTCCCTTCCTCTCCACCGCTTAGGGGTTTCCCCGACAGTCTTTCCTCATTCTTTCTTCTCGTAGCGTTGTGCCGTTATATTTGGAGCATGGAAGATGCCTCGGAAGATGAAGCTGTCGATGACGGAGGGCAGAGAGTCCTTGCTGCTTCGGGTTTGAAGGAGGTCCGACGGCCGACGGATGGGTTTAAAGAAGGTCCGGCGTGTGGAGGCACGTTGTCTTCTTTTTATCAGTTTCGGCGGCGCTTGCAGGGGGGCGAGATGGTGGACAGATGGGGGCATCAGGCATCCCCGCCGCCCATCCCTTCCTGCTCGCTCCATGGAGGGGAGGAGGAAGCCAATTAAGCTCCCTCCCTCCCGACTTTCCCCCGCCTCCTCGTCCAGCTCTGCTGGTTTCTTTTTTCCCCCCCGCAGCCTCTTTTTCCCTCTTCTGCTCTTCTCATCATTTCTTTCACTCTTCGGAGGGTTCCTGCACTCTCTTCCTTCCAAAGAGTTGGCGAGTTGGCAGGGAGGATGCTTTCATATGCGTTCCCTCTCCCCTTTCTCTTCGAAGTTCAACTTGGAAGGTAGCCTTCTCCTTCCTAATCCCTCTGTCACCTTTGTCCCGAACTGCCCGTGTAATGCCCCGGATTTTTTTTCGGATCATTTTAGCGGGTCTCGGAGTGTATTTTGTGCTTTTACATGTGTTTTTCCCTGATGTGCCTTCGGAACTCTTTGCAGGGCAAACCGTGGCGTTCTACGACTCCGGGACAGTACCACTGCGTTGTGTTCCTTCCGAGGATCGCGGAGGTAATTTTTCGTAATTTTTTGAATTTATCGAATTTTCATGTTTTTCCTATATATACTAACCCTTTTCTCTCTCCCCCTCTCATTCTCTCTTTCTCACTCTCTCTCTTCTCTCACACCCTCTTTCTCCCCTCTCTTCTCCGGCGGCCGACGGAGCGAGGCGGGGGCGAGGCGGAGGCGGCGCGGGTGAGGACGCGGGCGAGGATGGGCGAGGATCGAGGCGGTGGAGGCGCATGGGAGCTCGTGGCGCGGTCGCGAGCCGGCGAGGGTTTCACGGCGTTTCTTCGCGGATCGGTGAGCTCGGGGCGCGAAATCTTCGGTGGAGGTAGGGTGATGGTTCCCCAGCTCGTGCACTTCCTTTCCCGCGAGTTTCGTAGGCCGTGGTGAGCCGAGCGGGTGGAATCGGGGTTTTTGGGCAAAACCCATGTTTTAGGGCTTGTGGGCCGATCTCCCGTTTCATTGCGTTTTTGGCCGATCCGAGGCCGTAGATGCATGCTAGGGGCTTCTGGGGAGCTTCCCCCTTGTTTTCCCCCTCTCTTGTGGAGGTATGGGGGCGTGGGACGAGTTTTGGGTCGTTTCCCGCCGTAGCGTTCTCGGAAGGAAGTGACGGTCCTTCCAGTGGCCGTCACTTGGTGTAACGCGCCTAGGCAGGGCCGTTACATTCCCCTTCTGTTGGCCTTTGGTGGTCTGTGGGTGTGACGGTCCCACGATAGACCGCCAGGTGCTGTGACGCACCAGGGCTAGACCGTTAGAGTCTCTTCCGTTAGTTTTCGGGTCAGGCGTGTGACGCACCAGGGCTGGCGCGTCACAGCCTTGTGACGCCCCAGGGTGGGTGCGTCACCTTCCCTGTTCCCCAGCTGAGGGCTGGGGGTGTGACGGTGCCCTCTGGACCGTTACATGCTTGTAACGCGCCCAGGGTGGGCCGTCGGAGCCGTTTTATCTGTTGGGGAGGGCAGCGTGTGTGACGCGCCGGGCCAGACGCGTTACATCCGTGTAACGCGTTGGGGCAAGCGCGTTACATCCTGCTTTCACGCTGAGAGCGTGAGGCGTGTAACGCACCAGGGCAAGCGCGTTACATTCATGTAACGCGCTGGGCCAGGCGCGTTACATCCTGTGTTTCTTTGGGGCCGTGTGACGGCTTGTGTTAGGCCGCCAGGTGGATGTGACGGTCTCGCCTAGACCGTTACAGCCCTGTGACGGTCTAGGGCTAGACCGTCAGGCTTTGTGTTGTTCCGAGGCGAGTCTGTGTGTTCTCCATCTTGCTCCGCAAGGTGTGGATCCCCGGTCGACCCGGTTGGGACCCAGTGGTCGACCTGCGGTCTTGTGAGTGTCCCTGACACCCGTGGGTTTCTGTGTCCGTGTTTTGAGGGTGTCTGGAGGACCGTGTTATCTCGTTTAGCGTGCCCGTAGGGTTGAGAGTCCCGGTGACTTCTCGCGTGCTGGGCCTTCGTGTTACGCTCGATCGAGTCACCGTGTATCGGTGTGTGAGCGGTGGGGTCTCTCCCGCATGTCGTGGGTTTCTTTGGAAGGCGATTCCCATGTGGGCCATGTGTTGGCCTTGGACTGCGAGTCCAGTTATCCGGCCTGGGGCTGGAGGTTTCCCGCTTGCTTCAAGATGGGAAATCGTCGGGGCGGCTTGTGTGCTGCCTTGGGAATCGTGCTTCTGCGTTTTCCGTGTGGCCCGTGTGACTGGCCTTAGTCCTTTGCGTTCCCTCTCTGAGGGAGTGGTCTTGGCGACTCGTGTGTTGTCTCGGTACTCGTGCTACCGTGGTTTCAGACCTAGAGATTGGAATAGATTGACGGCCTTGTGCTGTTGCGTACAACGGTCTTGACCCCGAGTCCTGCGACTCAAGGACCGTTGGGTTTAGTGCGTCTAGAGGACTGTCCAGAGTCTAGTGATTGAGCGTCACTTGGGTTTTCTCGACTCTCGCGCAGGCTGTGTGCGTGACCGTGGACTGTATGTCATGTTTCTTCTCCGACTGTGGTCACCGTGTGACGGGGCCGGTACGTGGGCTGGTCCCCGTACGTCGTCGGATTCGGACGTTGTGTTCCGTTGAGAGTCTACTCCTTCAGTGACCCTCCACTAGTCGTAGCCTACTAGTACGCGTGTGCTAGTTGCACCAAGGAGTGGTGTACGGGCTTACCCTGAGGACGGTTAGACTGGTTTCCGTCGGGCCCCTCGTCGTAGCCAGAGTCCGACTGCGGGGGAAAACCAGTCAGAGGGCCAGACCTAGGACGCGTGGTCTGTGTGTGCACACGTGGTTGGGGACTGTGGACGCACGTCGACGGGCGTGACCCCAGCTAGTCACTTGTTTGTGTTTACTTGTACGGTGTTCGCGCCTCGGGTAGGACCTACCATGTCAGGCGGGTCACCTGCTGTGCGGTGTAAGACGTTAGGGGACGCTACCGGCTGTGCTTCTAGTGGGTTGTACTCCTGTCGAGTACGGAGTGACAGACTATCAGTTTTCGTGGCCTTGACCTTCGGGTTTTCGGTCGTGTCGACCGTTAAGTCCTTCGGCTGTTTTGCCGTGGCGCGTGTGTTGGTCTTCGCGTCGTGAGTCTAGTGCTAGTGGCTTTACCGAGGTTCCGTCTTGTGGTGCGGTACCCGCGATCGGATGGTCGGGGTTGCACCTTGGACAGCGTGTCCAGGTTGGCTGTGTCCGGGGGACAGGCCTCTGCGGCATGGTTGCCGTGTGTTGTTACTTCGGTAGGCGGTACTAGCGTGGTTTGGTGGCTTCGACGGTGTGATCGAGGTGCCTTTCGGTACAGTAGGAGTAGCTGTAGTGCCGAGTTTTGACCGGCCACCGATTTGCTGTTCCTGCTGTAGTTGTAGCTCTCCTTTCCGCTACCGCCGTTGTTTCCGGTTGGGGTTCCGCGGGATCCCTGCTGAGTCTCTGTTTTGGAGACTCATTCCCTGCTTTTCAGGTGTTGCGGTTCTTCCTCGTGGTTCGAGGACGCGGAGCGGAGGTTCTCAGTTGCCAGCTTGTCGGGCCGAGTGTTCACTTGGCATGTGGTACGTTTTTACTGCTTTAGACTGTACTTTCTGTTGGACTGGACTCTGTTGTAGCTGTTGTTGTTCTTTCTTTCAGCTTGTTGTTCTTAGTTGTCCTGCTTTATTTCCTATTTCTTTGTGCCTCCACACTCCTTTTAGCCCTTCCGAGCCCTCCCGACTCGTGGGCGGCGGTGCGAGTCTCGGGTTATCGGGCCTTCCCGGTAATCGGATTCTCGGGTCGTCACAGCTGGTATCAGAGCGAGGTTTGTGGGCGTGCATAGGAATTTGAAATATTGCAGTGATCAGAGCCCATAAGGTCCAGTACAGTCGGCAGCTGGCATAGGGTTTTGTGCTTGTTTTTTTCCGCTTTGTTTCTCGCTTGAGAGCTTGAGTGCGCTGTGCGGCGCTGTGAAGGTGGTTGCTGTCCGCGGCTTTCGTGCCAGCATGGGGTCTAAGGATCAAGGTCGAGAGCCTTCTCCCTCATCGGTGGTGGCCCTGGTTGTGCTGCGTTGGGCAGAGGTTGCTGGCAGGCGTGAGCTCGCGGTACTGCGTTCGAGGAACCTGCAGCGTGGTCAGGTGGCTGGTGCGGACTGTTCTTGGTTAAGTGGCCTTGAGCGTGCTCTGAGGGAGCTGCTGTCGGTTTTTGGTCACTCCAGCTTGAGGTTTGTCCAGCTCCTGAGGCGTTTTGATCGAGAAGTGTGCTCCGGTGAGCGGAATGTCTTCTCGGTGAGCTGCTGTTTCGTCGAGCCTGATGTCCTTGTCGTGCTCTGTGGCGTCAGAAATGACGTGTCGGTCCCGATTGTTTTATGGATTTCGAGGCAGGATTGGGCTGTGGTGTCCCAGTAAGTTTTTGCTCCTGCGTTCCTGTCAGTGGATGGGTTGTGTTCACCCTGGGGTTGGCTTGGGATGTGAAGGCTCCGCGGTGAGTTCGGGACTCGAGGATGAGTGTCGGCGGTTGTTGTTATGGCTCGTGTTGCGGCTCTTGGCATGCCGTGTTGCAGTTCGAGGAATTGCAGCGGTGGTGCATCGAGAGATGCTGCGATTGTGGTCCGACGTGACACTCGTCGAGTGTGTCGGAAGCGCTGACCTGATGGAAGCGATGGCTTTTCCTTGGTGTTGGATGGTGCTGTTTCCAGCATGTGCGAGGCTTGAGGTCAGGTCGAGCGTGGAGTTCTTCCGTTGGTCGGGAGTGCGCTGGTTTCTCCATTGGTTGGAGAGATTGTGTTGGGCTAAGGTTCGCCGTCTTGCATTGCGTGTTCGGATTGGTTAGCCTTGTGTGCCATGAAGTCCGTGCGAGACGTGCTCCTTATCTTGGCAAGGCGGTTGCCTGTGAGAAGTTATGCCCGTTCCCTTGTCGTGTAAGGGTGCTGGCGCTGTTCCGAAAGGACGAGCGCTGGTTGGGCGGCGTTTGCTTTCTCGGCTGTGTGCGCGGATCTGAGTACGCAGCGGAAGCGTGGTGGGCTTGTGACCCACTAGTTCAGGATTGTAGCGTTGGTTGCTACGGGTGGATTCCTGAGTTCGCGTTCAGCATCGGAGGATGGGTTCCTCGGTGTGAAACGTGTTGTTGCCGTGCCGTTGCTCGTGGTATTATGGTTGTTGGCACTGGCAGGATGGAGTGTTGGGGAAAAGTGCTGACTAGTGTGCCGCATGAGTACCCTGTTCCTGTGAAGGAAGCCGAGTCAGGCGTCGATGTTGGACCTGGATGAGGTTGTTGAGGATGTCGCCTGACGGAGGTCGAGGACGTGTTGGTCAGAGTCGGTGGCTTGGCGCCCGACTTGTGTTCCCAATCGTATCCTCGGATGAGATCGTCTTTTGAGGAAGTCGCCTCTGGCAGGCCGTGGGCTCCTGTTGGTTCTACGGTCTTGTCGGATTGTGACGGTGAGATGTTTCTTGCTTAGGGACCCGTGAGCACTGTCCAGGTGGTGTCCCGTGGCTCTGTGGTAAGGGCGTAATCGGCTTTGGCAGGTGTCCACTTGGATTGATCGAAGGATTTGACGAGACCAGATGGATGAGTGACGCCGGTGGGCGGAGGCCTTTTGTGAGGTGGGCGTCGGAGGATGGTCCTTGATAGGACGTTGGTGTCACAAAGGTTATCCCTGGTTTGATGACTAGCATGGGGTGGTTCCCTATAAGTCTGAGTCCCGTGAGGTGATGACTGAAGACGCCAGGTTCTGTCATTTGGATTCGTCGTGCTCCCCGAGAGGGTCGAGCTGAGCGAGCGGTTAGTGACCAGTGGATGGTCTTTTCAGAGACAAAAGATGCTGGTTGTTGGAGCTCGAGCGTGGCGAGAGCCGTGTGCCAGCGAGACCTTTGGTGGTCGTTTCTGTGATGTGCCTTTCCGGATGGGATCTGGGCTTTGTCGAAGTTTATCTTCTGACAAGAGTTGGCACAGTGTTATGTCCGGTTTTCGGCCTGCCATGTGTGAGGTGTTCCTTGGTGTTGAGCCGATGTTCTGGTTGCGGTCTGCTGAGATGACTGCTTGAGCTGGTGGAGGCTCTGTTTTGGTTGCTCCCTTGAGGAGGGTATGCGATCTGTCAGCTAGCTGCGAAGCTGTTGTGCAATTTGTCTGCCGACCATAGGTTGGATCGGTAGCTGTTGCTCGTGTCGAGGGTTGTGTTTCTTCGGTGAGCGAGATCGTGGCTGCGACGCCATGGTGGATTCTCGCGTTGACTGAGGTGATGCCGGACTGTGTCCTTTGGTATATGCCTGCTCTGCTGGCCAGTGTGCTCGGCGCGAGGAGCGAGGTGTTGTGTGTGATTGTGAGTCTGGCTGTGTTCCTCAGGATTCGTGTTTTTGTGAGAATCGAGGTTTTCTGTGCTAGGGCTCTGACAGCGTGTCAGTTGGTTCAGTGTTCTTCCCCTGGGACTCCGTGCTAGGTCCTGAATTTCGAGGACGAAATTCTTTTAAGGGGGGAGGGCTGTAATGCCCCGGATTTTTTTTCGGATCATTTTAGCGGGTCTCGAAGTGTATTTTGTGCTTTTACACGTGTTTTTCCCTGATGTGCCTTCGGAACTCTTTGCAGGGCAAACCGTGGCGTTCTACGACTCCGGGACAGTACCACTGCGTTGTGTTCCTTCCGAGGATCGCGGAGGTAATTTTCCGTAATTTTCTGAATTTATCAAATTTTCGGGTTTTTCCTATATATACTAACCCTTTTCTCTCTCCCCCTCTCATTCTCACTTTCTCACTCTCTCTCTTCTCTCACACCCTCTTTCTCCCCTCTCTTCTCCGGCGGCCGACGGAGCGAGGCGGGGGCGAGGCGGAGGCGGTGCGGGTGAGGACGCGGGCGAGGATGGGCGAGGATCGAGGCGGTGGAGGCGCGTGGGAGCTCGTGGCGCGGTCGCGAGCCGGCGAGGGTTTCACGGCGTTTCTTCGCGGATCGGTGAGCTCGGGGCGCGAAATCTTCGGTGGAGGTAGGGTGATGGTTCCCCAGCTGGTGCACTTCCTTTCCCGCGAGTTTCGTAGGCCGTGGTGAGCCGAGCGGGTGGAATCGGGGTTTTTGGGCAAAACCCATGTTTTAGGGCTTGTGGGCCGATCTCCCGTTTCATTGCGTTTTTGGCCAATCCGAGGCCGTAGATGCATGCTAGGGGCTTCTGGGGAGCTTCCCCCTTGTTTTCCCCCTCTCTTGTGGAGGTATGGGGGCGTGGGACGAGTTTTGGGTCGTTTCCCGCCGTAGCGTTCTCGGAAGGAAGTGACGGTCCTTCCAGTGGCCGTCACTTGGTGTAACGCGCCTAGGCAGGGCCGTTACATTCCCCTTATGTTGGCCTTTGGTGGTCTGTGGGTGTGACGGTCCCACGATAGACCGCCAGGTGCTGTGACGCACCAGGGCTAGACCGTTAGAGTCTCTTCCATTAGTTTTCGAGTCAGGCGTGTGACGCACCAGGGCTGGCGCGTCACAGCCTTGTGACGCCCCAGGGTGGGTGCGTCACCTTCCCTGTTGCCCAGCTGAGGGCTGGGGGTGTGACGGTGCCCTCTGGACCGTTACATGCTTGTAACGCGCCCAGGGTGGGCCGTCGGAGCCGTT
The DNA here is from genome assembly GCA_022559845.1 of Amorphophallus konjac. NCBI lineage: Eukaryota > Viridiplantae > Streptophyta > Magnoliopsida > Alismatales > Araceae > Amorphophallus > Amorphophallus konjac. The sequence continues at coordinate 483,305,863 of CM040122.1, forward strand.
TTATCCGTTGGGGAGGGCAGCGTGTGTGACGCGCCGGGCCAGACGCGTTACATCCGTGTAACGCGTTGGGGCAAGCGCGTTACATCCTGCTTTCACGCTGAGAGCGTGAGGCGTGTAACGCACCAGGGCAAGCGCGTTACATTCATGTAACGCGCTGGGCCAGGCGCGTTACATCCTGTGTTTCTTTGGGGCCGTGTGACGGCTTGTGTTAGGCCGCCAGGTGGATGTGACGGTCTCGCCTAGACCGTTACAGCCCTGTGACGGTCTAGGGCTAGACCGTCAGGCTTTGTGTTGTTCCGAGGCGAGTCTGTGTGTTCTCCGTCTTGCTCCGCAAGGTGTGGATCCCCGGTCGACCCGGTTGGGACCCAGTGGTCGACCTGCGGTCTTGTGAGTGTCCCTGACACCCGTGGGTTTCTGTGTCCGTGTTTTGAGGGTGTCTGGAGGACCGTGTTATCTCGTTTAGCGTGCCCGTAGGGTTGAGAGTCCCGGTGACTTCTCGCGTGCTGGGCCTTCGTGTTACGCTCGATCGAGTCACCGTGTATCGGTGTGTGAGCGGTGGGGTCTCCCCCGCATGTCGTGGGTTTCTTTGGAAGGCGATTCCCATGTGGGCCATGTGTTGGCCTTGGACTGCGAGTCCAGTTATCTGGCCTGGGGCTGGAAGTTTCCCGCTTGCTTCAAGATGGGAAATCGTCGGGGCGGCTTGTGTGCTGCCTTGGGAATCATGCTTCTGCGTTTTCTGTGTGGCCCGTGTGAGTGGCCTTAGTCCTTTGCGTTCCCTCTCTGAGGGAGTGGTCTTGGCGACTCGTGTGTTGTCTCGGTACTCGTGCTACCGTGGTTTCAGACCTAGAGATTGGAATAGATTGACGGCCTTATGCTGTTGCGTACAACGGTCTTGACCCCGAGTCCTGCGACTCAAGGACCGTTGGGTTTAGTGCGTCTAGAGGACTGTCCAGAGTCTAGTGACTTAGCGTCACTTGGGTTTTCTCGACTCTCGCGCAGGCTGTGTGCGTGACCGTGGACTGTATGTCATGTTTCTTCTCCGACTGTGGTCACCGTGTGACGGGGCCGGTACGTGGGCTGGTCCCCGTACGTCGTCGGATTCGGACGTTATGTTCTGTTGAGAGTCTACTCCTTCAGTGACCCTCCACTAGTCGTAGCCTACTAGTACGCGTGTGCTAGTTGCACCAGGGAGTGGTGTACGGGCTTACCCTGAGGACGGTTAGACTGGTTTCCGTCGGGCCCCTCGTCATAGCCAGAGTCCGGCTGTGGGGGAAAACCAGTCAGAGGGCCAGACCTAGGACGCGTGGTCTGTGTGTGCACACGTGGTTGGGGACTGTGGACGCACGTCGACGGGCGTGACCCCAGCTAGTCGCTTGTTTGTGTTTACTTGTACGGTGTTCGCGCCTCGGGTCGGACCTACCACGTCAGGCGGGTCACCTGCGGTGCGGTGTAAGACGTCAGGGGACGCTACCGGCTGTGCTTCTAGTGGGTGGTACTCTTGTCGAGTACGGAGTGACAGACTATCAGTTTTCGTGGCCTTGACCTTCGGGTTTTCGGTCGTGTCGACCGTTAAGTCCTTCGGCTGTTTTGCCGTGGCGCGTGTGTTGGTCTTCGCGTCGTGAGTCTAGTGCTAGTGGCTTTACCGAGGTTCCGTCTTGTGGTGCGGTACCCGCGATCGGATGGTCGGGGTTGCACCTTGGACAGCGTGTCCAGGTTGGCTGTGTCCGGGGGACAGGCCTCTGCGGCATGGTTGCCGTGTGTTGTTACTTCGGTAGGCGGTACTAGCGTGGTTTGGTGGCTTCGACGGTGTGATCGAGGTGCCTTCCGGTACAGTAGGAGTAGCTGTAGTGCCGAGTTTTGACCGGCCACCGGTTTGCTGTTCCTGCTGTAGTTGTAGCTCTCCTTTCCGCTACCGCCGTTGTTTCCGGTTGGGGTTCCGCGGGATCCCTGCTGAGTCTCTGTTTTGGAGACTCATTCCCTGCTTTTCAGGTGTTGCGGTTCTTCCTCGTGGTTCGAGGACGCGGAGCGGAGGTTCTCAGTTGCCAGCTTGCCGGGCCGAGTGTTCACTTGGCATGTGGTACGTTTTTACTGCTTTAGACTGTACTTTCTGTTGGACTGGACTCTGTTGTAGCTGTTGTTGTTCTTTCTTTCAGCTTGTTGTTCTTAGTTGTCCTGCTTTATTTCCTATTTCTTTGTGCCTCCACACTCCTTTTAGCCCTTCCGAGCCCTCCCGGCTCGTGGGCGGCGGTGCGAGTCTCGGGTTATCGGGCCTTCCCGGTAATCGGATTCTCGGGTCGTCACAGCCCGAGTCAACGGGGTCGACTACCCTTTATCTAAGCCAGTTTCTACACGAGGCAGAGTCAGTGGCTGGACGCAGGAAGGTCAACCGAGTCAGCCGAGCGATGGGCTCATACGACGGTGCCAGATGGATTTTTTACTTTTTTGACATGTATTTTCTTGGCTTCGGCCATCCTGATGTACAAGTGAGTTGTTTGAATAAAAGAAAGGAGCTTTTTATCTTATCTCATGTCTTTTACACAATGCTCACTATTCAGAAGTAGAACTTGCGTAGTGTAGTCGCGTTCCAGGTCCGAGGGATGAGCTCTCCTTCCATCATGGATAGACGATATGCTCCTTTTCCGAGCATCTCGACCACTCGGTAGGGGCCTTCCCAATTAGGGGATAACTTGCCCGCCACCTCAAGTGGTCGAGAGGCTTCGGCTTTCTTGAGGATGAAGTCTCCCGACTGAAAGTGTCTATCTCAAACTTTGGCATTGTAGTATCGAGTGAGGCGGCGTTGGTATTCCGTTGCTCGGATGCTGGCAATCTCTCGGACTTCATCTGCTAGGTCGAGGTTTTCGAGCAATTTCTGGTCGTTTGCCTCGGACGAGAAGCAGATGACTCGGAGAGAGGGGTTGCCAATCTCCAACGGGATCACGGCCTCGGTACCGTATACCAGCTGAAAGGGGCTTTCACCAGTTGCCGTTCTGGGAGTCGTTCTGTGTGACCAAAGTGCATTTGGCAATTCCTCAAGCCAGCTACCCTTGGCTTTGCCGAGCCTAGTCTTGATGCCTTTTAAGATAGTCTTATTGGCATATTCGACCAGCCCGTTAGCCTGAGGGTGGGCGATCGAGGTGAAGTGATTGCGAATGCCCAGGTCGGCACATCTGTCTCGAAAATAACAATAATCAAATTGCCGACCATTATCGCTTATTATCACCCGAGGGATGCCGTAACGACAGATGATCGACTTCCAGACGAAATTCTCGACGACTATCTCGGTGATCCTTGCTGTGGCTTCGGCCTCGATCCACTTAGTGAAGTAATCGATGGCGACGATAATGAACTTCTTCTGGGCCTGGGCCGTGGGGAATGGCCCGAGGATGTCGATTCCCCAACGAGCGAAAGGGTAAGGCTCGGCTAGGGTGATGAGCTCCGTTGCTGGCTGATGGACCAAGTGGTCAAATCACTGGCATCGGTCGCAGTGTTGTGTGTAGGTCGAGCAGTCGTGCTGCAGAGTGGGCCACCAATAACCTAGCGGTAGTAAGATCCTGGCGAGCGAACTACCTCCTAAATGCGCTCCACACAGACCTTCGTGAACTTCTTCGATCGCTCGGTTGGCTTCGTCGGTGCTGAGGCACTTCAAGAGAGGACCGGAGAAGGATCTCCGGTAGAGAGCGCCATCCAGAGTGACGAATCGCCGAGCTTGGTACTTCAATCTTCGGGCTTCCCGAGGGTTGGGGGGCTCCTGAGAATCTTGGAGCCACGACAGGTACGGGGTACGCCAGTCGCTTGGGGAGGCCGAGTCAACAGTTAGGAGCTCCGAATCGATGCTCGACTGCTCTAGCTCTTCGAGAAGGACCGATCAAGTACCCTCGGGGTCAAGAGAGGAGGCCAGCCGAGAGAGGGCGTCCGCTCGGGAGTTTTCCTCCTGAGCTATTCGGAATACCTCAAAACTCTTGAACTGTTGTGCCACGGACTTGACTAGCTGGAGGTATTTGATCATCGGTGCTTCTCGAGCTTCATAACCGCCGTTGACCTGGCTAGCGACCAGTTGGGAGTCAGTGTGAATCCTGACTCGCTCAGCCCCCAACCGTCGGGCCATGCGGGCTCTCGATATGAGGGCCTCATACTCGGAAGCGTTGTTGGATGCTTGGAAGTTGAACTTCAGGGCGTACTGTAGCTCTGCTCCTTCGGGGGACTTCAGGAGGATCCCGGTGCCGTTCCCGGCTGAGTTGGAGGATCCGTCGACGAACAGTTCCCAAGTCGGCCCGGGCGTGGACGGAGATCTTTATTCAGTAGGGATGGTACTCTCGGTGATGAAGTCAGCGAGCGCCTGGCCTTTGATAGCCGAGCGAGGCCGATACGATATATCGTAGGCCCCGTGCATGATGGCCCACTTGACGAGGCATCCCAAGGCTTCAGGGTGAGCGAGGATCCTCTTCAATGGTTCGCCGATCAGCACGGTGACGGAGTGCCCTTGAAAATAGGGTCGGAGGCGCTTGACCGAGGTAACCAACGCTAGCACGAGTCTCTCAGTTGCGGGGTACCTTCTTTCAGCCTCATTAAGCACCTTACTGGTGTAGTAGACCGGTCTCTCGACTCCCGAGTCATTTCTGACTAGCACCGAGCTAACTGTAGATGGAGTCATCGAGAGATAGAGATGCAAGGTTTCACCGGGGACGGGCTTGGAAAGCACCGGAGGCGAAGCCAGTAACTCCTTAAGCTCGGTGAACACTTGTTGGCATTCCTCGTCCCATGCGAATGTAGCATATGCCATTTTAGGCCCCCTCAACAGTTTGAAGAAGGGTAGGTATCGTTCAGCCATGTGGGACAGGAATCTGCTGAGCGGGGCAATGCGCCTGGTAAGGCGTTGAACATCTTTGATGCAGGTGGGTGGGCGCATGTCCAGGATGGCCTGGACCTTGTCGGGGTTGGCCTCGATCCCACGCTGGGTGACTAAGAAGCCCAAGAATTTCCCGGACCTTACTCCGAAGGCGCACTTGGCAGGGTTGAGCTTCATGTTGTACTTTAGGAGGGTGTCGAAGGTTTCAACTAGGTCGGCGAAGTGGTCCTTGGCCCTGTCTTCACGAGCATGTCGTCAATATAGGCCTCGATGTTCCGACCGAGCTGTCTCTCGAACATATGATTGACCAGCCTCTGGTACGTGGCTCCGACGTTCTTCAACCCGAAGGCATTCGGGTGTAGCAGTATACGCCGAAGTCGGTGATAAAGGCGATCTTCTCGATGTCTTCTAGATTCATTCTGATCTGATGGTAACCTGAATAGGCATCTAGGAAGCTGAGTATCTCATTGCCCGAGGTTGAGTCAACCAGTTGGTCGATGCTCGGTAACAGATAGCGGTCCTTTGGAGTAGCCTTGTTCTAAGTCGGTGAAGTCCACACACATTCGCCACTTTCCCAAAGCTTTTGGTACCAGGACGACGTTAGTCAGCCATGTCGGGTACAGGACCGGTCTGAAAAGACCAGTCTTTTGCCCCTTGGTGACTTGCTCCTTGATGATCGCCTGCTTCTCTAGCGCGTTCTTCCTTCTGCGTTGTTGTACGGCTTTGATGGTTGGATCGAGGTTGAGCTTATGCATCACCGTCTCCTATGGTATTCCGGGGAGTTAATCATCAGACCATGCAAAGACTCGGACGTACGCGGAAAGAAACTCTTTGTATTGCTGTTGGGCTTCAGATGTTAGGTCGGCTCCAATCTTTACTCCCAGGTCGGGTCGTCGTTTAGGAAAACCGCTAGCAATTCGCCTCTAGGCTCGGCGGTTGTAGATTTTTCCTCGACTTCCCGGGGGCCCCTGTTCTTCCCGTCCGGCCTTGTGGCTTCAACCGAGATATTGTAGCACCTTCTGGCCATGGCCTGGTTACCTCGGACTTCCCCTAACCCATTTTTGGTGGGGAACTTCATCTTTTGGTGATAGGTAGAAGGCACTGCTTTCGTTCGGCTGAGGATCTCTTGGCCGAAGATTGCATTATATGCTATCATACCCTTGATCACTATGAAGTCTGCCATAACCGTAACGGTCTTGGGTGGGGTGCCAAGAGTAACCGGTAGGCTGAGGGCTCCCTCGGGATAAGTGGCCTGGCCATTGAACCCGCACAGGGGGGTTCAGATCGGGCAGAGTTTAGACTGATCCTCCCCCATCTTAAGGAAACATTCATAGGATAATACATCGGGGACACTTCCATTGTCAACTAGAATCTTGTCTAGGTTACAATGGTTTATTATGGCCGATATGACTAGGGCGTCGTCATGCGGGGTGGTCAGCCCTTCCAGGTCTCGGTCGGAGAAGACTATGACCTGAGGCTCACTTGGCGGGGCCTTGGGAGGCTCGACGGCTCGGCTCGCCCACTCAGCATGACACTTTCTTTCTCGGCCACTATCCCCTCCTGATGCGGCTCCTCCGGCGATGACGTTGATATGGACCCCGCGAGGGGCATTGTCGATTTCCTCTGGGGCACCTCGGTCCTCCTTAAGCCTGGCCACAAACCGAGATAGGTGTCCCTAGCGGACGAGGCGCTCGATCTCATCCTGGAGCTGATGGCAATCGCCGGTGTGATGCCCGTGGTCGCTGTGGAACAGGTAATGTTTGCTGCGATTGCGGCTTTTCGACCTCATTGGCTCGGGTTGGCGGAGGAGGCCCGAGCCTTTGATGTCTTCATATATTTCGTACACTGGAGCGGTTAGGGGAGTGTACCGCTCGTACTTCCTGGACGGTTCTTTGTGCTCCCCGTCTCAGTTCCGCCTCTTTCCTTGGCACGAGCTTGACTCGGGTGCTCGCTTCTTGTCCCCCTCCCGACCCGAGCCGATTGCACCTCGGCATGCGCTGAGAACTTCTTCGCACTCAGCGTGGCGCAATGCCAGAGTCACTAGCTCGGCAAGGGTCGAGGGAGGGTGGAGGGCAAGTTTACGGCGGAGGTTCTCATCCTGGGTGCCTCCTGTCTGCGCGGTTATGGCCGAGGCTACATCCAGGCGGGGGATTCTCAAGGCTTCCGATTTGAATCGATTGATGTAGGCCCGGAGTCTCTCCCCTTGCGCCTGCTTGAGAGCCAAAAGCCCCGCTACCGACCTCGGGTGGCCGCTGTCGGCGAAACTCTCCTTGAATACTCGCCCAAACTGCTTGAAGTCTCGGATGGATCTGGGGGCGAGGGCCCGGAACCATGCTTGGGCGGCTTGGACCAAAGTGGTCGCAAAGGCTCAGCATTTGATGGCGTCGGACGCTCCATGAAGGGTCATCAGGGCGTCGAAGTGGTCGGCCGGGTCGCCTTGGCCGTCGTAAGGCTTGAAAGTCGGGATGGAGGTTCTGGGAGATACCTCTGCCTTTAAGATATGGTCAGAGAATGGGGATCTCTCCTCGTCCTCTGGTGGAGAGGTCTTCTGCAAGGCTCGTAAGATGCGCTCCTGTGCTGCAAAGTGCCTCTCGAACTCTCATAGACGGAGGGACAACTCCGGCTGTTGTTGTGCCGTAGGGCTGAGGTGACGCGATGGCAGGCTGTCCTAGCGCTCCCTGGGGACTTCGATCTCCGAGAGTGGATGGCGTGCCCCCATGCTTACCCCGTTTCGGTGTGGAGGAGGCCTCTTGCTCCGGAGGGGGGGCTTGTGAGGGTCCTCCTGCCTTGTTGCGAATAAGTTGCTACCCTCGGAGGGTGAAGCGACCTCCGGCGGTGTGCTGGGACACGTTCTCGCGGGGGGGGGGGGATTTTTGGAGGGACGCGTGACCTTCCATCCCTGGCCGCCTGAGTCCTCATGAGTTCCACGAGGACATACAGTTTTGCGTTGAGGGCTTGGAAGGCGTCAGCGCCGCCCTTAAGCGGTACCCCTATCGCGGCGGTGGGAGGGGGCGGTCCGTCGGCGGGGGTGCTGGCATTGGAGGAGGGATTTCGTGAGGCTTGAGAAGGGCCTTCTCCCTGTAGACACGCTATTCCTGACGCCCCCTGAGAAGATCTCATATTACCACGCGACGCCCCGCAGCGGCTTCCGCATTTTGAATCACTTGAGTGTTTCCTATCTTTGAGTCTTCTCTCGTCTTTTGGGCGAGTAGCGTAACGCTCCTTCGGCATCCGGAAACCGCCTCGTTGTGGAAATCATGCGGCATTCGAATGGCATCAACATCAATCGCATGCATCAGAAGTTGTCGGGACCAGGAAAATGCCTAACGGACGACTGCCGACGCACTTTTCGGGGGAATCCGGGGGTCATCATGGAGGCGTCCAGGCTCCTGGATGCCTCCATCAATACAAAATAATGACAAATATATATATATATATAAGATTGAACAAAAAAATAAATATAATGTTATGGAAGCGTCCAGACCCCTGGACGCCTCCATCAATCAGCTCACGGGCGACCCCGGGCCATCGGCTGACCGTTGCACAACCTGTCGTTTGAATAAAATCCAAGTTATGGAAGCGTCCAGGCCCCTGGACGCCTCCATCAACCAGCTCACGGGCGACCCTCGGCCATCGACTGACCGTTGTTCAGCCTGTCGTTTGAATAAAATCCAAGTTATGGAAGCGTCCAGGCCCGTGGACGCCTCCGTCAACCAGCTCACGGGCGACCCCCGGCCATCGACTGACCGTTGCTCAGTCTGTCGTTTGAAGAAAATCCAAGATATGGAGGCGTCCAGGCCCCTGGATGCCTCCATCAACCAGCTCACGGGCGACCCTCGACCATCGACTGAGCGTGGCTCAATCTGTTGTGTGAAGAAAATCCAGGTGATGGAGGCGTCCAGGCCTATGGATGCCCCCATCCTCCCGACCTCTATAAATAGAGGCTTACCCCCCTCAGTTCAGGGGTCGAAAAAAAGAGCGCCGAGAGGCTGTCGGATTCTGTTCCTAACCCGTGGGTGTTTTGTAGGGGAGGTCCTGCCGGATCCTCGGGTGCGCGTGCTCGCAGGAGAGAGGCCGCCTTCGCCCCCCGCGCTATCTCGTCGTCCCTACGCTGCCGAAGCTCCGCCGGATCTCGCCATCGACCATCCAATAAGCCATTCTCTCCTCTTCTTTTCTAGTTATCTTGCATTCATCATATCATATCCTCTACCCCCCCTTTTTTATGAGGGAGTCTCTTCCCGTTTCTACGTCGGAATAATTGCCATTCATCATAAGCATTTTCCTCCTACTCGTGTCCGAGAGGGGTTGAAAAGATAACACCAACCAGGTGTGTGTCTTGCCATCATTTCGTTACTTGCGTCGTTAGAATTTGAATACTGCACCTTCGTCTTTCTGATCCACCCGTTACTTGTTGGTTGTTGTTTTGCAAGGGTACCTGAGGAAAGCCCTCTCCGTCGGCCGACCGAAGGGGGAGGAAGAAGTAACCTGCCATTTCCCGCTCTCGAGGAGTCACAACCTCCGCGCTCAATACAAGGTACACGCGATCATTTCATTCTTTGAGGTAACCCCTCTGGCGATCACATCCCTTTAGCATCCTACGTATGCTCTTTCCTCATATTGGCACGTTTCATAATCTTTCTTAATTTTTAGTCGCTCGATAGTCTACAGTTTAGTTCATTTTCTTCTCCTTGAGTGGATTCCTCGGCTTCCACAGATTGGCGATCACGGTGAGACATTCTTTTTGCTTTTTTGGGTTACCTTTGAACTCTCGGCACCCACGTGTGCCTCCCTTCTTTTGGCACCCGCGTGTGCCCCTCCCTATTGCGCCCACGTGCGCTACATCATTTCCCTCGTGCACCACGTGCACTCCCCCGACCTTTGTGATTACTTCGAGGTCTGTGTTATCTCGGCACCCACGTGTGCCCCTCCACTCGGCACCCACGTGTGCTCCCTCCACTTGGCACCCTCGCGTGTCCCCCTTCTTATTGCGCCCGCGTGCGCTGTGTCGTCCCCTTCGTGCACCACGTGCACGCCCCTTAGTCCCCTCTTTTGTCATTTTTAAGTCTGTGTTGTCTTGGAAAGTAGAACGGCTATATCTTCCTCTATCTATTTATTGTTGCTATATTCTTGTTATATCACTGCTATACATCGGTTATATTTGTATGCTTATTTCTGCTCCATCTGTGTGTTACATATCTTTTATCCAGCACCGCATTTCATGCATTTACCCCCTTTTCTTTCCTTTTTTTACTCTTTTCTAAGGATCACCCTCTCTCGGTGAAAGAAGGACTCTCCGTTCGGGATTTCCTCTCGACGGACTAGAATCTCCTCCATTGGGACCTCCGTAAGTCCCCGACATCGAAGAATCTCCTCTTCATTCACTGGGTCGGTTGTACCATTGAAGTTCCCCGGAGTTAGTCGACCCATTCGTGGTGAGACGAGAGCCCCTAGCTGACACGGTGGTGAAAACAAAAACGAACTAGGGTCCCTATTTTGTGTGAACTTCGGATCTGGTTAAAAACACAAAAAAAAAAATCATCAAAATCAAAACACAAAAAAAGGGGCGTAAAGGCATCCACTTGTTTGATAATCTTTGCTATTTGCTTGCTAGTATATGTTTTTACGTTCCGGGAAAACTGTGAGCATGGCTCAAGAGTCTTTTGAGGAGAACCACCCTGGTCGTGGTGAGTCAGTCGAGCCGCGAGTCCATGCTATGGATGCGGTCCTTCCCATGAGCCCTCACGTGAGGTGCAGGTTACCACAGGGGACACATCCCCGCCGCAGGACATCTCCTCTTTGCTAGGTGTCCTCGCCAACACGGAGCTTACCTCTGAGCAGCTCACGTGGGGGGCTATAGCCATGATACCGAACGGGGGGGGGGGGGCTATAATTGGATAACTGGGGGATACGTCGATCCGATATCTGGGCGAGGGTCGGTTGTGACTCGAGTTGAGCGGTCGGACGTGGCCTCGTGACTGTGAGTGAGCATGGCATCATGGCACGCGTGTGGTTGCGACCGACGGGCGTGCGAGGGGGAATCCCGGCATGAGGGGACGTCCGCCCATATCACAACGTCTCACATACGGTGGGTGTCGACTTGTGTGTGACGGCTACATACGGCGTGAGGGGAGTGCGAACGACATACCCCCAACGTAGTAGACCGCCGAACAAGTCTCCCACACACAATTCTCCTTTGCTCCACGCTCGAAGTCTTGTGCTTGCTGGGTGCCGGACGATCTTGTGTATTGCTGGATGCCTTGTATTAGATACCCTTGAATTGCCTTGAATGCTTATGGATTGATGCCCTTACCCCTTGAGCCCCTAAGGGGTTTTTATAGGGGAAGATGAAGGGTCACAAGGGGTTTACGCGGACCAGCTAAGGGGGGTGAGTTGGTCCGCGTAAACCCAAGTGAATAGTGTCACTGTGTTACGGGACTGAGAGAGAGGGGAGAATGAGGTTTACGTGGACTAGACAGGGGGCCCTGGCTGGTCTGCCTAAACCCCCAAGGGTTTAGGTGGTCTGGTTCCCCTATTTTTAAAAAAAAAAATTAAATTTTTTTAGTTGAATGGGGGTTTACGCGGACCAGCCAGGGGGTCCTGGCTGGTCCGCGTAAACCCCCCCTGGGGGGTTTAGGCGGTTCGATCCAAGGAGAGGGTGGGGGGGTCCCCACCCTATAAAATCCCATTTTTTGGCCTTTTTCTTCTTTAATTTGGCTAAAGAATAAAAGGACAAGTGGGTGAAGGATACGTGGCGGCTTGTGGAGACTTGTGTGCACGCCGACGTGCGGGATCCCGGCGTGCTGTCGCTTTGCGCTCCCGCATCCATGTGTCACCTTCTCGGACTGGTACGGCACACGAATCACATCGTAGGATCGTAATTGGACGAACCGTGGCTAAGTGGGGTCGTGGGATCACCTGGCTGGAGGGAGGGCGCGGCCCCCAGGGAGTTCGCCCTCCCTGGGGCGCGCGGCCATGCCCCCGGGGTGAACTGGCCCCGGGCCGGCCATAACTCCGGGGGATGGCCCCCGAGGGTCTTCTTGTGTTGCCTGGGGACATCCTTTGATGGACTTTGACCTTTGAGAGGCTTACATGGGCCTGTAGGGCCGTTGTTCTTCGAGTCGGAGTAGCCGCTCGCAAGGTGTTCGGGCGAATGCCCGACACACCCCGGGTTGCCGAACGAGCCGCGTAAGTGGCTGACGGGCCTTGGATTTGGCCTCGGGCCAAGGGTAGAAGTCCGTAGGGGTTGGGAGGAGGCATTTTGGGCCCATGGGCCTTGCCTCGTGCTACGTGCCGCATTGTACGACGGGTTGGCAGGGTAGCCTCGGGTTGGCCCGAGAGCTAAGGTTGAGTGGCATGTTGCCACGTGTCTGAGGGTCAGGGGTGGCCCCGACTTATTGGGGGATCGTTGGAGGACCCCATTAGCGTGCTGGAGCCACGGGGTGGCCCGTGATCTTGTGTAAAAGGGTTGAAATATACGCGCCCACAAGGTGTTCGAAAAAATGCCGAACACACGTGTGTGAGCTGTATGTACATGCTGCGGGCCTCCAAAGCCTGTGGTTGACTTGCTCGGGTCTCCCTTTGACCTTGGAGGGTTGAATGAAAAGTCTCGGAGTGGGCCCGCGACTCTTTTGTTAGATGCCACGTGGCGTGGCTTAACGTCGGGACGCCCTCGGGTGATCCCGGGTGGCCATATAGAACGCGGGCTAAGCCCATATGAGAGGGGTCGGGATTGACCCCGAACACTTGTTTGTGCCGCCGCACGTCACGACGAGTTGGTCGGGACCCTTGTGGGGGCCTTTAGGGTTGTAGAAAGGGCTAGGTGGCCCGTGCCTTGAAGGTGTTCGGGGAAATGCCCGAACCCTTATTCCTTGTCATTTTGGCTGGGAAATAGTCTGGGTACAACAAATGCCCCCCACGGGGCGTGCGTCGGAGGCGGGGACGAGGGCGTACGGCCCGTGAGATCCTCTTTCCAAGTTGTTGTAGTTGTATTTTGACGCTTCATATGTCTTTATTTTGCTGTGTTGCACATATGGATTTTTTGATATGCTGACTCTTTTTCTGGGTGCCTTGTCTTGCAGCTATGGCACGCTTCGGCAAAGATGGGCGGGTCCCGAGGCGGCTGGCTCGAGAGGAGGATCACTGGGTGTAGCGGACTGATTGACTGATGCGCCCTTTAGATGCACATGTGATCACCGTGGCTGGTGTAGAGCAGTTGGATCGGGGCCATCTGGTCGTGGTGGAGGGTCCGATTGGTGAGCGGACAGCTGGAGCAGGGGCCGTCGAGGTGGCCCGAATTCCTGAGGCGGGTGACTTATATAGTTATGACTGGAGCAGGGGCTATCCATTGGAGTTTCCCCTTGATCGCCACCTGCTTGAGTTCATCCGCAGCTATGTCCCTCCTGGCGCGGAGGAGGGCGACTCGCAGATTCCGAGAGCTTGCCGCCGGCTTGAGAGGGCCATTCTGATTGGCAGGGACAGCCTGCTTGGCACCTCTTTCTACAGCTACCTGAGCTTTTCGGAGGACTACTGGAGGCAGCACCAGTTTCCCAGCATCGAGTGCCTGGGGTTCTTCGGCATGGCGAAGCAGTCTGGAGTCAGGGTCAGGCCGATTGGCACTACTAGTTGGGATCTGCATGGGCACCATCGCACAGAGACAGAGGGGATTGCTGGATTGGTGTTGGAGCCCGCTGGTGTGCAGTATGCTGGAGAGGGCTACGATGACCACAGTATGCTGAATGGGATCATGAGGCAGACCGTCACTAGCTGGTATGGCCGCTGGATAGTGATGTCGTCGCATTACTATCGCCAGGGTGCCACAGAGTGGTTGATGGGAATTGTCCACCATTACCGGGTGTTGCTGGATTGAGCGGGGATTAGGTACGCGGTGACTGCCGCTCTGTACGCGTACCCGTGCTACACTGAATTACTACAGGGCCTGCTGGAGCGTTTCAACCGTCGTTGGAACACGGTGGCAACAGCAGAGGGAGAGACCAGCCTTGACTTGTGGTCTTTGTTCAGGATTTCTGGCTTGCCACTTATCGGCGAAGGGTACGACGAGGTAGTGCTGGATGACCTCCACCGCAGTCATACTGACGGGTTGGGAAGATACCGAGTGCCTTACAGTTATCGGTATCTGATAAAGACCTGGAGAGATTTGGCTCTGGCGGGGAGAGAGAGAGCTGCTCAGACTCCCCGGGTTCCACTGAATGTTTGGGTCCGTCACTTTTACAACAAGCCATTTTGCTTCTACCAAGAGTTCACCAGGGACCAAACTCCATGGGAGGAGTACACGGAGGTGAAGCTACGCTTTCGGACGTACTCCAGATATGTATATGCGCCACGGGAGGGGTGGAATCCCCATGGTCTACCAGATGTGACATATCTTGCAGCGTATCTGGCATATTGGCTGACAACTTTTGTAGTTCCTCACGGGGAGGACGGGCTGTTGAGAGCCTAGTTGTTGTGGCCGACTTGCTTGTTGGCTGAGGGGAGGCAGTTGGCTCTAGCTCCTACTGCCCTGGCCAACATCTACCAGGGGCTTGGAGTTCTGGCAGCACACTCAGCACCGAGGGAGAGGAGTATACATTTTCTGACCCACTACCTTAGTGTGTGGGCCGGGTTACTGTTCTCGGGACTGGTGACGCGGGGTACTGTGGCGAACTCGACGGCACCACTTTTGTTTAGCTTTACTGGGTAGCCGGATGGCGACACAGAGGAGCAGCTTGAGGGGGCCAAGAGGGCCCTTTGTTACCTGCCCACCCGGGGTGAGGAGGGACTGCCCTTTGATAGTGCAGCGAGGGACTCTGGCCTCTTTCTGGGGGCTTCAGGTGGAGGGGCGAGCAGTGCCCACCCTAGCCAGAGGATCGCCGATGCGAGACCATGGAGTGAGTGGATACTGAGCACTCGAGCAGTCGTGTTGGCATTGCACCGGTCGGTGATGAGCTTCCTGGAGCCATACTACCCACATCGCTTTGCCAAAAACTTCGGGTACGACTAGGGGATTCCGCCGAACAAAGAGTTCCATCTGACGGGCAGACAATATAAGGGCAAGGACACCCACCTTCTTGCAGCGGCCTTGTGGGATTTCTACTGCCATCGGGAGCTGGAGCAACTCCCGATGCCGGAGCAGGGTCGTCGGGGACGATTTGACGTGTACTACGCCCGGTGGTGGTTCGGGCACAGTCACCTCTACCGACAGAAGGCCTCCGCGATTAGGAAGGCGGAGGAGAGTCACCTGCTGAGGGAGGATCTGCCTCCCGTTGCACTGGATGAGGGGTACTTGAGGACCCGTGTTGCTCGGATCCGTCGAGAGGTCAAGCAGATTGCGGCACAGTGGCCCCGGAGTGGCCGAGATTCATCTTCTGGGAGCCGAAGCAACGGAGGGGGACTAAAGCCCCTGGGACGAGCATCGGCTGCAGCGACCAGCGCAAAGGTGTCTCGACCGAGGGCACCTAAGGCTTGGTGGACTCAGTTCCTGGAAGATTGTGGCATCCGGGGCAGGGGGTCGCTGGACCGGGAGCTCCCACACGGGAGCTTTGCCGATACAATGGTCGATGACTGGAGGTGACACATCGCCCATGCGGTTGGGTCAGCTGGACCCGTGGAGTTTGTGTCCTAGATTGAGTGCGCCCGCACCCCACGGGATATTCGGGAGGCCGTGATGATGGCGTCCCGAGTCCTAGCGATAGGGATAGAGCAGCTGGTGCCCCTACCATTGACCCCCTTTGGGGCTTCAGGTTCGGCTTTCCTCCCTTAGTCTATTCTCTGTTTTATATTCTATAATTCTTGGATACAGAACTGAGATGTTGTATATTGCTGTGTTTGTCAGCAGGTTCTGCGGCGGAGGGGGATCAGCCCTCCACGGGAACATCCTCAGGGAATGGGGACGGAGGCCTGTGGCCTCGGAGGAAGCGCCCCCGTGTGGCGGGTGCCGCGGTTGAGATTGGTGGGTCATCTGAGGGACCCCAGACTGGAGAGCGAGTTGAGGAGGAGACGGCCTTGAGTGAGTGTCGCCCCCAACCCCTTTATTTTTATCTGGTTTAGCCCAGATGATTGACTAATCCTATTTTGTTGGACTCGTCTGTCCGTTGCAGCTCCGCAGGTGGCTGGTGCGGAGGTGACTTTCTCGCCCCCTCGAGATGCAGATCCCCGCGTGAAGAGGAAGCCGGAGGCGAGGTTGACATGGAGGAGCTTAAGCGCCTGATGAGCCAACCTGATGGGGACATCACCGGCAATCTTATTTGTTCGAGGATCCCGATGCTCGCTAGCTATGCTTCATCTTATTTGCCACTTTATTTTGAGTCATATGATGTAATTCTCATTTTCTTATCATGTAATTTTCCTTTTATTTGAGTCCAGTACCTAGGTATAAGAGTTATTTACCTAAGTCAAGTGTCAATAGATTGCCTAGTTTTGTTATTGGGCCCAATTAAATGGGCTAGGCCCAGGGGCACCCCCACCCCCTTAGTTTCTTGTTAGTAGTCCAAAAGTCAGGGACTTATGTTAAATTGTAGGAATCCTATAAATAGGACCCCACTCCCACCATTTGGAACTAATGAATTGTTGCATGAAAGTTTGAAATCCACCAAAATTGTGTGAGATTCTCTCTCTCTCTCTCTCTCAAGGGGTGGATTCCCCTCTCTCTCTTTCTCTCTCTCTCTTCTCTCTCTCTCTAAAAGGGGCGACCCCCCTCTCTCTCTAGGGCGCATTTCTCTCTGTCTCTCCTCTCCTCTTACCACCTCAGCTCCACCTCAACCACTCTCCTCTTGTCACATCACTACCACTTTCTACCTCACCTAGCCACATCACTCTTGTCCTTTCATATCCCCATACCCCATTACTACCCCATTAACTCCACCACAATCCCCAAGAGTCATCTCCTTCTCCCAAGGGAGAATCCCATCTCCCCAAGCACCCTTCCACCTTCCCATACAACCCTTCCCCTTCCCAACACATCCTTTCCTCTCCCCTAGGCCTGCATTAATCCCTCTCTATTAAGGAGATTTCAAATCAGCTCCCTCCCCCTTGCCAACCTGCGCCCTCTCTCTCTCCCTCCCTTCCCCCACCCCTAGCTGCGACCCCAACACCCCTACACCCCTCCATCACCCCTAGACCCCTCCAACAATCTCCCACAAGCTCCATCCCCCATCCCCCTGCCATCTGGTCGCCCCCTCCCCATCACCACAACTACCATACTCACCCTGCAGTCTTCAGTTCGTAGGCAGCAGACTTGGCACCTGTTGCAGAGCCTGTCATCTCGTCACCTCTGTTCATCTGGTGGTGTATTCTACATTGCCGGAAAGCTCTTCCAGTCGGCTTCGTAGGCGAGGTGATCTCGCCCCGTTCCAAGTTCGGAGCTGCCCGGGAGAGCCGTTCTTCACCAACTGCGCAGAACCAGCCCGGCCTGCAACTAGAAGCGACTTCCAAAAGCTTCTGCGACCACACCCCAGCTCCCCTTGCCACTCCACTTGACTGGGGTGAAGCTCTACCAGTCTCCTATCCAACGCAGCCAGCGGGGCATTGTTCGGAGGCCGGAGCATCCCGTTCCAATTTTTCTACCTCAGGGACGTAGGTCAGATTAGCCGACCTCCTCTGGTGCCGTTCTTCATTGTTGATCGAAGAAGACTCAACCACTCTCGCGTCCATCCTGGTTCCGTGTCATTCGGATCACGGGAGCGTTCGTGGGGACTTCATCATCTTGCTGCAGCGTCTGGGAACCAGTCCGAGCTAGAACCAAACAGCACCGGTCCAGCGCCTGTCCCGGCCGTCAGCGACGACACGAACTCACAAGAAAATTCAGGATCCCTCCCGGCTCAGTTAGTGAAGGTTCAGCGTGAGTTTCAACGAATTCCAAGTTCGGGAGAACTCGTGGCAGTGCCAATAGCGAGTACCTGTCAGGCAGTTCCAGAAGCGGGCAGAATCGGCGAAGTCCTCTTTCGATGACTCCTTTAGCTCTCCGTCCAATCTCGCCTGGCCAGCTGACCGCCCCTCCCTACGTGGAGGTAGTTTTGGTTGTAATTAATCATCCCTACCCCTAGTCCACCCCCTCTGTGAGGGCGTAGTGATTGTACTAGCAGGTCATCGGCTGAAGCGTCATCGGCGCGGCGTGCGGGTAGCCCACGCCTCCCCGCTCGCCCTCATCTCCGGCCGGGATCGGTGTATTCACGCCGATCAGGTGAGCTTCTGGTCACTTCCTCTACTGGTTTTACTTTTGCTTGTCTTAGTATCGTTTCTAGTTGCCCGTCGGCGGTGAGGTGAGCGCCCGATCTCAAACTCCATTGAATTGTGCGACCACCGCGGAGTGAGTTGAGAGAGCGACCTTATTACCCACGGCCACGGCGTGTCGGCCGCCCATGAATTGGGAAACCCTGGCCCATTGGGGTCCTCCCCTAGCTAGCCATACCCCTGGAGCAGCAAGGTTCCACCTCGGATCCTCATCCCCATCGCCGGTCCGCCTTACGGCCTCGGGTGTGCGCGACGCGGGTGAACCCACTTGAGTAGGTCCGCCGTTCGATTCGGTTGCTTGCGAATCTAGGTCCGAGGGGTCGTGTCACATCAATTGGTAGTGCCCATATAGGGCTCGCGCACAAGATCTCTCTTCCCTACTATTGCTCCCACCATAGCTCCACTGACTTAAGCATCGGAGGGTTTGCCCCAGGGATTCCCCCTGGGCCCTCTGATCTGTTTCCCTATCTTGCAGTTCACGATCTGGTGATCCTCAGCCCGCTCAGGACCAGCGCGAGATCACGCCTCTTCATCTGGCGCCATCTGTGGGAACCCTGAGCTCTCGCGCAATCGCTTGCCTTCTCAAGGGGGGGCTTGTGTAGCGGACCTAGGGTCACGGGATTAGTCCCACATCGGATGTTGAGAAAGCAACCGAGTGCTTATAAAGAAGGTCTTCACCTCTTAACCCAAGAGGGCCCTTTTATAAAGGACAAAACCCTAGCCGCCCTCTGGTGTGGCGGGGACAATACCTCTTGGGGGCAGCAAAAAGGTTCATCTCGTCCCACAGACGGTGCCACTTTGTAGATGCGAGATGAACCTTTTTGGTGCCCCCAAGAGGTATTGTCCCCGCCACGTCGGAGGGCGGCTAGGGTTTTATCCTTGTAAAAAGGCCCTCTTGGGGTAGGAGGTGAATACCTACCTTATAAGGACTCGGTTGCTTTCTCAACATCCGATGTGGGATTAATCCCGCGACCCTAGGTCCGCTACACAAGCCCCCCCCTTGAGAAGGCAAGCGAGTGCGCGAGAGCTCAGGGTTCCCACAGACGGCGCTAGATGAAGAGGCGTGATCTCGCGCTGGTCCTGAGCGGGTTGAGGATCACCAGATCGTGAACTGCAAGACAGGAAAACGGATCAGAGGGCCCAGGGGGAATCCCTGGGGCAAACCCTCCGATGCTTAAGTCAGTGGAGCTATGGTGGGAGCAATAGTAGGGAGGAGAGATCTTGTGCGCGAGATCCCTCTCCATCAGAAGGGTGAAGCGGTTCTTGCTCAGGAATTTTGGGCGTATGATTGCCTTTCTTGGCTTACCTTTAGCCGGAGGGTATCCCTAGTTTAAATAGTACGTCGTCTCTTGGAGTCCTGTCAGCTGAGGAGTTTCAGGTGGGGGTTACGTCCTCATCGTGGGCTTTTATGGCCTTATCGTGGGAGCGTTATCATCGTGGGGAAGAAGAAGTCCATTGCCTTCCTGAATTCCTGCCTGTTGCGGACTCTTAACGGCTGCAAAGATAAGCATTCGTCGGTCGTTCCGAGCTCAGAGGGGCCAGCCCTATCCGGGCGGTAGGCTTAGCTCGGTAAAAGATGGGTCGGATAGCCTAGCCTACGCCTCCTTCTCCCGGGCGGAGAGATGGCTCGGGCGCGGGCCTTTCTCGTGACCTGACCGATGCTCGGGCCCTCCGAGCCTTGAGGCCGCCTAGGAGGGTTGTTTCCTCGAGCGCTATTTATTGGGCTTTCTTCCCTAAGTGGGCCCTGTGGACTGTCACTTTGGTGAGCTTGGCCTCGTTGGGCCCTGCCGGGCCTAGTTGGGCTGCTCTTTGAATGGGCTGCAGAAATCCCCCTCTCCACCCCGGTAGGACGAGGAGGAATGTATTCCTCCAGGTCGTCAATGAGCTGCTGGAGCCTTCGGAGAGGCGTTGGCTTTGCCGGAGATTGCCGGGCGGTGGCTTGTTCAGCCTATTTCCGGATCCGCCTTCTGAGGTTCTTCCTCCTATTTTTCTCTTATCTCTTGGCGATAGCCGCCTCCAAGGGAGTAGGAGGGAGTGGTGTTGGAGCCGGAGTTGATAAATCTTGACGAGGATATCTCCGAGCCGACGCCCTTGCAGGGCGAGGTCGATGATTCTTCCTCGCCTAGATTTCGATCCAGCCGCCTTCCGCTTGTTGTATCTGGAAGGTGGCATTGATCGCCTGCTCGATTACCTCGAGCGGTAATTCCTGGTATGCCGGGATACTGGGACCGGCGTCCGAAGACGTGTTCGCGGTTTGGTGCCTTACCCGCGGTGGCGACGGGAGCTTACGAGGAGTCGGTAGGCTGGTGCTGGCGTCCGAAGACATGTGCGCGGTTTGATGCCTTAACCGCGGTGGCGACAAAGATGTCTTTTGCTGAGCTGGTATGTTGGGACCGGCGTTGGAGGACATATGCGCGGTTTGATGCCTTACCTGCGGTGGCGGTGACTTCTGTTGAGAAGCGGGAAGAGAGGTGCACTGGTCGTCCTGCTCCTTAGCCTTGCCTTTGCAACCATGCTGAGGGCTAGGCCTGGCGACAACTGGCAGTGTCGCAGGACATTGTCGCTCTGTACAGTTATCCCGACTTTGCAGAATGGAGGAGCTTTGTGGCGGTGGGCCCGCCACTTGAATCGAAGCCACTGAAGACTCCGAAGACGTCTTCTTTGTACTCCGGATTGTGTCAACAGGTAGGTGGGATAGACCCGACGGCCCCTCCGCTGAGGAGGTACACCGAGGCTGAGGTGGGGCCTCACCCTGTTTTTGCTTTCCCTTCCTATCCGCGGTCGTCGGCGACGGAGATAGGGCGGGAGGAGGGCGAGAAAGAGCCGAAGAGCTTGTCGTCGTCTCACCCACCAGAACGTCCTCTCGGCCGAGAAGGACCCGGAGGAGCCTGGCAGTGTCTTCTTCAGGGAAAAGGAGAGACTTTAGCTCCCGCCAGGACTGCCACTGCACGGCCGAAGTGGCTGGGATTGGCTGGCTAGCTGTAGATGCCTGAGAGCCCTCAAGGGCCGGAGGAGTAGGAGAATGGATGACGTTGAACGAGAGGTTAGTCGGTTCCGCCTCTTGACTGGCATCCTGCTCTCTACGCCTTCGTAGTCGCTCGAGCACCTCTTGGTTGTCAGTCCAAAACTCGAGCCATTCCGGAGGATGCTGGTAAGCCAGCCGATGCCCATTTTCTTGGGGAGAGTCTGGCCACTCTGGCGCATCCCTAGCGATACTCAGGGTCTCTTCGATAGCTTGCCGAAGCCTGAAGAGCGACATGGAGTTTCCTTCCACATCGATCTGCTCCCATCGGATCTGTTCCTAGATAAGGTACTGAACTTCCTCGCAGGACTCGATTGGGTGGCAGATTTTGGCATTGAAGGGGCAGTACTGGGGGTGACTATGATCCCAATGGGTGTAGTCGGCAGGCGAGTCGCGGGGCATGATTTGCCCGTTCTTGATGAGGATATCGAAGAGTCGTCGAGTTCTCTTTCTGGGGAAGGAGAGAGGTCTCTGATCATGCCAGGGTCTCCACTATGGGTAGCAGATCAAACGTTCCCTTCGACTAGCGTTGGGCCCCTCTGATTCGTCATCAAAAAGAGAGAATGCAGCCATCATGTGGATGACATTGGCCGAGGGGTGAGCCACGCGGGCTGCCTTAGCTGGCCTGGCCCACGTATGTGGCTGCGGGGGATCGACGAGACCGCTCTTCATTTTGACGGGGCCGTCTCGGATCAGCTTCTGCGCCCGAGTCTTGAAGACGTAGCAATCTTCAATTGAATGACCCAGCATGCGATGGTACATGCAGTAACTGGGATCGTCGATCTTCAGAGCCTCGTCCGACTTGTGGAATTCTTACAGCTTGACGATCTTCTGAGCCATGCAGAGGTCCAAGAGCATCTTCGTGTGTTCCTTCTTTAAGGAGAAGGGTGTCTTCATACGCTCAGAGAAGGAAGGAGCAGCCGGCTTGTCTGCTGGCTTTTTGTCAAAGCCACTGGTATGCTTTACTGGCCTTGGTGGCAGGGGTGAATTCCATGATGTTGACCTCCTTGCTAGGCTGGCGTTCTCACCCTTGTTTACCCTTTGCTGCAGTATAGCTCGGGTTATCAGCGAAGAACATCTCTATCTCGGCGACTGCCGAATTGAGCTGGTCGAAGCCTTTAATATTGGTGCCGAGAAGCTTTTCGCTGACCTCGGCTGCCAGACCTCGACGACATATGGTGATGGCGTCCTCCTGGACGGGTGGATTGACACACCTCATGCTAAGGTCTCGCCATTGTTTGATGAAGTCGAGGGTGCTCTCGCCCTTTTTCTGCCGAAGGGAACAAAGTTCGGCTAGAGAGACCTTTCGCTCGGCCGTCTGAAATCGGTCAAGGAATTTCTTCTGGAGATCCGCCCAGTCGACGATGGAGCCGAGCTTCAGGAGGGAGTACCATTGAAAGGCCGTTCCCGTGAGCAAAGTGACAAAGTAGTGGAGGAGATAGGATTCATCCAATGATAACTCGCCCATAACCGTAACATAGTAGGCCAAGTGCTCATGTGGCGAACCCTGCCCGTCGAACTTTTGCAGCTTCGGGGGCTTGGAGTATTCCGGAGGAAGCTTCTTCAACTGGTGGTGAAGCGGGTAGGGTACACTGTAGAGATCCACCGTGACCGTCCCTTCACCATACTGGGCGAGCTTCATCTCGACAATGCGCTCGATCATCTGGCGTTGCGCCAAGAGATTCTCTGGCACTGGCATGTTGGAGGCTCGTGGTTGAGTATCAACCGGGGGCGTGCCAAACCCAGTTGCCAATGGAGTTCGGGCAATCGCCGATGAGGTGTTGGCAACATCGCGAGCCACCGGGGGTGCCGGTGCCTCGGCCTGAGGCCTGTCAGGTTGCTGCGGATGAAGGTCTTGCTCCTGGAGGAGGTCCTGCAAGAGAGCCTTCAGGTGCTGGTTCTCCTTTATGAGAGTGTCAAGGGTCACTTCTTGAACCTCGTTCGCAGGAGGGTCATTGTTGACCTGCTCTGCGTTGATAGGAGGGTCGCGGCCTTCCACTGGGACCTCCTCTACGCGCTCCGACGCTTGCGGTCCTGCAGAAGTGCCGATGTGACCTATTTGAGGAGCTGGCGGAGCCGGATGGTGCGGCCTCCTAAAGTGAGATAGATGCTGGTTCAAGTCATCAGACTGGGTGTCTGGCTGGTGTCCGGTGGTGTTGCATGCGAACACTCGAACCACATCATTGATAAACCGGGCCGTCCGCTTCCTTCGCGTGTGCCGCTCGGGGCAGACAGGCGTCCCTAGTCTGTCAAAGACCGAGATGCGTTGCGGAGGGGGCTCATTCTCGATGTCGGTCGGAGGAGAACCCTGGACCGGTTGCTGGATGGCCCGAAGATACGCTCGCCTTTGCCTCCGCTTGCTTGCGCGGGGGACATTGGACGACTGGGCGTCGTCAGACGATGCCGCTGTGAGACCCGCCGCATCCCGTCTGATGCCCCGTCTGAGTGCTCGCAGGGGATTGGTAATACGCGCCCTTTGAACAGCTTGAGCTTCTTCTGGGGTGACCCAGATTCTCCTCAAGTCCAATTGCTGGTCTCCCTTGTCGCCATTTTTTCGATGCGTTGTCTTGGGAGGCCGTGTGTCTAGCTGCGGTGGGTGCCCTCGGGCTGCCGTCAAGGAACCCGCTCCTTTGAGCTTCTCCCCGTCCTCTCGTGTTTGACGCAAGAGGTCAAAACGATTGGAAGTGGGGATGGTGGGAATTATCCGTTCCTGGGGTATGATTGGTTCACCCCCGTCGAGACGGATCTGCAAGTCCCTGACAAGGACCGTCTTGCCAGAGTTGCTAGTTGCAACGGCAAGTCGCCTGGCTCGGCTGCCATGGTGACGCTTCTTTTGAGGAGCTGAGGAAGACTCCGCCCCAAGATGGTAGACCGAGAAAATATGGCCCAGAACGACTGGCAACATGAAGTTGTCAGTCCGTAGTGCTGGGATCGATCCCCGGGGCAAGTAGCTTGCACCGGGAGTCGATGGCTGGGTGACTCGGGTGTAAGCCTTCGCCCGCGCCGATAGGAGTGTCGCCGATGTTCTAGATGACACTTTTATGCCGGAAGGCAAAGCCGTTGGAAGTGCTGGAGCGCCGATGCCCTTGGGTCGAAGACCCGTGGTAGGTGCCGGCGTAGTCCGGGCTGGGGTCGGGATGCCCGAGGAAGGTGCTGAGGAATGCTGCCCTCTGGGTGGAAGACCCACGGGGAGAGCCGGTTCAACTGGAGCTCTGGGCCGGGGTCCCGAGTGCACTACCGGGGAGCCGCGAACTCGGGGCTGTGAGCCTGTGTCGAGTGTCGGCCTTGCCGGGATTCGGGATCAGAAACCCGACGCAGATGCTGGGAAGCCGTAAACCCGGGGCCGAAGTCCCGTGTCGGGTGCCGGCTTTGCTGGAGCTCGGGATTGGGGACCCGAGAGAGATGCTGGGAAGCCGTGGACCCGGGGTAGGGAGCCCATGTCGGGTGCCGGCTTGATTGCGGCTCGGGGTTGAGGACCCGAGGAAGATATTGGGATGCCGTGGACCTAGGGCAGGGAGCCCGTGTCGGGTGCCAGCTTGGCCGCGGCTCGGGGTCGAGGACCCGAGGAAGATGCTAGAATGTCGTGGACCCGGGGCAGAGAGCCCGTGTTGGGTGCCAGCTTGGCTGCGGCTCGGGGTCGAGGACTCGAGGAAGATGCTGGAATGCCGTGGACACGGGGCAGAGTGCCCGTGTTGGGTGCCAGCTTGACTGCGGCTCGGGGTTGAGGACCCGAGGAAGATGCTGGGAAGGTGACCGAAGTCCGGGGCACGGGGCCCGTGTTGGAGATCGGACGAGGTTGGCCTCGGGAGCTGATGTTCACCCGGGCCGGCGTTGATATAGGGGCCCTGTAGGGGCTTGCAGTGGCAGTCCAACACCCGGCACTCGGGCAGGACACTGGAGTTGGAGACACGCATGGCGCGTTGGCCGCAGGGGCCACTGGAGAGACTGGAGTTGGCTGAGAAGCAGCCACAGGGATCACACCCAAGAAGTAGGGCGATTCGATAACCGGGGTGAAGCTGTCGAAAGCGATCGGCGTCACCAAGTAGCCCACCCGGGCATGGATGGCAATGACACTGGGGCTGTAGGTGACGGCCGCCATGGTTGTCGGAATGTTGAGTGCTGCGGAGGTGACGGTCGCTGACAGTCACCGAGGGCGGCCCGACGATCGGAACGCGGACCGACAGCTACTGGAGAATGCACACGAGTACCCTCCTCTGCCTCTCCTGCAAGGACAGGGAAAGGGCACCGTGCTTCAGGGCTGGCACAGACTTTTCTTCAGCAAAAAGAAGGAAGGCGGGAGATGTCCCACCGGGCGTGCCATCCTCTCTGTTGCGCGGGTTTTTATACTGATTAATCGGGGTGAGGGAAGGAATACAGCGGGGAAGGAAAATACGGGAGTTTGATGTATCTCGGGTATCCTCCTTACGGGTGCATACCTCTCACGGCGGTGTCGGGCACTCTCCTTTTACGGAAAGTCGGAACGGGTCGAATGGCACGGAAGTGTCGGGATAAAGGTTAACTGGACAGGGTGCGGGCGTGCCAGTCGATCTCTCGACAATCACTCATGGAACCAAGGTTTGACCGGGGAAGTGCCACCAGGGCGCGGCACGTGGGCTCAGACGATCAGGTGACACGTGGAGAGAAGAGGTTCCATGGGTGCGAGTGTGTAGGCGATTGTGGGAATCATGTACTGGATGTCTTTCCCCACC
Organism: Amorphophallus konjac; assembly: GCA_022559845.1. Taxonomy (NCBI): domain Eukaryota; kingdom Viridiplantae; phylum Streptophyta; class Magnoliopsida; order Alismatales; family Araceae; genus Amorphophallus; species Amorphophallus konjac. Next base: position 483,331,664 of record CM040122.1, read on the forward strand.
GACCGCAAGCAATCGGTGTTTATTTACATCGGATTGAATCTGAATACCTTTGTTCCATGCTGAAGAGAAGTCTGTATGTATGTCTGAAGCCATGGGTGGAGGGCTGTGGGCATTCAGCAGCTAGGGGTGCGTGTTGGACCGAGGGATGTTTACAGGGGGTTGGAATGTTAGGCACGGATGCCGAGGAATGTGGATAGAAGGTTGAAGGCCGGGACGCAGGTGCGAGAGCACTCGTCCAATCGGCAATATTGTGCTGAGATGTATATTTCTTTACAGGAAAGCCGTAACGGCCAAAGTACAACTGGCGCATGCCACGGGACAATTCCGACGTGCTAATTGGTCCCCGGGTCGATGCGTGATGGATGCACATATGTGCGTTTTACAGAGGGGTCCTCCCGTGGCGTGGGCCATAGCCGTGATACCGAACGGGGAGCCTATGACTGGATAACTGGGGGATACATCGATCCGGTATCTGGGCGAGGGTCGGTTTCAGATTATTCAAGTGATGGATCCGAGAGTGATTGATGGTTCGAGAGAAGCCGTAACTAGTCTAGTCAAGAGTCAATTACATAATTTTCACTTTATTGAGACTAGTTAGTACAAGAGTCAATTACGCAATTTTCGCTTTATTAAGACTAGTTGGTCCAAGAGTCAATATCATGTACTTGATTATTATTATCATCAATAAAAGTTAGATTTTTGATCAAATTATTGTGTCCATTCATCTTTTGTGTGAATGATTTGCACTCTGATTTTATTGCTCGCTTGTGGCGTACTAGTCAGCTGTTCATGTTCCCGATTATCTTCCGCTGTACTTATATCTCGGGACATGACAGTTAAAGTGGTATCAGAGCATAGGTCTCAGGACTTACTTAATCTTAGGAAAATGTCATATGCTAAGTTCAAGGTTAAGGACCCAATCCTGTGAACTAAGGAAAGGAACTTCCAAACCCATGTGAGATCGGGTAGAGCCCGAGATGAGATAGTTAATTAGAGATTATCTCTAGGATAATTCCCCTTCACTCTATAGGAATTAACAAAGTATTCTTCTTCTCAGGTACCATCCTCATAATGGCTCACCGTGTCAACTGGGATTAGATGCAACAAACTGTTGCGGGCCTCACCCAAGCTCTCCAAACCGTGGCCCAAGTTGGCGCTCGGGTAGGCGCGTATAATTTACATGGCAACTTCCGGAGTTTAAATCCTCCATGATTTTCCAGATCGTCGAACCCCAATGAAGTAGAAAATTGGATTGACGAGATGAACCATATATTTGAAGTTATGCAATGCACCGACCAAGAGAAGGTCCATCTCGCCACCTTCCAATTAAACAAAGACGCCGTATTTGGTGGAAGGCACAACCTCAAAATTCACAGCTTACATGGGATGAGTTTCTTACACTCTTCCGTACAAAATACTTCTCCGAGCATGTTAAGGAGAGGAAGGCGGCAGAATTTGTCTCACTAAGGCAAGGGACGATGTCTGTGGTAGAGTACAAACTTCAATTCTACCGTCTGGCTCGATATACTCCTCACCTAGTTAGCATCGATCTATTAAAAGCTAATCGATTCATGGATGGACTAAGGCCCATCTTTATTCAACAACTTGGAGCACAAAATATTCGCACATATACAGAGATGGTCCAACAGGCACATTTATGTGAAAGGACCATGGAGAAGGTAGAGAAGTTCCGGGGGAAAGAAGAAAGGTCGAGCCGAAAACATAATAGGCGAGAGGAAAAAGAAGAAATGTTTAGCATCACGGAGGAGGACAAACCCTATCACAACAAGAGGTCCCACAATGGGAATGATAATGGTAAAAGGAATAGTAATGGGAAAACCAATGGCAATGGCAATGGAAATAGTAAAAGAGCTAAGGAAGAGGAAGAAAAGTAGGTCATGGCGGCTTGCTCCTTCTGTGAGAAGTTCGGGCACACAACCAAAGAATGTTGGAAGCGTCTCGACGTTTGTCTCAAATGTGGAAGTCGGGAAGATCACTTGCCCATGTGTCCTCTCATAAATGAGCAATCTTAAAGGGATAACAATGGACGCGGGCGACGAGGCCGACTAAATACCATCTTGGATGATGAAGGTAAAGCGATCAAAGGTACCATCTTGACCCATTCATATTCATCAATTGCCTAAATTATTGGTATAATTGATCACACTCTTCCTAAAACTTATACATTGAATATGGGGATCAAATTCTCTTTAAGTGGGGGAGGGTGTAGAACCCCAGATTTTTCTAAGAATTTTTTGGTATTAAATATAATTACTAAGTAATTAAAAAGGTAATGGGCTATTAAGAAGGAATTAGGGATTTATTTTAATCCATTTTAAGTCCATATATTGATCAAAGGGTTAAGCCCAACTCAAATAGGCCCAAAAATCTAATTCCAAGACCTTTAGACCCAAGCCCATTAATAGAAATGTAAATTAGATAATTTACAGATTTAAAATAAAATATATACACCAATTAGGAGATAAATGAGAGATAATAAGATAAAACCATTTTTTTTGGATTTAACCCCAACTGGCGATCTATCACGAGACCGCCAATCGATGCTAAGCGGTCCCTCCCTGACCACTAAGTTCTTCTGAATCCGTGAATGGAAGAAGGGTGGAAAGCTTGGATCTTTGGCATCCAAATCCCCAGGGATCGAAGTATGTGGACATGTAAATATGTCTAGGACTCTTGGGGATCGATTATATCCCCAAGTAGGACTCTCAATTCTATCAAATCCTCAGCCCTAACTCAAAACCCTATAAATTGACCTTAACTTCGACCCATGGGAACCCTAATGTTGGATCGCATTTTTCAAAGGTAAGGAGGCTTTGAATCAGGTTAGACCTTTAAAAGATTTTGTTCCTCTTACTATGGTCTAACTTTCGTGCTTAGAGGTCGAGTGTTTGAGGAGATAGAAGCCCTCAAAGTTGCTGTTTCGCTGCAAGCTGTGTAGGAACCAGTGTACCGGCCCAGTGAAGATCAGAAGATTAAAAGCCCTAAACAAGGTTAGTTTACATTGTGGATTTAGAATTTTTTGTTCTCCTTTCTATCTTCTACATACCCTCCAATTTTCTCGATTTTAGGTCAAGTGGTTGAGGAGAACGAGGGATGGGAAGTTGCTAGTTTAGCACAGGACGTGCAGGAACTAGGGTCTACTTCCAGTCAGAAATTTGAAGTCTAGGGATTAAATCAAAGGTAGGTTATCTCATGAAAAGGCTAAACCAACATGTTAGGAATAAAAGCCCTCTGGTTTCATTCCGTTTCATGCTTTCTACTGGTAGTATTTCCTGTTCTATCATGACTACTGTTGCGGGGGTTTTTATGCCGATGACCGGGATGAAGGATGGAACACAGCAGGAAAGGAAAACACATGAGTTTGATATATCTTGGGTATTCTCCCTTATAGTTGTATAACCCTCATGGCGGTACCGGGCACTCTCCTTTTACGAAAAGTCAAAAAGGGTCGAATGGCACGAAAATATCGGGGTGTAGGTTAGCTAGACAGGGTGCGAGCGTGCTAGTCGATTTCTCGACAATCACTTATGAAACTAAGGGTTGACCGGGGAAGCGTCGCCAGGACGCGGCACGTGGGCTCGAGAGTGTTGATAATTTTATCTCTCTTTCCCTTACCCCGCCCCTAACTATGCTAATAACATAATAGCATGAAAAGGCATGGAAGATGATGGATAAAGAGTGATGAGAGATAGAAGAACTGACCGTGATCGCCACCAAGAGTTAACAATGATGCCAAAGGGATGAAGAGATAAAGGAAATGGCACCGTGAACCTTGGAATGAAGAATTGATCACGCTTAAGAATGGGATGCGGGGAACTTGTGAAATCAAACCTCTTCTCCTCCCAACCGGCTAGATGAAGAAGGCCTCACATTGTGTTCATACTCTCCTGTAAAATAAAGCCAAAACAAGGACAAAAAATCCATTAGAACATGCATGTGTAGTATCAATCCCGAAGTGATAAAATAGGGGTAAAAATTAAGGGAGAACGCACCGGGGGGAGATTTTTAACCCCTGTGGAAGGGTGAAAATAATATGTGTGTGTATTGTGCATGCATGAGATTTTAAATTATGAGATTTGATTGAGAGAATAGAGAGAAAACAATGATGCAAAACGTGTAAAAGTGCATGTGTAGCAGAAAGTGCAGAAAATTCTGATGATTTGTGATTTTGAGAGGAGAAGAACTAAGAATATAGACCATCAAATTAAGTCCAGAAGGATGGAATGAAAAGCCAATATTTCCCTTTTCAAGGTAGGGTCGAAGTTGTGAGTTGGAGTTGCAGTATGGCTTCGCCCTACGTCCGGAAAGAGCCCTCCTTTGCAACTGCGAACTGGGTAGTTTTTATAAAGGTTGTAGAAGACCCAGAAAGTTCTCCCAAGCTTTTAGAGGATAGAGTCCAACAAAATTCATGTTCTATGGATCAATCTCGAGATAATACAAAGGATAAGAGGTAGGAACAAGTGGGACTCAATTTGGTGGAAGGACGTGGACGATATGGCTTCTAGAAGGGAGCCCCGGAGCTTAATCTGCAGAGTTTGTGTTGAACTAGGATGCATAAACCCCCAACTTTCATCCACATTTATGAGCAAGATAGCCAATGAAAATCTAAGATCTATAGACCAAATTAAAGATAATAGAAAGGAGAAATCATAGGAACAAATGGCGCTCAATTCGGAGTAGAATTCAAGAAGTTATGGGCTCTGCAAGAGGGCCATGGCACATAGAAACGGAGTAGAGTCCAGCACAAATTGGACTCTCGGTGTCATCTGGCGGTCTATCGTAAGACCGTCAGAGTGATGTAACGGCCTAGGGTAGCTCCGTCAGGCTCTGGGGGTCGAACGGACGATTTCGGGTAAGTTTGGGTGTAACGGTCTATTAATAGACCGTCACTTGGGCTCTGGCGGTCTTACGATAGACCGTCACATGGGCTGTGACGCTCCACTAGTAGACCTTCACATGGCTCTGACGCTCCACTACTAGACCTTCACACCGATGAAGGAACATTTTAGGCAGATTACGCGCGACTTTAGAAATTGAAGCGTATCTCTCAAAGGGTGCAGAACTAGCGAAAGTGGTAGAAGAAGAAACTGTAGATAACAGAAAGAGGAACAACTTTCATGAAAAGAGCAAGTTGAGAAAATAATTATAAGAGGGAGAAAATGGGACGAGAATAGAGAGAAAGAATTCTGGGATGCAGGTGAATAGCACACCAGAAAAATACAAATAACTTGAAATTGGTGGAGAACTGGCCCATGGCGTAGAAGAAGAAATTGTAGATCGTTGAAAGACAAACAACTTTGGTGAAGACACCTTTTTGAATAGAGAAATAGAAGGAGATGAAAAAGAATCACTTTCAGGACTGCGCAGTGGGAGAGAGCCGAATGCTTGAAGGAAGCCGACCTAAATAGGCCGTTAGTCGACTTGGAAGTTGGAAGTTGATAAGATAAGCTCCAGGGCTCTAAGAAATCATGATCTCCAAGACTCAAAGGATAGGGAACAATAAAAATAGGCTCGAAATCCATCCAAGGAAGGCTCCAAAATAATGGATAATTCGGGACATCAAAATGATGAATAAGAGAAATGACGCAACTTGTGGGCTAAAACGGGTGTCAATAGATGCCCCTCCTTGATGTCCGCTTTGAAAGGGAATGAGCGAAAGCGGCACAGAGGTGAAATGGAAGGGAGATGGAGTAAAAGTGATAGCGATGTGAAATGGAGACGATGCGGAGATGAAGCGGAGAGAACTGATAAGCGGGCATCAAGGTAAAAAGATACCCGTTACAACTAACAAGCGGTAGGAATTCTCCCGAAAATGTCGAACTAACCACCCGGAATGGTTGACAAGGATGAGACATATCTGGAGAACTAAACTAAGGGAGGAAAAGGAAATACGACCAACCTCATCGGGGACACAATCCACGGATAATGAGTGGGTCGGCAGGAAACACAGCATAGGAGCTAGAAAAGGAAAAGCTTGAGATAAAATCCAAACAGGAATCACGCCGGCCAACCAGACCAAGCGGCAAGATCATAGAAATCGATCAAATCAAGAGTGGAATGAGAATCTCTTATCCAAGAAAACTGAGATGCAATTAACCATTGCTGAGGAGAAACCTGAACGGATCACGAGGCGTGAATGCTTAAAAAAATGACATGATGCATGCTGGGCTAAAACAAAGAAATCATCAAAATGAATGCAAAGAAAGATTAAATAGAATGCAAATATGGATGATCCTATGTGCACCGGAGTGCATGTAATTTCTAGCCTAAAACTAGCACATCAAGACAATCATGAAATCATGCTAACATCACAAAATGCATGAAAAATGTAAGACAATATGAATGACAATGATGCAAGACCTGAAATAGGGACAACTAGGCACTAAAAGATGTGAAAAATCATGAATGAGCGGCGTACCTTTGTGTCTGCCCCTGAACCTGCATGTAGATTTTATGCATAAAATACAAAAATAGAGACAAGATTTGACTATGCAAATGTGACTCAAATGATGCAAATAATATATGGATGGAAAGACAATACAAAGGGATGCGCAACGGTCCTAAGAACAGAGCAATCCAACCTCGGGAGGTCAATTAAATCGTCCAAGAAAGTTACCCTTGTGAACCTGTGCGCAGACCACATGCAGATTTTATGGATAAAATGCTAAAATGATAATGATTTTTATCTAAGCAAATGAGACCCAAATGATGCAAATAAGGTATGTATGGAAAGATAATACAAAGGACTATCCAATGGAATAAAAATTAGTGCAATCTGACGTCGGGAAGGTAGTCAAATCACTGAGCAAAGATGTACCTGTGAACATGTCCCTGAGCCTGCCTGCAGAACTTATGCAGAAAACTCAAAAAATCGGACAATATTAGAATATGCAAATGTTAACCAAATGATGCAAATGATATATGGATGGAAAGACAATACAAAGGGATATCCAACGGAATAAGAATCAGTGCAATCCGACCTCGAGAGCAAAAGTTATGCCTCAACGAATATGGCCCTGTGAGCATGCGCGCAGGACTACCAGAATCTTTAACGGTCTACCAAATGATCGTTACATTCCTCTGGCGGTCTACTATAGGACCGTCACACTACCAGAGCCCTTAAAACGCCCCAAACAGTGGAAGAATGGATAAAATATCACCTAAACATGTACATGCACACACCCAACTTACAAAAGAGCATTAAAACAAACGTGATGGGCATTGGTGTCCCACCGTGATCGCCAAAAAATAAGGTTGTTGATAATTTATCTCTCTTTCCCTTACCCCGCCCCTAACTATGCTAATAACATAATAGCATAAAAAGGCATGGAAGATGATGAATAAAGAGCGATGAGAGATAGAAGAACTGACCGTGATCGCCACCAAGAGTTAACAATGACGCCAAAGGGATGAAGAGATAAAGGAAAGGGCGCCGTGAACCTTGGAAATATGAAGAATTGATCGCGCTTGTAGATTATAAAATTATGATAACCCCCAAATTTGATAAAAGATGGTGATATTTGGACAATATATAGCACTCAATTAATGACACAAATAGGAGGAAATCACATGCAATAATTAAGATCCGTGATCGCCACTAAGGCCAATAACACGCCAAATAATAAAATATTAAGATAGGGGGGCATGCTACATACCTTAGAAATTCATGAGGGCCAGCTGTGGGCCTGGAGATTAACGCGCTATATCGTCCCAGCGCGTTCTTCAGGTCGCGCTATCTTCGTATAGCGCGATATCAGACAGGTAGCGGGGTTTATTTAGATTCGTTCCTTCCTTACTCCAAGGCCGGCCAAGGTGCAAGGGCTCCACGTATCAATCTTCTAGTGCCTGCAAAAAATCATAAACAACAAACAAAAAGCCCATTAGATCGAGATTTAAGTAGAATCTGCCCTATTCTTAATCAAAAGCATGCAAATAAGGGGGGCTCGATTATCTGGGGGTTTGGTGGTTTTTAAACCCCTATGGAAGGGCAAAAGATAGGTGTGATGTGTGTGAATGCATGTATTTTGTAAAAGGAGTGTTTTGAAACAAGGATGCAATGCTATGCAAAGATTAAAAATCCGGATATTGGGGAAAAGAAAGATGAAAGAGGAAGAACACAAGAAAAAGTCCTAAATACTCCCTTGAATGTGCGAGGAGCGAGGATTTGTTGATTGTGCACGAAGTACTTCCTCCTCCTCGTCAATAACTCGAGTTGCATCCTCATCAAACGACGGCCAAAGGGTTCAATTTATAGGAAGAAGATGAAGAAGAAATCCTAGGTCGGAGTTTGATTCAATTCAAAGATTTGGCGGCTCAAATCGAGGTAATCCTGCCGATTAATGAGGGGGAAAGACTCCTGATAGGTTTAGAAACCTTCCTGGATAAGAAACACAGTCAGCAACTTACCCAATAAGGCCTCTGAATCGAAAGAAGGGAGCCCGGCCTGGAGAGGGACTCTGCCTGCTAACGCGCTACATAACCATAGCGCGTTCTTGAAGAACGCGCTATGACGATATAGCGCGACAAGTAAAGGCCCATTAAAAGATGTAAAAACGGAGAAAAATCCATTGGGCAATCATTTAATCAAATGTTGAATGAGAATAACACCCAAAGTGGATGTCATAATGATCAAATGTCAAGAAATAACAACTGCTCAAAGGATAATTTCACAACGCGCTATGAACAAGAAAACGATGAAAACGAATAGCGCGGGAATGCCAAACTCAAGACGAGATCCAAGGTATGGAATTGAAACGTTGGGCCAAGAAGGGGAGGAAATCCCAGAACATCAACCAAATGAGGATCAATTGGGGCATCAACTAGGAAAACAAAGAAAATGCTCAATTTATCGGCCAAAATTGGGTGTCTACAGATGCCCCTCCTTGATATCCGCTTTGCAGGGGAGCGAAATGGAGGTGAAACGGAGATAAAACGGAGATGACACAGAGTGATAGTGACGGGGAGATGAAGTGGAAACGTAGTGGAGCGGACTGATAAGTGGTTATCAAGGAGAAAAGACACCCATCACAACCGACAAATGATAGGAATAATCCAGAAAACTCCGAGCTGACTACAACGTCAAGCTAGCATCGGTGACTCCTGCCTAGAATGTTAGGCACGGAACGAAGAAAAAAGGGAGTTGATCAACCTCTTGCACAAAAGAGGCATCCGCAGCGCGTAGCAACTACGGATTTCACTCAATTAGTGGAATAGACGCGAGCCCGGCGGATCCATCGACGCCATCGTGCGGTTCACAGCTAATGAGTGGATCAAAAAGGAAGGAGGAAAAGTTGAATTGGATGGAAGCAGAACAAACAAATTCTAAGCAAGGGTCACATCGACCAGCAAGATCCAGTGCTCAACCAGGAGCAATCTTTCAAATTCGGAATGGAATTGAATCTCTTTGTTCAAGAACAAAAGCATTATTGATCCTTAAAAGGAAGAGTTGGGCATTTATGAATGCAAAAAGGCATGATGCGTGTAGGGCTAAAATAAAAGAAATCATTAAAACAAATGCCAAGAAATAATAAAATAGAAGATATTCGAGGATAATATTGTTAGATCAAACAAACTTGGGTCAAGAGTTATCCGCAACCACGGCGTGCGAGATGGAGTCCATCGTCCCCAAATTTATTTGACCTAACGGCCTATCCGACGATTAACTGCATGTTCCTAGATCATCACTGTTTTTGGTAGAGGGGAACTCAAATCCCGAAACATACAGAGAACCAGCCTGTCCTCGAGATAATATAATAAAGTAAATATCATATAGTAATGCAATAAAGGAAGGGATTACAAAATACTTATCTGATGGCGTGCCATAATCTTTCTTTTTTTTTTCTGCGGATTTCAATGTTAAGCAAATTCAAGAGAATTCAGGCATGCATAAGCAAAAGAACACAAGTTCTCATTCACTCTCATAATATATTCACATGTCATTTCTTTTCTCTCCCTCCCCCCCTTCTATTTTTATTTTTCTTTTAATTTTGATTATCGCGCTATATTTACATAGTGCGACAGTGTCGCGCTATGCGCCTATAGCGCGTCATATACCCGCATTTTTTTTTTCAAAAACTGCCCCCCCTTCTATTATTTCAAACTTGCTCTTTCCCTCTCCCTATTCCCTCTCGCCCTCTCACCAGCCCAGCAGCCTCGTACTGATCCGATGGAGGGAGAGCAGCCTCGCCGCTCCAAACGGCGCGTCACCCGCGGCCGGCAAAGATCGTACGTGGAAGAAGAACGGGCGCCCTCTCCCGTGGAAGAACACGCCGATTCAGAGGCCACCGTCTCGGCCCGGCTTGAAGGGGATGAAATGAACATCCCCGATGACGAGGCCCAGGAAGTTGAGGGTGCTCCGGCGGCCGAGGAAGTAGCGATAGAGCCAGTTGGAGGCGGGGCCACCCGAAAGCGGCGAGTGGTAAGAAAACCGCCCCAATCTTGTTTTTCTTTTTGATTTTCTTGTTTTTTTTCTTTCACATGTGATGAAAACGGAAGGGGAAATGCCCCTCCAGATCAAAATGTAGGGCAGAATGCCCATAGAACAAATTCCGGGAAACGGGGGTCACCCCCTACCTGTAGAAGGGGAACGCGCTATGTCTTCATAGCGCGTTCTTGAAGAACGCGCTATGACGATATAGCGCAACATCTAACAGCATACAAGTTTTTTTCATTTTCTGATTTGTCTTTTGCTTGATGATCACAGAAATTGATTATTTCTTCTTTTATGTTGTGTGCAGGGTGTGGAGGGTGCAGTCCGTGCCCGGATTTCTTGGACATTGGTCCGGGCCGCGTACCACGCACTACCGGAGTTTCAAAGGACCCGACTCCGCCATATGGGCTTCGGGGAATTTCTGGAGATAGAAGTGCTGAGAGTTGACGTGGGGCTGATAAGGGCCTTAAAAGCCAGATGGGACACGGGATGCAAGGCCTTCCTCTTCCCCTGGGGTCATATGATCCCGACTCTAGAGGACGTCACTCGCATCACCGGGCTGCGGGTGCACGGATCGGCAGTGACGGGCTACACTTACCCCGACTACCGGGAGATGGCGCGCAGGCTGTGTCACGCCCCGAGCGTGGAAGATACTCGGATATGCGCGACGAGTTTATATCAATCATGTCAATCAGAGTAGTAGTGTATTCGACACCAAAACAGAGATGCGTAAAATAGAAAGATAACCCAATCCTTTATTTCATAATGGATAGACTATTACAAATCCAATACTCTATTCAATAAAAAGGAAAAGTACATAGTTGACTCAAGAAATAGGAAAAAGACTAGATGACACTTGGAGAAGTTCTATCTCTTTCACTCTTGACCACTCCCATCCGATTGACTTCCCTCGTCGTCGGAATTACCTGAAAAGTAGGGAACACACGGAGTGAGCGAACGCTCAGTAGGAAAATTATATCTCAAGCGCTTAGCAAGGGGTTTAAGTAATTACATTTTTCATGAATGTACTATAGCTATGCATGCTCGCATAAAACGACAAGATAGAGAGAGAATTTATCAATAAGACAGCAAGATGAACTAGTCATGAGCTTTCAAGAAAAGATAACAGATATTCAAGCAAGTACTTTTTAGCAAGTCATGTCAAGAACTTTGGCTATCATGTATCAAGCAAGCAAGTAATTACCCTTTCTCGGGTCACGCAAGTCATGTCAAGTCAAGTACGAGTCAAGTACAAGATTTGTGTGGAATGTCCAATCAAGCTAGTCATGCACTCGGTATAATGCCAGATACCTTATCATTCAACTCCCATGGGCACAAGTACTTTCGGGTGCTCCTCCCAGGACCAGATCGGGCCCTATATGCGCAGGCATTTATCATGTATATTTGACATCCACTCTTGTATATATATATAGCCAATATGGAATTTCAACAATTTAAGCTTGTAGACACGTAGGATAACTTTGAGAGAATGGAGTCCAAAAATACGATATTGGACATAGATAGGCGATAACAACGGTACAATCACGATGAACGATGAAACTAGGTGGAATTAGGTTCCCTTAACTCGGGTACCATGACAAACAAGTATGGACATTCTTTATATAGAATTGAGGTCCACATGAACAGTACATCAAAGGTAAGATACCCTCATTCTTATTATAGAATTGAGGTCTACAAGAACATCAACAAATGGCATGATATCATCATCCCATTAAGAATTCTCATGATATACTCTTTGCATATCATAAGGGCCGGTATACCATGTTTCTTTAGAGTGACATGGCAATCAATAGTGCAATGGGTTTTTAGGGTACAACCAGCTCAATCGGCCTTGAGGGAATCCAAGGCTTCGAGGAGTCTTACGGAGGTCTCTATGACTAACTCGCTAGTCCAAAGGAACGGAATGTCCAATGGAGAGCTTGTATGTCAATGAGAATTGAGGGTGATCGATAAAACATCATGAAACGTGGGACTATACTCACGGAGTGGAGATATAGTGCCGATATACATATATATAGATATACTGAAACCATCGGTTGTCAGAAACAGGTAAAAACATTTTTACAGGAAAATAACGACTTAAGTAAAGTCACTACTCAAGTAATTAACGCCTTCAGTAAGGGCGTTTATCTATTTTACATTTTTACAAGATTTTAATATTTCAGTATTTTACCAAAAACGCGCCCTGGTAAGGGGCGTTTAATTACAAGTTGACGACGTATACAATGGTCGTTCATTCTTTACTTCTATTTTTGCAGAATATATATTTCAGTAATTTATCAAAAACACGCCCTGACAGGGGCGTTACTTTTCAATTCACGCCCTGAACAGGGGCGTTAGTCAAGTGAGAGACGACCTATACAGGGTCGTGTATTTCACGAATTTACAATTTTTCAAGTATTGAAATTTTCAGAAACGAGATATGGTCATGACAGGATAATATCAGGATTAATGATCATGCACTGATTTAGAATCATGTTTAAGTGAATATTGGACTAATTAACATGGGTAATTATCAGGTAATTAAATTGACGTCTGTGTACAGGGCGTCAAATCTTTTGAATTGACGACCTTGTCAGGGTCGTTTATTTAAATAGCGCCCTAGTCTGGGTCGCGTATAAAATTAGCGCCCTTGGAAAGGGCGTTTCTTTCCAACAATAGAAACATTCAAAACTCTCGAAAACTATATGCATGAATTAATATATATGGTTTAACATAGCTATTATGGTGATTTGGGCTACAGTGCTTGAGAAAACCTACCTTTTGATGAAACGTGAAAGATCTGGTGAAGAGACGATGCTCTGTCTGTAACAGAGTGATCACCGGAAGAAGAAGATGAAGGAGAAGTTGCAGATGATGTACGTGGATGAAGAACCCTCAATTCTTCAATCGATCGGTTTCACTTCTACAGGCAACCTGTAGAGGCAGAATAAAACGAAGGTATTACTCTTCGTAAGAACTAACAGAAGGTAAAGAAGGAGAAGAACTTACCCGTTCTTCAGATGACAAAAGCTTTCAACCTGGAATCAGAAGAGAATGAAGAATCATCAGTATTCTTCACAATTTGATAGACAGATTAAAGGAAAAAGAACATGCTGTTCTTTACGTACCGTAGCAGCAGCAGATCGACCAAATAGATCTTTAGGGTTCGACAGTCAAGGGTTTTTATAGGATTCTGGAAATCCTAATAGGGTTAGTGTTTGATTGGAAGTAACACTTCCGTGATAGAGTTATTACTACATTCGAACTCTTTCTCATAGTTATCAACTTACCCTGGATAGACTCCTGGGTCGAACGAAACTCAAACTGAATTAGCGTCCTAAGTAAGGGCGTCGAATTTAAATTGACGCCTTGTCAGGCGTCGTTACTTGTTGAAACGCGTCCACTCAAAGGACGTTATGCAAACTTGCCCTTTTTATTTATTTTGGTCGTTTGAAATTTGACGCCTTGACATGTGGGCGTCCTTTCTTCAAAACACGCCTTAGGTGAAGGCGTTTTCTTGTAAAGTAGCGCCTATATCTGAGGCGTTATTTTCATCAGGGTTTAATTATTTTTATTCCAAGCTCTTTCGTTTATTTACTAAATCTTTTAATCTATTTTGATTTATTTATTCCTTTTAAATTTATCAGGGTTGCTACACCCTCCCCCACTTAAAAAGAATTTGGTCCCCAAATTCCATATCATATATTTACATTTGGAGAGTGTAGAGTATGTACCTTCTAAAATAAATCTGGAAATTGTTTCCTCATAGATTCCTCGGTCTCCCATGTAGCTTCATGTTCTGAATTCTTATTCCATTGTACTTTTAGCATGGGAATAACCTTATTCCTTAGGGTACGTACTTCTCGATCTAAGATCTTCATAGGCTTCTGCTCATATGTGAGATCCTTCTGGATTACTAGGTCTCCATGTTCGATAATATGTGATGGATCGTGTACATACTTCTTCAACATGGATATGTGGAACACATTATGTATCTCGGACAATTGAGGAGGCAATGCGATGCGATAAGCAACCTCGCCAACTCTTTCTAGTATTTCAAAAGGTCCGATAAATCTTGGTGTAAGCTTGCCTTAACACCAAATCTCGTATTCCACGTCCAGGCGATATCTTGAGAAATACATGATCTCCAACTTGGAATTCAAGATCTCTTCTTCTTGTGTCGGCATAAGCCTTTTGTCTAGACTGAGCAACTTGCAGTCTTTCTCTGATTACTTGTATCTTCTCAGTTGTATCCCTTACCATGTCTGGACCTAACAGTTGTTTCTCTCCAACTTCGTCCAGCATAAGGGTGATCGGCAACTCCTTCCGTATAAGGCTTCAAAAGGTGCCAGTTGTATACTTGCCTGGTAGCTATTATTGTATGCAAATTCGACCAGAGGCAAGTGATCATGCCAGTTTCCACCAAAATCAGTGATGCATGCTCTTAGCATATCTTCGACTACTTGATTGGTTCTCTCGGTCTGACCATCCGTTTGAGGATGAAAGGCTGTACTAAAGTTAAGTCTCGTTCCCAACGAATGTTGTAGTCCTTTCCAAAAATGAGAAGTAAAACGGGGATCTCTGTCAGACACGATTGAAACAGGAATACCATGTAATCTGACTATTTCCTTGATGTATAGTGCAGCTAAGACATCAACTGACCATCGACTCTTGATTGGCAAGAAATGCGCTGATTTAGTCAATCGGTCAATGATAACCCATATTCCATCATGTCCTCTTTTTGATTTAGATAAACCCATGATGAAATCCATACCAATATCCTCCCACTTCCATTTAGGGATATCTAGAGGATGTAGTTTTCCAGCAGGCTTTTGGTGTTCCGCCTTGACTTGTTGGCACGTGAGACAGCGTGATACGTAGTCCGCTATTTCTCTTTTCATGTTGGGCCACCAAAAATTTCTTTTTACATCTTGGTACATTTTGGTAGATCCAGGATGAATCGTATACCTTGACCTATGAGCTTCATCTAAGACCTTCTTCTTCAATTCTGGGCAGTCCGGTATACAAGTTCTATTCTTGAACATTAATCTTCCATCAGAAGCTAATTGGAAATCCGATTGTCCTTCTAATCTGCCCTTGATTTCTACTAATGTAGGATCATCATTCTGAAGTGCTTGTATTTCAGACAATAAATCTGACTGTATGCTTACATGAGATAATGTGACACATCTAGGGTCCGTGTCCATGCTTATATTGAGTTCAGAGAATTGTTCCAGCAATTTCCATTCTTGAATCAGACAATTGGCTAACAGTGCTCTCGGCTTTCGACTAAGGGCATCTGCTACATGATTACCCTTTCCGGGATGATATTGTATATTGAAGTCGAAGTCCTTGAGATATTCCAGCCATCGTCTTTGCCTCATATTTAGTTCCTTCTGTGAGAAAAGATATTTGAGACTCTTGTGATCGGAGTATACAGTAAACTGTACTCCATAAAGATAATGTCTCCATATTTTGAGTGCAAATACTACCGCGGCCAATTCTAAGTCATGGACGGGGTAGTTCTCTTCATGCTTCTTTAATTGACGAGAAGAGTAGGCTATAACCTTCCCTTGTTGCATTAGAACACACCCGAGGCCAATGCCAGAAGCATCAGTGTATACCTCGAACTTTTCTCCTTCAATTGGCAATGCTAAGATAGGAGCTGTAGTAAGATGATCCTTGAGAGTTTGGAAGCTTCTTTCACATTCCTCATCCCATTCATAACGGATCTCCTTGCGAGTTAACCTCGTAAGTGGCACGGCGATTTTAGAGAAATCCTTGATGAATCGCCTGTAATAGCCGGCAAGACCTAAGAAACTTCGGATCTCGCTAGCATTGGTCGGTCTTTCCCAGTTCCTTACAGCTTCAACCTTTGATGGGTCTACAGACAAGCCATCCTTTGATATAACATGTCCGAGAAAAGTCACTTCTTCAAGCCAGAATTCACACTTGCTAAGTTTTGCATATAATTGGTTTGTCCTCAATATTTGTAATGCAATCCTCAAATGTTCCTCATGCTCTTCCTTGGTCTTGGAATAAATCAATATATCATCAATAAAGACCACCACGAATTGATCCAAATAAGGCCTGAATATACTATTCATTAACTGCATAAAGGCAGCAGGGGCATTCGTTAGTCCGAAAGGCATAACAACAAATTCATAATGGCCATACCTGCTTCTGAATGCGGTTTTATGAATATCCTCGTCCTTGACTCTTAGTTGGTGATATCCTGACCTAAGATCAATTTTGGAAAAGTACATGGATCCTGAAATTTGATCAAACAATTCATCGATTCTCGGCAGTGGATACTTGTTCTTGATAGTGAGATGATTCAACTGTCGATAGTCGATGCATAACCTCATGGATCCGTCTTTCTTCTTTACAAATAATACAGGCGCTCCCCACGGGGAAGTACTTGGTCTAATGAATCCTTTCTTAATGAGTTCCATCAATTGCTCTTTTAACTCCTTGAGTTCAGCAGGTGACATCCTATAAGGTGCCTTTGAAATCGGACCAGCACCAGGGACTAAGTCAATGGTGAAGGCCACTTCTCTTTGCGGGGGTAATCCCGGCAAATCTTCCGGAAACACGTCCGGAAATTCTTGTACCACTGGAATGTCTTCTAGCTTAGCTTCCTTAGCTTCTTTAACTGTGACAAAGGCAAGGAAAGATGCACATCCTTTCCTGATGAGCTTGCTAGCTCGGAGAGCTGAAATAAGAGGGGATCTGCTCCGACCCTTGGGGCTAGTCAAGATTAGTTCTGGAAATTCCTTGAATGTAACCTTACTATTGCGGCAATCAACCGTTGCCTGATACTTGGATAACCAATCTGCCCCTAGTATAACATCATACTCTTTCAGATCTAAACATATGAGATCAATAGGGAGATTTCTACCCTGAACCAATACTTCGCAGTTTTGGTAATGATGTGTAATATCAGTCTCATCATCCAGAGGAGTAGACAAAACTAACTTTATCCATTCCGGTTCTAGGGGTAATGGGTCAGCAAACTTCTTAGAAACAATAGAATGCGATGCACCAGTATCAATTAAGACATATGCATTCCTGGAACAAACTTTCAATGTACCTTCCACTAAGCCGCCTTCTTCTACTTGCTCGGTCTCCTTGATTGCATGAAGACGAGCATTCTTGGTTACTGGGCGCTTTCCGTCAACGGCTTGATCGTTAAGTAATGGGCAATCGGGAATCCGATGCTCACGACTCCCACAACGGAGACATGCTCCTAGTTTCCTCCAGCATTCTTCTGCTCTATGACCCGCTTTATCACAATGTTTGCACACTGTATTTGGAGAGGTAGTGGTGATAGAGAAGGGCTTGGTCTTCTTGAACTTTTGGTCTTGTGAGGATGCTCCTCCATTGCTAGGCCTTTTCTTGAAGTTGGGTTTAAAGGAACCCGAACCTGTAACTTGTTCCTTCTTATCCTTACCACGAATCCTATCAGACAGTTCCGTGGCATCTTCTAATAGTTGAGCTCGGCGTACTATCTCCGAGTAGACTTGAATGTCCATCGGCGCCAGTTGAGTAATAGCTTGGGGCCTGAGCCCATTAAGAAACCTCCTAGCTTTCATTTTCTCGGTGCTAACTAGATGCTTAGCATACCGAGACAATCTAGAGAATTGGGCCTCATACTCGGCCACTGACAAGATCGTTGCTTTAATGCAGCAAATTCTGCAGCCTTCTTTTCCTGAACTCGGTCCGAGAAATATTTTGCGTTGAAGTGTTCAACGAATTCCTCCCACGAAACCTGATCTTGATTTATAGTAGCCTCTATTGATTCCCACCAGCATCTAGCATCCCTTTCTAACTGAAAAGTAGCTAATAAGACCTTATCTTGATCCGTGCATTGCATAACACGGAATATTCGTTCTGTTTCCCTAATCCAGTGTTCAGCGTCATCTGGATCAGTAGAACCCGTGAACTTGGGCGGGTTCATGTTCTTGAAAGTCTGGTGGAGACTTCCTGCTCGTTGTCCACCTCCTAGTGTTACTTGTTGCAGCACTTGAGTCATGCCTTGCAGTGTACGCTGCATGTTGCGCCATTGAGCACGTTCGGCAGCCATTATCCTACAATTATAATAACTAGATTAATACGTGATTTGTATCTTAAAGACTAGCATTCTATGTTAACTTTAACCCTTGGTTCTACCCAATCTCACTGGTTAAAGGTTTGAACATATCCTTGGACTTGGGTTTTCCTAGGAATTGAATACCCTAGGCTCTGATACCACAAAAACTGTCACGCCCCGAGCGCGGAAGATACTCGGATATGCGCGACGAGTTTATATCAATCATGTCAATCAGAGTAGTAGTGTATTCGACACCAAAACAGAGATGCGCAAAATAGAAAGATAACCCAATCCTTTATTTCATAATGGATAGACTATTACAAATCCAATACTCTATTCAATAAAAAGGAAAAGTACATAGTTGACTCAAAAATAGGAAAAAGACTAGATGACACTTGGAGAAGTTCTATCTCTTTCACTCTTGACCATTCCCATCCGATTGACTTCCCTCGTCGTCGGAATTACCTGAAAAGTAGGGAACACACGGAGTGAGCGAACGCTCAGTAGGAAATTATATCTCAAGCGCTTAGCAAGGGGTTTAAGTAATTACATTTTTCATGAATGTACTATAGCTATGCATGCTCGCATAAAACGACAAGATAGAGAAAGAATTTATCAATAAGACAGCAAGATGAACTAGTCATGAGCTTTCAAGAAAAGATAACAGATATTCAAGCAAGTACTTTTTAGCAAGTCATGTCAAGAACTTTGGCTATCATGTATCAAGCAAGCAAGTAATTACCCTTTCTCGGGTCACGCAATTCATGTCAAGTCAAGTACGAGTCAAGTACAAGATTTGTGTGGAATGTCCAATCAAGCTAGTCATGCACTCGGTATAATGCCAGATACCTTATCATTCAACTCCCATGGGCACAAGTACTTTCGGGTGCTCCTCCCAGGACCAGATCGGGCCCTATATGCGCAGGCATTTATCATGTATATTTGACATCCACTCTTGTATATATATATAGCCAATATGGAATTTCAACAATTTAAGCTTGTAGACACGTAGGATAACTTTGAGAGAATGGAGTCCAAAAATATGATATTGGACATAGATAGGCGATAACAACGGTACAATCACGATGAACGATGAAACTAGGTGGAATTAGGTTCCCTTAACTCGGGTACCATGACAAACAAGTATGGACATTCTTTATATAGAATTGAGGTCCACATGAACAGTACATCAAAGGTAAGATACCCTCATTCTTATTATAGAATTGAGGTCTACAAGAACATCAACAAATGGCATGATATCATCATCCCATTAAGAATTCTCATGATATACTTTTGCATATCATAAGGGCCGGTATACCACGTTTCTTTAGAGTGACATGGCAATCAATAGTGCAATGGGTTTTTAGGGTACAACCAGCTCAATCGGCCTTGAGGGAATCCAAGGCTTCGAGGAGTCTTACGGAGGTCTCTATGACTAACTCGCTAGTCCAAAGGAACGGAATGTCCAATGGAGAGCTTGTATGTCAATGAGAATTGAGGGTGATCGATAAAACAACATGAAACGTGGGACTATACTCACGGAGTGGAGATATAGTGCCGATATACATATATATATAGATATACTGAAACCATCGGTTGTCAGAAACTGGTAAAAATATTTTTTTTACAGGAAAATAACGACTTAAGTAAAGTCACTACTCAAGTAATTAACGCCTTCAGTAAGGGCGTTTATCTATTTTACATTTTTGCAAGATTTCAATATTTCAGTATTTTACCAAAAACGCGCCCTGGTAAGGGGCGTTTAATTACAAGTTGACGACGTATCCAGTGGTCGTTCATTCTTTACTTCTATTTTTGCAGAATATATATTTCAGAAATTTATCAAAAACACGCCCTAGACAGGGGCGTTACTTTTCAATTCACGCCCTGAACAGGGGCGTTAGTCAAGTGAGAGACGACCTATACAGGGTCGTGTATTTCACGAATTTACAATTTTTCAAGTATTGAAATTTTCAGAAACGAGATATGGTCATGACAGGATAATATCAGGATTAATGATCATGCACTGATTTAGAATCATGTTTAAGTGAATATTGGACTAATTAACATGGGTAATTATCAGGTAATTAAATTGACGTCTGTGTACAGGGCGTCAAATCTTTTGAATTGACGACCTTGTCAGGGTCGTTTATTTAAATAGCGCCCTAGTCTGGGTCGCGTATAAAATTAGCGCCCTTGGAAAGGGCGTTTCTTTCCAACAATAGAAACATTTAAAACTCGCGAAAACTATATGCATGAACTAATATATATGGTTTAACATAGCTATTATGGTGATTTGGGCTACAGTGCTTGAGAAAACCTACCTTTTGATGAAACGTGAAAGATCTGGTGAAGAGACGATGCTCTGTCTGTAACAGAGTGATCACCGGAAGAAGAAGATGAAGGAGAAGTTGCAGATGATGTACGTGGATGAAGAACCCTCAATTCTTCAATCGATCGGTTTCACTTCTACAGGCAACCTGTAGAGGCAGAATAAAACGAAGGTATTACTCTTCGTAAGAACTAACAGAAGGTAAAGAAGGAGAAGAACTTACCCATTCTTCAGATGACAAAAGCTTTCAACCTGGAATCAGAAGAGAATGAAGAATCATCAGTATTCTTCACAATTTGATAAACAGATTAAAGGAAAAAGAACATGCTATTCTTTACGTACCGTAGCAGCAGCAGATCGACCAAATAGATCTTTAGGGTTCGACAGTCAAGGGTTTTTATAGGATTTCTAGAATCCTAATGGAGTTAGAGTTGCATTGGAAGTAACACTTCCATATTAGAGTTATTACTACATTTGAACTCTTTCTCATAGTTATCAACTTACCCTGGATAAGTTCCTGGGTCGAACGGGAGACGAATTGAATTAACGACCTAGGTCAGGGCGTCGAATTTAAATTGACGCCTTGTCAGGCGTCGTTACTTGTTGAAACGCGTCCACTCAAAGGGCGTTACGCTTTCTTGCCCTTTTTATTTATTTTGGTCATTTGAAATTTGACGCCTTATTGTTTGGGCGTCCTTTCTTTAATTCACGCCTTAGGTGAGGACGTTTCTTGTAAAGTAGCGCCTATATCTGAGGCGTTATTTTCATCAGGGTTTAATTATTTTTATTTCAAGCTCTTTCGTTTATTCACTAAATCTTTTAATCTATTTTGATTTATTTATCCCTTTTAAATTTATCAGGGTTGCTACATGCTGCTGGGCTTGGAGCTGGAGGGTACCGGCCGGACCTCACTAGTATCGAGGATCGTCCTGCAGGAGAGTCTTGGCTTGTTCCACACACAGAGGGTGGTGGGAGAGACCTTGACAGTTCATGAGAAGAGGCTGGAGGCCGGGGCCAGGGAGAGTTTTGCGACCGAGGCAGGCCCACAGGCAGACCTGGAGCTGAGGAGGTTCCTTATTCTGCTGATCGGCAAGCTGCTTCTAGCGACCTAGGGCGACGCAGTGAGCTGCCGTTTTCTACCCTTACTGGAGGATCTGGACCGAGTCGGACGGTATGCTTGGGGTGCGGCAGTCCTTGCCCACTTGTTTGACAGCTTCGGCATCTCTTCACTCCAGTCTTCACTCGGGGGGTTTTACCCTCTACTTCAGGTTTTCTCTCTAAGCCTTAAACTCCAATGATTAAGTTATGCACTTTCTTCTTATATTGATCACATGAGCTTCATTTCAGGTTTGGAGCTATCTATATCTTCCTACCCTCAGGCGCGCCTGGGAGGATCGGGGAGATTTACTGCCCTTGGCCAGACGATGGACCGCTACACGAGATGGCCGGTCTCTGAAGGACCAGGTCACCCACATCCAGGAGACGCTAGACATGATGCCCCAAATAGAGGTAAGATTGAATTTTGAAATTGAATTGAATTGAATTATGAGTGGAATTAAGGGCAATGATAAATTGAATTATGCAGGTGGTCTAGACTCCCTATCAGAGGGACATCGGGGTGATGCCTTGGGTGGAGGCGGCCATCCCATACTTTGGGAGAGAGATCTGGTTACATGCCCTCAACCTGGTCGAGCCCCTATATCATAGACTGATCATGAGGACACTAGGGCTCCACCAGGCGGTAGTAGAGTTCCCGACCCAGGCGACGGACCCACGACCTGGGCGACGTTTTCGAGGCCTCCAGGGGACAGATGACTGGCGGCAGCGGGCTCGAGAGCAGTTGGCAGATTGGAAGAGGCGCGGCCGAGCAGTCCCTGCGGGAGCGGATTCAGATGAGGCCTATCTCCAGGCCTACTCCCAGGCATACGGCAGCCGAGCTTATCAGAGCGCCCGCGGATAGGTATGCTTTTAATTTATTTGCACTTTCATTATAAAACCTGGTTATTCGATATGTGATCAACATGTGTTTATCACAGTTTGACACAGAGGGGAGACTAGCCATGGTACAGGGACTCCTCGATTCCACGATCCGACAGCGCGAGGACCTCCAGCATACCGTCGATGAGCTGGTAAGAACTTGTAATTTTCAGAATGATTTGGATTTGAATTTCAATTAATGGTAGTGCTTTCTTTTCAGTGCAAGGAGCTGGAGGCAGTTTGATCCTCGCACGGCGCGTCATCCTCTACTCAGCCCGTCTGTGACCACACCGAGCTAGAGAGCCAGCTCGCCAGTGCAGTGGCTCGGGCGGAGGCAGCCGAGGCCTCCCTTCAGGAGAGAGTAAGCAACATGTTCTTTTAATCTTAGTCTTGGAGTTTTATCAATTATCAATTATTGATCAAGATTTTGGATGCAGGAACAGGAGCTGCGCGTGGCAGAAGCAGAGCTGAGGCGCCGAGATGCAGAGGAGCTTCCTCGAGATGTGGCCGAGCTGCGCCTTCTCCTCGGGGTGGAGAGGAGTGAGCGGCAGAGAGAGAGGGAGAGATGGGAGAAAGAGAGAGTGGAGCGGGAGCTAGAGAGAGTGGAGCTACGTACTCGATTAGGGATCACCGAGCAGCGGGCGAAGGATGCGTAGGATCGCTACCGGCGTGGGCGTGAGCGGGCCCAGCGCGAGGGATACTCCCGAGCTTACTCGAGCACGGATTACTTAGTTACCTCCTCTGAGCACCAGAGGAGGGAAGATGCTGAGAGGGGAGCACATGGTGACAGGGTTTCAGCTTCCCGGGTGCAGATGGCTCCTCCTAGGCCTTCGCGGGGAGGACAGGAGGAGGCTGAGAGTTCACGTAGAGGGGGAGACCAGGAGGGTCGAGGGGAGAGCTGAGAGTTTGTTGTATCCATCTCATTTTGTACTCTTGTGATATGTTATAGTGGAATGAGACAGTTCTTGGTACTTGTTGCAGCTTGTGTGATTGCTTTTCATTTTGCGTGCCTCTTCAAAAGGATGCCATCAGAAATAGAATAATTTTTTTTAGAATTTTCAAAAATATGCAAATTTTTATGAGTTTTGAAAATATTTGAATTTTTATGTGGATTTTGAAAAAATATTTGAAGATTTTTTTTTTTGCAATGTTTAATTTTTTTGGAATTTTTGGCAATATTCAAATTTCTTTGGAATTTTGGTTTAGACATTGCTAATGCAGTATCAATGGATGTTTCAAACCACTGGCTAGGGGTTCTTGTTCCTTCCCCTTTTGCTTAAAACTGCCCACAGCTGGGCGTGCATTGAAGGGTGGCGCCCTATAACTGACTGCTCTTAATTAACGGTGCCCCTACCAAGGCCATACCCGAGAAACATTCGATCTTAGAGGGAGGAGAGAAGAATAATTGGAGATAAACTTTATGCAGGATGGGAGATGTCGGGACTTGAATTCCTTCCAAGGTGTTTCCCCTCAAAGAGGTAGTCTGTTGTGTCGGGACTTTGTGCCTTTGATTTTTAGACCCTTGACATGCATACGACCAGGGTTTTCCCTGCGTGGACTTTGCCACTCTTGTCATGCCATAATTCATAATTTTACTTTTATCTAAATTTTGACTTGATTTTCATAATAGCCCTTTTGGCGAGATATATATCATGAAAACTTATATGAAAACTCATATTGATTTTGGGTCAAGACTACCCCTATTTGAGACTCCTCTCGTATTGGGGATTACCGAAGTTGGTCATCTCATCCGTCAGCCTCTTGCCCCTGCATTCGACCGAGTAAAGAAGAGGAAAGACTTTCAGATATACTCATGGCATGGCCAAAGTAGCAACGGTGTTCTATTAAAGGAGCTGACTAAGGACGCCGTGAAGTGTGTGGAATGCCCAGCTAAGGGTTGTTCTTTATAAGCGGGGAGAGAATATCGAATTCCCAGCGCGGGGTTCTTATTACCAAAGGTGCTGCAAAAGCAAGCCTAAAGACTCTTTTGAGAATGATTTAATTAAACAAAAGCCTAAGATAAAGGTCTAAAACACCACTTTTAATCTTGTTAAGAAGCACTTCATTTTGAAAATCATGTGTGAAGTAATGAGGTAATGATATCATAAAAAATGCGTACTTACGCCAATATGTTACCTTGCAACCTTTGTAGAAGCAGCTGTTAGAGGTGAGACTGAGTGTCGTGGGATAGTCTTCTTTTACAGTCAAAAGGATTGGAAGCAAAGGGTTTGAAAGTGGCTTAACAAGAAGGAGTGGTGTCAAGACCAGACTCAGACGAATAAGGAAAAAAGGAAGAGAGGCGAGGGCTAGAACTCCCTCACTAAGGTGTGGAGACCCTGATCACATGAAAGGTCTACAGAAGAAGCTAAGAATTAGAAGGAGGAGTGAGGACTAAAGCCTCGAAAGCAGTGGGAGAAAAGGCAGATGCCCAAGGCAGTGGATGTGGAAGAAGTTGGGTCGGACCCATGATCAGGAGGAATTAGAAAATGAAATTGGTAGATGGAAAGAGGCGGATCCGGAGGGTCCGGAGGTTGTGGAGTAGCATCCTGATAGGAGGAATCAGAATCTGGAGGCTCCGGAGGGATAAGATATCGAGGGACGCGGTGCCCTGGGAAGAAATATGGAAAAAGATGATGGAAGAGGAGGAAGAAAATGAAGGACGTGATATCCCGGAGAAGCAGAAAGATGAATCGGAAGAAAGATGGAGGGTCCGGAGGTTCCGGAGGAAGCAAATGGAAAGGGGCGTCATGCCCTGGAAAAAGATAGAAAGAATAAGATGGAGAATCTGGAGGTTCCGGAGGGATGAAATCAAAAAGGGCGTCATGCTCTAAAAGGAGGGGTAAAACACCTGGAGGTGCCAGGGAAATAGCGGAAAGGGGAATGCGATGCCCTGGGGGAAGAGAAAGATCCGGAGGTTCCGGAGGAAGAAGAAGGAAAGGGGCGCAATGCCCAAGGGATAAGGAGAGGGGTGAAAGATCCGGAGGTTCCGGAGGTTTTGGAGGAATGAGATGCCGAGGGACGCGGTGCCCAAGGATGAGTGGATGAAAAGGATCAGGAGGGTCCAGAGGTTCCGGAGGGATGGAATGCCGAGGGACGCGGTGCCCGGGGAAGAATGGATGAAAAGGATCAGGAGGGTCCGGCGGTTCCGGAGGGATGAAATTAGGAAGGGCGTCATGCCCTAAAAGGAGGGGTAAAACACCTGGAGGTGCCAGGGAAATAGCAGAAAGGGGAACGCGATGCCCTGGGGGAAGAGAAAGATCCAGAGGTTCTGGAGGAATGAGATGGAAAGGGGCACGATGCCCAAGAAGGAAGTCCGGAAATTCCGGGAGAATGAGATGAAAGAGGGCGCGATGCCCTAGCAGGATAAAGGAGAAATCCGGAGGGTCCGGGTGCAGGAGTTGGAAAGGGGCGCGATGCCCTGAGAAGAGATTGGAAAGGGGACAATGCCCGAGCAATGAAGATGAATAGGATGGGAAATGCGAGATATCCGGAGGTGCCGAAAGGCGGGGAAGATACGGGTCCGGAAACCCGGGAAAGAAGAAGTGCAATTGCATGCAATAGGATGGATGCGATGAATGCAGTGAATGCGTGAATGCAATGAGATGCAAAGAACATGAAGAATGTGAAGGGCGAGAGGATGAGATCCTTCTCCTTACCCCTGGAGTGGCCCATGAAGAATCGGTGACAGAGGAGAATATGGGTGGAGTTGAATGGAAGGTGGATAAAAGAGTGGAAGGCCCCTTAGCACCAAGATAACTGCCCTTCCACGGCAGTGAAAGTGTATAGCCAATCGGCCCAAAGAAAGAAGCTTCAATAATAAATGACAACCCTCTTGAAGAGTGGAGAGTAATAATGTGAGGGAGTTGGGAAGTTGGGATAGAAAGTCTCGTGTTGCCCAAGGATTGCGGCATATAAAGAGTGTTGAACAAAATGGTCTTTTGCCCCTTGTATGGAAGAATGAGTTCAAGCTTCGGAAGTTGGGACAAGGGGTGCCCTGCCCGGCCCTTACGCAGCATCAATGCTTGACATTCTCTGAGCAATGGCGGCGACTTGCCCTTTTCAATCGTTCTTGGCACAATAACTCGGATTGGCATCCGGCAAATAAACTCTTGCATCTTGAATAGCGCAGCCATGGCCAAATCTTTCTTGCCCGGCTCCGGATTATCTTCGGCACAAGTGCTTGTAGAAAGCCTCCCATTCTGAGTGGTAGGGGAAGGTGAAGCGGAGGCGGAAGGCTTCGTGGATGGTGATGGTGTAATGGAAAGTGTTGGAGAAAGGATGAGTGGAAGTGGAGGTTCAAACACGTCGAACTTCCCCTCTTGCTCGGAAGCAATTGGGGTTGGCTCGAGTGCAAAAAAGGGTGTATCCTGCTCAGGACTAGCCACGGGTAAGGGTGAAGGGTTAGGTAGTGGAGTAGGGGCTAAAGGGATAATGGGGGGCTGAGGTGGTGATAATGGTAGGTTAATTGGGGAAGGTTTAATGGAGGGCTCGATGGAAGCCGATGGTATGGAGGCTAATGGCTTAATGGGTGGAGGTTTAGTAGAAGGCTCGGGGGAGGCTGGTGGAGGTGTAATTGGTGGAGGTTTGGTGTGGAGAAAACGCCGGACGGGGCGAGCGGTGTTAGGAGTGGGAGGAGACTCAAGATGCGCCGGCGCGGGTGATTGGAGTATCGACCCATCGTCGTAACACCAAGAGGTCTCGGAAACGGGGGTTGGATTGGGGACGATGGCTTTGTCCTGAGCAGGGGGTTCATCAAATGATAGTGGGGGAAGCGGGAAGCGAAGGAAACTCGGAAGGGGTGCCTGCAAAGCTTCATCGTATGTTGCCTCGAATTCTTCAACTGCCGGTTCTTCATCATCAAACTCAAGTGGACACCGTAATGGAGGCGTATATGTGGATGGAGGAGTGTAATGGTGTTGCATATGTGAAGGTGGAAGGTCATATGAATGAAGTGTGCGGACGGGTGGAGGGCGGACGGTGTCCACTTGAGCGTTGAAATCTGCCGACTCTTGCTTGCTTGAACTGCCGATACCACAGTCATCCATCCTATCTTTCCAATCTTTCTCCATTTTTGTAATATCTTTCAGGGCCGCATGAAGGGGATTGATTGGAGTAGGAGGAGCGGGCCGTGGGCTCGTAACCCTCTTTAATTGTTCCTCCATTAAAATGACTTTATCAAGAAGAGTTTGTTGGAGGGGTGTGACTTGAGCAACCAAGGGTTGGCGAGGCCTTGAAGGAGGGGTGGCATAAAAATGCCGTGGAGGGGAATTAATGGGCCGACCCGCAGAAGAACCCGGATGGGCCGGATTGCAAGGAATAAATGGGCCTTGGGGCCGTGGTGGAGGAGGAATAGAAGGAGGCGGACGTCGGACCACCCGAGGAGGAGGGTGAATAGAAGGAGATGGGTGATGGGCCTCCCAATTAGGAACATGAGTAGGAGAGGGAGGTGGGTGATGGGCCACCCGTATAGGATTGGAAGGAGGATGAGAAGAATGCGATGAGTGAGATGTACCCTCAATAGCGGCCTTAAGGGCTTGGATCTGTTGAGGGGTGAGATGATCTAATGCATGAATGATTTGGGAAACCTTCTCATCGTTGGGAGGAGACAGTCCCGAAGGAGTAGGGGCTCACGATTGAACCGAGGGACCATGAGATTGGATATTGCCCATGGGCCGGGCATGACCATAAGAATGAGGATGTGGTCCCTTGAAGATACGGCGAGAATTTTGATGAACATGTTGAGATTGAAGATTATAAGATGTGCATGGTTGTGCATCCTCATGAATTGGATTAAACATGTTGATTTTCTTATCATGGTAAGCCATTATGCAATCAATGTTCAAGATAATAATTTACAAAGAAGCACACAAGTTGGAATGGTTACCGTTTGATCTTAATTTGTTTTGAACCTTGGTGATTTAATGAATTTTATGCAAATTGGTGTGATTCACACAAGGGATGAACCTAGTTTTAATGTGGGTTCACTTTGGTGCCAACTAGGAACACTCTCTCACCGTGTATAGGCCAACTAAACCCGGGTCTCCAAAAGGGTACAACCTGCCCGGCGTCCGTGAGGGAATCCACGGATGCGGGGACTTACGGAGGCTTGGTTTAGGAATTTCCAATCCAAAGAGACGGAATGCTCAATGGAGGGTCCTTCCTTCACCAAGAGGGTGTGTGGAATCCTAGTGTAGAGAGAGGAGGTCTCTCAAACCGAATGCAAAGATGAATGCCATGCTATGCAAGAACATCTAAACTAGAACTGACAAATAAAACAAAAATATGTAAGTACACAGCAAGAAATATACAAGATGCCACCAGAGATGAACCCCAACAGAAGGTGTTCCTGAGAATACCCTCAGGTGATGGACGCGCTATATTTCCACAGCGCGATCTACAGAAAGCGCTATGGACACATAGCGCGATAATCGACAGCGGGGAAGGGCTCAAAAATCAAATAAACACACACACTGATGTAATGACAAGCAGGCAACTAGAAGCACGAACGTGGTAGCACAAAGTGTCCCACCGTGATCGCCAATTTGTAGATTATAAAATTATGATAACCCCCAAATTTGATAAAAGATGGTGATATTTGGACAATATATAGCACTCAATTAATGACACAAATAGGAGGAAATCACATGCAATAATTAAGATCCGTGATCGCCACTAAGGCCAATAACACGCCAAATAATAAAATATTAAGATAGGGGGGCATGCTACATACCTTAGAATTCATGAGGGCCAGCTGTGGGCCTGGAGATTAACGCGCTATATCGTCCCAGCGTGTTCTTCAGGTCGCGCTATCTTCGTATAGCGCGATATCAGACAGGTAGCGGGGTTTATTTAGATTCGTTCCTTCCTTGCTCCAAGGCTGGCCAAGGTGCAAGGGCTCCATGTATCAATCTTCTAGTGCCTGCAAACAATCATAAACAACAAACAAAAAGCCCATTAGATCGAGATTTAAGTAGAATCTGCCCTATTCTTAATCAAAAGCATGCAAACAAGGGGGGCTCGATTACCTAGGGGTTTGGTGGTTTTTAAACCCCTATGGAAGGGCAAAAGATAGGTGTGATGTGTGTGAATGCATGTATTTTGTAAAAGGAGTGTTTTGAAACCAGGATGCAATGCTATGCAAAGATTAAAAATCCAGATATTGGGGAAAAGAAAGATGAAAGAGGAAGAATACAAGAAAAAGCCCTAAATACTCCCTTGAATGTGCGAGGAGCGAGGATTTGTTGATTGTGCATGAAGTACTTCCTCCTCCTCGTCAATAACTCGAGTTGCATCCTCATCAAACGACGGCCAAAGGGTTCAATTTATAGGAAGAAGATGAAGAAGAAACCCTAGGTCGGAGTTTGATTCAATTCAAAGATTTGGCGGCTCAAATCGAGGTAATCCTGCCGATTAATGAGGGGGAAAGACTCCTGATAGGTTTAGAAACCTTCCTGGATAAGAAACACAGTCAGCAACTTACCCAATAAGGCCTCTGAATCGAAAGAAGGGAGCCCGGCCTGGAGAGGGACTCTGCCTGCTAACGCGCTACATAACCATAGCGCGTTCTTGAAGAACGCGCTATGACGATATAGCGCGACAAGTAAAGGCCCATTAAAAGATGTAAAAACGGAGAAAAATCCATTGGGTAGTCATTTAATCAAATGTTGAATGAGAATAACACCCAAAGTGGATGTCATAATGATCAAATGTCAAGAAATAACAACTGCTCAAAGGATAATTTCACAACGCGCTATGAACAAGAAAACGATGAAAACGAATAGCGCGGGAATGCCAAACTCGAGACGAGATCCAAGGTATGAAATTGAAACGTTGGGCCAAGAAGGGGAGGAAATCCCAGAACATCAACCAAATGAGGATCAATTGGGGCATCAACTAGGAAAACAAAGAAAATGCTCAATTTATCGGCCAAAATTGGGTGTCTACAGCGCTTAAGAACGGGATGCGGGGAACTTGTGAAATCAAACCTCTTCTCCTCCTAGCCGGCTAGATGAAGAAGGCCTCACGTTGTGTTCATGCACTCCTGCAAAACAAAGACAAAACAAGGATAAAAAACCCATTAGAACATGCATGTATAGTATTAATCTCAGAGTGATAAAATAGGGGTAGAAATTAAGGGAGAACACACCGGGGGAAGGTTTTTAACCCCTGTGGAAGGGTGGAAATAATAGGTGTGTGTATTGTGCATGCATGAGATTTGAAATCACGAGATTTGATTGAGAGAATAGAGATAAAATAATGATGCAAAACGTGCAAAAGTGCATGTGTAGTAGAAAGTGCAGAAAATTGTGATGATTTGTGATTTTGAGAGGAGGAGAACTAAGAATATAGACCATCAAATTAAGCTCAGAAAGATGGAATGAAAAGCAAATACTTCCCTTTTCAAGGTAGGGTCGAAGTTATGAGTTGGAGTTGCAGCATGGCTTCACCCCACGTCCGGAAAGAACCCTCCTCTGCAACTGCGAACTGGGCAGTTTTTATAGAGGTTGTAAAAAACCCAGAAAGTTCTCCCAAGATTTTAGAGGATAGAGTCCACCAAAATTCATGTTCTATGGATCAATCTCGAGATAATACAAATGATAAGAGGTAGGAACAAGTGGGACTCAATTTGGTGGAAGGATTTGGAAGATATGGCTTCCAGAAGGGAGCCCCAGAGCTTAATCTGCAGAGTTTGTATTGAACTAGGACGTATAAAGCCCCAACTTTCATCCGCGTTTTTGAGCAAGATAGCCAATGAAAATCTGAGATCTATAGACCAAATTAAAGATAATATAAAGGATAAACCATAGGAACAAACGACGCTCAATTCGGAGTAGAATTCGAGAAGTTATGGGCTCTGCAAGAGGGCCATGGCACACAGAAACGGAGCAGAGTCCAGCATGAATTGGACTCTCGGTGTCATTTGGCAGTCTATCGTAAGACCGTCAGAGTGATGTAACAGCCTAGGGTAGCTCCGTTACGCTCTGGGGCTCGAACAGGGCGATTTCAGGCAAGTTTGGGTGTAACGGTCTATTAATAGACCGTCACTTGGGCTCTGGTGGTCTTACGATAGACCGTCACATGGGCTGTGACGCTCCACTAGTAGACCTTCACATGGCTCTGACGCTCCACTACTAGACCTTCACACCGATGAAGGAACATTTTAGACAGATTACGCGCGACTTTAGAAATTGAAGCGTATCTCTCAAAGGGTGCAGAACTAGCGAAAGTGGTAGAAGAAGAAATTGTAGATAATGGAAAGAGGAACAACTTTCATGAAGAGAGTAAGTTGAGAAAATGATCAAAAGAGGGAGAAAGTGGGGCTAGAACAGAGAGAAAGAATTCTAGGATGCAGGTGAACAGCACACCGGAAAAATGCAAATAACTTGAAATTGGTGGAGAACTGACCCATGGCGTAGAAGAAGAAATTGTAGATCGTTGAAAGATGAACAACTTTGGTGAAGACAACGTTTTGAATAGAGGAATAGAAGGAGATGAAAAGGATCACTTTCAGGACTATGCAGCAAGAGAGAGCCGAATGCTTGAAGGAAGCCGGCCTAAATGGGCCGTAAGTCGACTTGGAACTTAGAAGTTGATAATATAAGCTCCAGGGCTCTAAGAAATCATGATCTCCAAGATTCAAAGGAGTGGAAACAGTAAAAATGGGTTCGAAATCCATCCAAGGAAGGTTCTAAAATAATGGGTAATTCGGGACATCAAAATGATGAATAAGAGAAATGACGCAACTTGTAGGCTAAAACGGGTGTCAACAGAGAGATCGAGCGACACGTGGATAGAAGGAGTTCCACGAGTGCGAGTGCGCAGGCGATTGTGGGAATCATGTAATGGACGTCTTTCCCCACCGATCGCAAGCAATCGGTGTTTATTTACATCGGATTGAATCCGAACACCTTCGTTCTATGCTAAAGAGAAGTCTGTATGGGTCTGAAGTCATGGGTAGAGGGCCGGGAGCATTCCGCAGCTATGGGTGCGCTTTCGACTGGGAGGTGTTTGCTGGGATCAGGGATATTTGACACACGTGTTGGGTGGTGCAGGTAGAAAGCTGGGGCCCGCGTACGGGTGCTTGTATTCAACTGGTTTGATGTTGTATAAGAGTCACACGGGCTTTACAAATGGGCCGAGGGGGCCGAAGTACAATGGGCGCAATCCGCGGGACAATTCTGACACGTGGGTCGGTCCTCGAGTCAATGCGTAATAAGGCGGATATCCGCGTGTTTTACAGAGGCTCTCCTCGAGGAGCGAGGGGTTGGCCCGGGTCGTCGAGGAAGGGCTAGACTGGATGGCAGGGACGGACTGTAACGGGCGCCTGAGGGAGACCGGACGCGGCTCGAGAATTAGCGGTCGGGTACGGGTCCCGGAGGGTGAGCGTCATCATGCTGGGGAGTCGAGGCCAGTCTCGGGAATATCACTCCCGGACCAGTGGTCCGGCTAACTTGAGCCATCAGTCCGAGTGGTCGACGGCCAGCTCAAGACGCGCGGTAGGCACGCAGTTCCATGATGGAAGTGGGTGCGACATCATGGCGTATGCGTAGCCACCGTGGGTTGTCATATGCGGGCGGACCCGAGATGCGGGTATGTTTGCTGTTGTCATAACGCCTTACGTGCGACGGGAGTGGACCTATGTGCGATGGCTTGACGCCACGTGAGGGGAGTACGTGTGATATACCCTCGGCGTGTACAAGCCGATCAACAAGCCAACCACGCGCGAACTTAGCTCCTCGCGTCCTCGACTGTAACACCCCAGTCAAATAATAAGGGATAAAA
Organism: Amorphophallus konjac; assembly: GCA_022559845.1. Taxonomy (NCBI): domain Eukaryota; kingdom Viridiplantae; phylum Streptophyta; class Magnoliopsida; order Alismatales; family Araceae; genus Amorphophallus; species Amorphophallus konjac. The sequence continues at coordinate 483,365,300 of CM040122.1, forward strand.
ATTAAAATAGAATATATATATTGGAATAAAAATGAGGGAAAAGAAATATATGAAAAACGTGTAGTGAATTAAGTTATGAAATCGCCTCAATTTCTTAATCTCTTGCGAATAATTAAAAATGAATAAAAGAAAAGAAAAATAAAATTTTCAAGAATTGAATGAATGGTTGAATTGTAATTGACATAAGAGTGAGGCCTATTTACTGAAGGGGTAAAATAGCTATTTTCTTAATTAAAGATTTTAATAATGTTCCTTAAATTAAATAATGTTATAATAATTAATTGGTTTTAAAAATGACCAAACTATATAAATGAAAAGGAATAATTATTTTCCTACAAATACCATAAAAGAAATTTTATATTTTGAGCTCAATCAAATTTCCACGGTAATATGAAATTAACATATTAGATTAATCGGTTTTTCACCCTTAGGTCAAATCTCGACCAATTTATAAAAATATAAAAAAATCGTATTATTGTAGGAAATGGTATGCTTAACAACTTTGACAACTGGGCCGACCTCAAATAAAATCAAACTAAGCCCGAATTAAGATTTTTAAGCAAAACTCGCAGTTTTTGATAGTTCAACCTAGTTCGATCCAATTCGAGCTCAATTCTAGACCATTCGAGCCCAAATCGGATCCAATTGATAGGCCCATCTTTGAATCCCATTTTCTCTCTCTAATCCATCGAAAACCCTAACCCTAGCTGCTGAATTTCGGTGGATAACCCATCGATTTGATCAGGCGCGATAATCGCGCGGCGCTATCTTTCCGTCGATCTCCAAGCCCCTTCACGCCTCTTCCTTTGACCCCACCTCTATAAATCAATGCCTAATACTCTCATAGACCCTATTTGGCCGCTGCAGCTGCTGACGTGAGCGATCGAGGGCGTAGGACGGTGAAGAACATCGAGGGTTCACATTAGGGTTTGGCGCGTCATCTTCCTTTCGATCCAATTAAGGTAGGTTTTTCTCGAGCCAAACTTTAATTAAAGCATGCTAGCTTGATCGTCTTCGTGTCCTCTTCATTTTGATGTCAAAAGCCCTAATTTTAGTTTAGTATAGCGATCGTATTTCAGTTTTGAACCGAGGCATGTCATGTTAGGGCACCGTCCATGTTAGTTCCACTTATATCGAGATGATGTTAGGATTGACAGGCTAAAATTCTAATTAATCATTGAATCATGTTCAAATTTTTCTTATCTTTCTATTGACACTGATTTGCCCAATTTTGGTTCACCATACTGCACGAATTTTTGAGATACAAGTAAGGTGTGTCGAGACTCGCCGGATGCCAAGGCGGGGACCTGGTAGTGGCCCTACCAGTGACCGCCGCTTGGCTTAGCGATCGCCCGACAAACCGTTTGGTTTCTTGTTGAGGGTTATGCTAGGCTTAGCGGCCGCCCGACAGATCGCCGCTGGGCCTAGCGGCCGCCTAATAGATCACAAGGCTCCTGTTTTGCATTTTTGCTCTAGCGGTCGTAAGTTGACCGCTAATAGAGGGTAGCGGTCTTCTCCTTGACCGTCTTAGGCTTATGGCGGTCCTCTTAGCGACCGTTTTTATCCCTATTTCAGTGCAAATGTTGATCATTTTTTGGCGTGTTATGTTCTATCATTCCTTGTGTAACAGCATGACATTAAGGCTAATTACGTTGTATAAACGCACTAATAATTAGGGCTCATGAAACATTTGATCTAAGTCTAATTCTCTTCCTTATAATTGTCCCTTCATGATCATCATTCATTTGTTATAAAAAGGATTGGAAAGAGAGTAGAAAAACATGATTGGTTAATCAAATAGTTCATAAATTCTATTTCTGCTATGTATAGTTTAGAGCTTGCTGGAAGGTTGTGCCACTCCGGTGGTGTCGACTGGACCGATTACTCTTGTTTTCCTCGTTTCACACCTTAATTCTTATGATAGTCGGGACTCTCTGCCGGATATTCCTTCTGTGACGCCCCGACTCGTAAACCCGGTCCAGTCGTAAAGACTCACGTCGGATTTCGATCGGAACGTCACAGTGGGACAACCCAAACGGTACCTTATGGTTGAGAATTTCACATAAACACTGAGATATTATTGCATTGGAAATAAAATTTTTCGAATCATCAGCTTACATTCAAATGTCTTCATCCACATAAAATCGAAATAGAAAGTAATAACTTAACAAGTCATTTATTACATAACCAAATTTCACACACAATTTGTTTTCTTCTAACATAACTACCTAAGGTAATGATACGAAGTAAATCGAAGCCGCAGTCAAAACTCTGCGAGATCACTCCTCGCTTTCTTCTACCGCTTCTTCTGAAAATGTTCAACGGGGTGAGTCTACGAATAGACCCAGTAAGAGACTAGCATAGTCCCCAGTCATAACATGTAAAAATATATCCAAAGTGATTTACGACATTTCATTTTACAAATCATTTTTAGGCATAATTTCAATTAGATACATATGAGATTAATAAATTTAACTCAATTTCAATTTTTACGATCATAAGTCATGCTATTAACAATTTACAAATAAAACATGTACATTAAAACTTTATTCTATCAATGACAAAGTAAATAAGAATTCATCATTTGTAAATATTAACGGATGATTCCAGTACTAGGCGGAGTATAGCCTCACGCATAATGAAAGGATCCATACAAACATAATCTGCCCTTTTCCAAATCACCATTTGATATACCGGAGGTTCATTAACAGTAAACATTTACAGTGTAATAACAGTAAAATGTAATAACAATTCAGTAGGCAATAACACTAGTTTCAATATCAGTTCAATGAACAGTAACAGTAGTTTCAATATCGATTCAGTGAACAATGATAGCAGTTCCAATATCAATTCAGTGAACAGTAATAGTCGTATTAATATCGACTCAGTGAACAGTAGCAGTAGTTCAGTATCAATTCAGTAGGTAGTAACAGTCGTTCAATTTCAGTTCAATAAACAGTAACAGTGGTATAAGTAGCCAGACACAGTGTCCAAACCACCAATAAAAGGACAATTAGTCAGTACTCGATCACCTAAGTAAATAGTGATGAGTCTTGGTTACTGCGCAGAACCGGGAGAAGTCCTCTCCACCTTAACCAGTGGTACTTGTCCACCTCCAGGATTTTAATCTCTATTACCCTCGGGGTCAGTACAGTGTGAACCTCCCCATAGGGATATTTCTATGGCTTGATTCCAGTCTCCCCCTATGGTGGTAGTGTCCATTTGACAGTAATAATAATACGGTAAATATATATATGACTTATAGAAAATGGACACATGTCACTCAAAAATTATGCTGTGAACATTGAGTATGAAATATGTCATTTCTGAAAATCTTTTTTTTTATTTCTGAAATTCCCAATTTATTTAAATATAATGATATATATATATATATATATATCAAAAAATTTTAATTCTATTTACAGAGGTCATAATGCAGTGAAATTTCAGAAAATCAATACGTTTACATGAAGGATAAATACAGAAATTTTCCATCATCTTTCAGACAGTATTTATACTTTTCCCATAATTAGTTATACACCATTTATACATCAAAAATTTCTAATTTTGTTCTCATGGTTCAGAATACATTTAAATTACAGAGAACCAATAAATTTACAGGAAGAATCCAAACATAATTTTTTTATCAATTTTAAGACAGTAATTATAATTTTTTCAGAATTATTTGTATTTCAACATGTATCATAAATTGACTAAATTAAGCTACCATATTCTGAAAATCACTTAACCTTTTTTACATATCACATTTATATGTAATGTTACACAGAAATTTTTTCATAATTTTTCATGGAAGGATTCAGATTTTTTCAGAATTATATAAATTTTCTTATGTATGGAAAATTAACTAAATTTATCCACAGCATTTTAAAAATCACCATAATTTGTAAAACCATCATTCATAACATAAATATTATTTTTGAAACTTTTTATTATTTTTCACACTATATTACCATTTTTCACACTGTATTACTATCTTTCACACTAAGTAAGAAAAATATATCATGAATAATAAATTAACTAAATATATCCAAAATCATCAGATAATTTCTAAAAATTTACAGAACATTGTTCCAGACAGAAGTATCATATCTACGAAATTTCATCATTTTTAATTCAGTATGTCTAATTTCTAAAATTTTATATCAGTTTCTAAAATTTACAATAATAAATAATAATAGCTTTTAAATAGATAAAATTATCCAGAATGTTTACAATGACTAAAATATATTGAGAATTAACTTATTAATACCATATATCAGTTCTGTAATTTTCTCAAGATTTTTCATAGAATATTTATATTTATTCAATTTTCTAATTATTTGTTTAAACATTGATAATTATACCAGTAGAGATTCCCTTATCAAAATAAGATGAAATTTCCATCAATGAGTACTAACATGCATTTAAGTCTTATGATAAAGTTTCAAGATTTTTAATATAGTATTTCTATTTATTCCATCATTTTATACTTCTAATAAAGTATCAAAAATTATGTAATTTCACTTACAGACATATATAATCATTGACATTTTCAGAATACAACACACTCAACTTAAGAATCATTCTGTGAAATTCTAAGATTTTTATGAACATGATTTCTAATTTCTATAATTTCTATATAATTATTTATTCATTTTAGCATGTATAAAAATTCATTAACATAAATATCGTGATACAAAAATAATGAAATTTTTTTCTACACATGGGTTTTACAGTAAGATGCATTCTTACAATTTATAGTGATTTTATATCACCTCTTTAGCTTTTTAGTGTAATTAAACACCTTCAAGATAATATTAAAATATTTGTAAACGTACAAATAATTTGAATCAGAGATGGTAATTTTTGCAGAGAGCTTAAAACATCAAATCTCATGATTCTGAAAACTTTCTCAATTTATCATACACCGTTGCTAATTATGATGTATTAATCACCTAATTTTTATCCTTAATCACGTGCCTTAACACTAATGATCTCATGGAATTCGACTAATCTATGATCACAAATGGTGAAATAAGGGTCTCTGCATTTAACTATCATTTCAGATGCTCATTAACACATCTTAAATTAGCTTAAACATGCTAATCTATGCTAATTAAGGGAATAAATGCTAAATCACTTACCTTAATGATGCTTTAACACCTTCTTAATCAGCCCTCAGCCCCTTCCTTCTGCACTTCTCGTACTCAGCCAGCAAGAGGAGCAAATGAAGCTCCCTTGAAGACTATTTATAGGGGTTTTGGCCTAAGTAAATCTTAACCCTTCATTTAATCAAGGGTGGAGATTCGATCCTTATTTTAATATTATTTAATAAAAATTTGACCTTCAAACCTCCACCAACTCCACTCAGCCTAATCTTTTGACTAACCCTCATTTTTCTGTATATATATATATAAGACATGTGGATTTTGACTTTAAGAAGAACTTAAGGTTTTGATTAGAATAAATTCACCAAAAAAAAATTTAAAAAAAAAATCACTGCCGCAATTCGCGACCGAAAGGGGCGGGCGGCACCCGCCCGCTCCCGCGCGTGGGCGCGGGTGGGCGGCGCCCTGCCGATCCATTTTTTAATTGTTTAATTTTTTTCATTTTTATCCTTCTAATATTTTTTTTTAATGTTTGTGACCTTTTCTTTTATTTAACTCCTTTCTTATTTTTATTTTAAACAATTAGCCCCCAACTATTTTTGTAAACTTTTGATTATTATTATTATTTTTCTTTACTTTCTTTAAACTTTTAAACTTCTCTTTTTTTAGACTATAATAAATATAATATAACTAATAGTTTAAACAATTAGGCATACATAATTTTTTTAAATACCAAATAAAATGTTATAAAATCATAGGACATTACACCTTCCGTCAGATTAGGACCGATATTACGAGACCTCCGTAAGTCCCCGCGAGTCTGGGATTCCCACTAGGACATTGGGCGGGTTGTACCCTCAAAACTTGAACCCATCGACTTGATCGAATCGCGTGTTTCTACCGCACAAAATCGGGACTATTCTGTTTATTGTGGCCCTTCTGGGACCGCTACTGTATGTTAGCGGCCATAGGGTGACCGTTTCTCTGTTTCTGTTCTGGCCTGTGTGCCATGTTTGCCGGTCGATTTCCTTTGATTTCTAATTGACCTAGCTTTGTGAGAGTCGACCTAAAGCCCCTTGTATGATATGGGATGTGTGGGTTGGACCCCAGTTTGGTCCCACCATGTCTCAGGCCGACCTAGGGCCCGGTAAGTCGACTGCTTGTCAGTGCTGTACCTAACTTAGTTGTGGCCTTCCTTGGACCGCAATTCTTGTTAGCAGCCCATTAAGGACCGTCTCTGCTGTTAGCAACCGTTTTCTCCAGTCTAACCGGACTTCATCCTTTGGCCCAGTAAAACTATTCTAGCGGTCTAGTATAGATTGTTTTTCATGCTATTGCGGCTGTACCTTGACCGCCTCTTAGCCAGTTTTCCGGATTTATTAGTTTCATGGTTTTATTGCATGTTATTCCCTTTAGCCTCTCCATGCTATTCTATCTCGAGAATGTGACCTTTGATGGGTCTACATCGTAATCCTTTCCTTGAAGGCCATTCCCTATAATGATTTATATGTATATTCTTCTAGTGGAAGAGCTTATTCTTGTAAATCCTTCAAGAAATCCAACTTCCTACATGTATCGTCTTTGCTACATAGCTTGACCTTGGAACTCTTGGCCATTAAATATTGTGGATGTCTAGATTTCGTGGGATCTTGGATCCAACCAATCAATGCCAAGGCAATCATTTTAAAGGGCCAAGTCTGGTCCTGGGAGGAACACCCGAAAAGTACTTGTACCTCGGGGAGGTGTAATGACTAAGTGTGACATTGCACCGAGTACTATCTAGCGTGTGAGTCTATGACATTCCACATTCTCGTGAAACTTGTTATGCATGCTTGAAACGTGAAGTACTTGCTTGCGTGACTTGACTCGACTTGACTTGATATATGGCCACTCACATGAAGCTCTAGTTACTTGCTCTTGCTATCTTGACTTACAATGTCTCAAATCTTATATCATGTCAATTATCTTGTGATCATGCTATTTATTTAGTCCGCTTAATTATATTTTTACGCATCATTCGTGCATATTCATGAAATGACGAATTACTTAAATTTTTCTGGCAGGACGGACTAGAGATCAAATGCTATTGGGCTGGCAAGACGGGCCCTCCCAACTAGGATCTAGATCAAAAGGTTGCATGTGAGTACAAATGTAAACTGTGTAACATTGGATGCCATTTTTCTGATATTTTCATCGGAATCCATAATTATATTGCAAATCTAGTGCATGCACGTGATATTAATTTCCAGCAAACTTGGGCTGAATTCATGAAGATACACGAGCTATGTGGGTTCTTACACTGCCAGTGTTTTCTTAATAGCATGTTGAATACTATTTTTCTTGATGCCTGTATCTTTGAAGGTAATGTCGAAATCCTGCCTAATATTTTTCTCGTGGACAATTGCTTTCACTAAATGTCATGATCATTGGAAGCGCGCGCGCGCGCACACACACACACATACACATGCATACATGCACGTGCGCATGCCACACACACACACACACAGAGAGAGAGAGAGAGAGAGAGAGAGAGAGAGAGAGAGAGAGAGAGAGAGAGAGAGAGAGAGAGAGAGAGAGAGAGATTGGTCTCATTTGTTTTCCGATGAGACTAATTTTCAAGATATTTATATTTATATAATAGTAGATCAATGGATAATTGGCAATAGGGAAACGAACATACTATGTATAAGAGTGAGTTGATAGATTGCTTAAGACGTGTTTGGAAAAGATGTAGGAGAGAAATTTTAAACTCTCTAATCATTAAAATCTCTCCTTTTTCAAAAAAATTTCCAAATGTCCTATCAACTTTTATTTATAGTAGATTTTGAGATTTAGAGAGAGATAGAGAGAAAAAGAAGAGAATTAGAAAATCTCGAAAAACTATCTAAAATGTGATTCTTCTCTCTAAAAGATTAAAAAAAATCCCTCCACCCTGCATCCTTTCCAAACGCGCTCTTAATAAAACTAATACATTTTCCAAGTGTGCATCTATGGTCAACTAAATTTTATCAGTGCATTAATGAACTGACTTGAATTGTGCTTCCACTTGTGTAATGTTATTTTATTTATTATTATTATATACGTGAAAATGAGGGGATACACTCATCAAATGTTTGCACATATTTCTCCTGTACAAACCTTATGTTTCGCCTCTACAATTCGTCTGCATATAACCGCTAGTTCCTCCAAAATTCTCGACAACCAAAAAATGTTAGATGATCGAAAAATACATACGGATGTGGATTGCTGCTGCTGACATGCTAGAACAAGATATGGGTTTCCGTATATGAAAATGAAGTGTTTGCAGATTGCGACTGACTTTAATATACAGTTGTACAGTACAAATCCACCAAACTGAAGCACCCTTCAGCCACCGGTTCTCAAGTTAACCAAGATTGTTGAGGTTAGTAGCATCCAGTCTCCCTTGATCCCAAAGAACTAAAGATATGAACCATGATCCTGGATCAAGGTTGAGCAGAAGTTTTCTTTTCTGATCTCCATATTCTTCTCGATGATTTAATTTTCCTGGGCCCAGACATTTCCATAATAGAATCCATTTCTGATGCATCAAGTGACAATTTTTCTTCGATGAAAGCATCTAGGTCAAAGTCACTCGGACAAGGACTCAGGAATTTCTCAATTCCCCTGATACTATCCTTGACAGGAGTAGAAGATTGGTCAAATGATTCGTTAACATTGCCATTTTCTGTGTCTTTTGAATTTATTGAAGTATTTGCAGCCCATGGAGCAGAATTTTGATCAAAACTCAGGAGTCTTTTAATACTATCAATAGCAGGATCGATGAAGTCTGAGAAACCCATGACCCATGAAGCATCATCCACAATTTCTGTGCGCTGCATATATTAAGATAATTTGCAATATCAGCCACAGTTCAAAGACGAACATGTTATCACACTTCTTCTGCATCTTTGTTTTGATGCAGATAAAATGCTGTTAGCTGATTGAAGCAATGAAAATAAAATTTCATAAAGCACAGTATATAGAATGGAGAAAGCAATCTGACTGATGGTCAAGGTGCAACCCAAGTATGTGATCAACGCACGGTTGTGCAACACAAAGGTGCTAAAGAACACGGCGGGCACTTGTGCACACACACACACAAACTGGATCAAATCACCGGAAAAGTCCCAATTCTCTCTCTCTCTCTCTCTCTCTCTCTCTCTCTCTCTCTATATATATATATATATATATATATATATATATATATATATATGGGAGATGATCCAGTAAGGACGTCCTTACTAAATCATTCCATGCGAACGCCTATGTTAACTTTTATGCATCTATGTGAACCTTTATGCGCCTATATTACACTTAACATAGGCGCATAAAAGTTCATAAAAAGTTCACATAGGCGCATAAAACTTCACATAAGAGCAAAAAAGTTAACATAGGCGTATAAAAATTCACATAGGCACATAGAAGTTCACATAGGTGCAATCTTTATGCGCCTATGTGAACTTTTATGCGCCTATGTTAAGTGTAATATGAGCGCATAAGAGGTTCACATAGACGCATAAAAGTTAACATAGGCGTTCGCATGGAATGATTCAGTAAGGACGTCTTTACTTGATCATCGCCATATATATATATATAGATGACTAGTGGTCAAGGTGCAACCAGTGGTCCAGTAGGAAAAGAAAGGGTTTTCAATATCTTATTCCTTGGAGCAAGGCTCCTTATATAGAGAGTACACATGGTAACTTGTCCCGTAGGACTAGGATATGCTAATATACTCTTGACACTCCCCCTCAAGTTGAAGCATATAGATCTAATATGCCTAGCATGTGACACAAGGTAGAGAACCTGGCAGAGGTAAGAGCTTTAGTAAGTAAATCAGCTAATTGCTCCTCAGAGGAGGTGAATGGAGTGGCGATCTTCTTTGATATTACTGCTTCCCGAACAAAATGATAGTCCACCTCAATATGTTTGGTTCGTTCGTTAAAAATGAGATTACTCGCAATGTAGATTGCTACTTGGTTGTCACAGTGCATCAACGTTGGCTCAGAATATGAGAAACTAAGATCTCAAAGTAAAGACCGGAGCCACAACATCTCGCATGCAATGTGTACCATCGCCCGATACTCAACTTCTACACTAGAGCGGGCTACCACACCCTGCTTCTTGCTTCGTTAAGAGACAAGATTACCACCAACATAAGAGCAATATCAAGAGGTGAATTTTCTGTCAGAAATAGAGCCAGCATAGTCTAAATCAGAAAATGCGTCCACGCGCAAGTGACCATGTCTCTTGTACAATAGGCTCTTTCTGAGAGCCCCTTTTATATATTTTAGAATTCTCAAAATAACCTCCCAGTGGCATTGTTTTGGATTTTGCATGAACTGACTAACCAGACCAACTGCAAAGGTGATGTCTGGTCTGGTATTAGTCAAATAAATGAGCTTACCAATCAGGCGTCTATAGCGACCAACATCAAGAAAATCATCCCCAGACTGATCCCAGAACTGGGGTCGAGTGACCATAAGAGTATCTACAGGTTTGTAATCAATGAGACTCATTTCCTGAAGTAAATCGAATGCATATTTTCTTTGAGAAAGAGAGATTCTATCCTTGCTATATGCCACCTCTATGCCAAGAAAATATCGTGGTCGACCAAGATCTTTTGTCACAATCAATTTTTGTAGATATTCCTTTACAACTGCAATACCTTCCTCATCACTGCCAGTCAAGATCATGTCATCAACATAGACAACAAGGGCAACAATTCTTGTAGAACTTTTTCTGATGAAAACGGAGTGATAAGCTTGACTACAAACAAGACCAACACCTGAGGCTATCTGACTGAATTTATCAAACCAGGCCCGTGGACTCTGCTCGAGGCCATAAATCACCTTTTGGAGTCTGTAGACTTTCGTCTCCCCCTGAGCAACATACTCCGGAAGTTGCTCCATGTAAACTTATTCCTGTCGATGTCAATAGAGAAAAGCATTTTTTATATCCATCTGAAGCATGCGCCAACCAAGCTTGGCAGCCACAGAGAAGAGTACACGCACAGGGGTGATACGAGCCACGAGAGAGAATGTCTCCAAATAGTCAACCCCATATGTCTGTGTAAATCCTTTCACCACCAAACGGGCTTTGTACCGTCAATAGTGTCATCTAAAAGATACTTCAGGGTGAGTACCCATTTACATGCCACAGGAACAACTCTTGGAGGAGCGACAAGATCTCAAGTATAACGAGACAGGAGAGCAGACATCTCCTCATCTATAGCGGCCTTCCACTGAGGGTGTACAAGAGCGTCCTGATAAGAAGTAAAGATGCAAGTGGAAGAAAGAGATAAAGCAAAATCCTGAAAAGATAGGCTGAGATGCTCGTAAGACACAAATCGTGCAATGGGATGAGAACCGTGACGACGAGCACCTTTGTGAAGAGATGGCCAAGTAAAATCATTATCAAAAATGGAAGGTGATGGCACAACACGTTTACCTTTCCGGAGAACAATAGGAAGATCTAACAAGTTATCCGGAGAACAATAGGAAGATCCAACAAGTTATCCGGAGAAGAAGGTGGCGGATCTGCCATCAAGGGCGCTAATGGTGATGGCTGAGGTGGCGGCATCAAGACTTTCCGTCGTTGATAAACTTGCAACAGTTTCAGAGCAGGATCTGCTATATTGGGGGCAATATCACCAGCCTGTGCTAAATCATCCAGTGAAGGAAGCAACAGGGGAAGAGGCAGTGAGGGAGGCACTGATGGTACGGAAGACGACGAAAAATACAACATAGTTTCAAAGAACGTGACGTCAACAATAACAAAGAAGCACCGCGAAACCGGATCAAAACAACGATAGCCTTTTTGAGTGTGAAAATAACCAAGAAAAACATAGTGAATTGCGTGAGGAGACAACTTATCGTGACCCGATCCCAGGGCATGTACAAAACAGAGACAATCAAAGACTCGAGAGGGAAGAGAGAAGGGGCCAGTAGAAGGATAGAAGCACGAGAAGGAGCTGACCCCGGAGAGGACAGATGAGGGAACACCATTAATGAGGTAACAAGCCATAAGAATAGCATTGCCTCAAAATTGCTTTGGAATAGCCATGTGAAACATGAGGGTCCGAGTAACATCGAGCATGTGGCATTTTTTACGTTCAACAACCCCATTCCGTTGAGAGGTTTAAGCACAAGTTTGATGAAGAATTCTATGAGTGGAGCAGAACTCATTGAACTGAGAAGACAAATATTCCTGAGCATTGTCATAACGAAGAAGTTTAATGGAATTAGAAAAGTGAGTCTTTATTTCTTGAAAGAATTGTTGAGATACGTGCAAGACCTGTGACCGACTCTTCAACAAAATCGCCCAAGTCATCTGAGAGTGATTGTTTTCACTAGAAGGAAAAAACACTAGAAGGATTGTTTTCACTAAATTTCACAAACATATTTTTCTAATTGACAACTCAATTTTATAAAAGAAAGAGTAATGATAACAATAGCAAATCCATTCACATGCACCAATGTCAATATACATCAAAAGTTATACCAAAAAGAGATACATAAAATGCTACATGAATCACAAATTGAAGAATACATCAAAAATCATAAAAAATGGTACATGTATCTTTGTCTTCCCCCCTTTTTGTCTCCCTCTCAGACAGAGAGAAGGGAAAGACGGGGGAGAGAGAAGAATAGAGAGAGAGAGTGGGAGACAGAGAGAGAGTGAGAGAGAGGAGTCCGGGGAGAGGGAGAGAGATTGGGGAGAGAGAGTTCAAGGGGGCCGAGGTAGAGAGAGAGGGAGAGAGGAAGGAGGAAATTGGGGGATCTCAATCTCGGGGGTTCCGTTTCTCGCGACCTTTCGAGAGATAGAGATCTCGGAGAGATCTCAGACATCTTGTAAGAGATAGCAAGCCATGCATGTGGCTAGAAGCCCTAGAATCAATGATCCAGGACAAACCATGAGAGATGGCAGATGGACTACCTAAAGTGGAAGGAACTGGATGGAACGAGTGATGCTGGAGTAGGCGCTCATAGTTAGCCTTGGGCAGAGTAACGGTTGCATCCACCGGATATTCTTGTGGCATAGTAGAGGGATAGCATTCGGAGCCAGTGGAAGTGAAGTGGTCGCAAGTTTAGCGGTGTTCGAACACCCAAACTTCACCCAGTAATGTTCGGGACATGATTTTGACGACCGCGATGAGTACATGGAGGATAGGAGTTCCGGACACGACTACGCCCTCGACCGTGACCACGACCAATAGCATGTGCATAGTGCTCAATTGGACCTGCCGAAGAGAGCTCAACAGTAGAGATGAAGGAACTGACTAGAAGAACACGAGACATAGCATTCGCCAGAGAGGGGACCGTGTCGTCCGAGAGAAGATGGGAACGAACGTGGCTGAGGGAGTCATCCAAGCCGGACAAAAATTTGGTGATCAAGAACTCCTCGCATTGCTTTTTCAGGGTGGCCACATCTGCAGTGAGGGGATGATACACCAATAACTCATCCCACTTGGCCTTCAGAGCAGTAAAGTACTCATGAATGGAGTGACCATCTTGCTTGAGAGAAAATTTCTTTGTAGAGGGAATAAACTCGGGAGACATTCTTTTCATCAGAGTACATTTCCTTTAGAGCATCCCACATTTATTTTGCAGTACCAAGGAAAACAATATTAGAACTCACATGGGGCTCCATGCTATTGAGTAGAGTCATCACAAAATAATCATCGGATTGTCACGTTGCAAACTTCGCCTCATCCTTCTTGTTGGCCGGAGGAGAATCCAGATGTGAAAGCTTCCGTTGAGAGCCACAGAGAAATCGGAACGCACTCGACTAGACAAGATGGTTGGAACCTCTCAACTTGACAGTCGTTCCAAAAGCCAAAGTAGTGGGCCGTGCATCTGATGATGAGGATGGGGAAGCCATCGCAGTAGCCGAGAAATGGAGAGAGACACCAAGGAGTGATCAACACATAGGAAGAGGAATGAGAAGTGAGAGACGACCCCCCCTAATGAACTGATCATGACGGAGAAGAAGGCCGGCGATGGCTGGGCCCCACTAGAAGGAGATCCACCGAGGCGGCAGACCCTGCTGTGGTGGGTCAGATCCCATCGCGGGAAGAGGGAGGGGGTGCGGTTGGAGAGTCCCCTGCCATGGTCGTGGCGTTGTAGGGCGCCGACGGTTGAGCACAATGCAGAAGAGAAGGGAGAAGGGGAGAGGCAGTGGTGGGTCTCACCTGGGATTATCCCTCTTTGATACCATGTGAAAAAAGAAAGGGTGTTCAATATCTTATTCCTTGGAGCAAGGCTCCTTATATAGAGTACACAGGGTAACTTGTCCCATAGGACTAGGATATACTAATATACTCTTGACATAACCCATGTATATGTGATCAATGTACAATTGTGCAAAATAAAGGTGCTAAAAGAACACGCAAGTGCACACACACACACTATATAGGTAAGGTTTGCTGGATCTCGATACGAAACCGTGCTGGTTCTGCTGCAGTATGATCTGGTATAGTACGTGCCGCATCGGATCAAGAATATTTTTCTTTTTAATAAAGCATCATCTCCTCTCTTCTCTTCATACCCGACCCAATGCTCTTAACCCTACTTCTCCAGATGTCAAAGGTCCTCGATCCCACGAACCCCTTTCTCCCCGCCCAGGCAACACTGCACGGTGGCGGTCTCCTCCGATCCTCCCTCGATCTCTCTCTCGGAGGCGGCACATTCCCTTGATCTCCCTCTCTTGGAGGCTGCAGATTGTCCAGAGTCTCCAGAGACTCTCTCTCTCTCTTTCTCTCTCTCTCTCTCTCGTGCATGCGATCTCTCTGTACGGTGGTGGCAGATTCCCTGACCTTGTCGAGGGTTTTCATGGCCCCTCCTCTCTCTTGGATCAACGGATCTGCTCCATAACCTCTTGGAGCGTCTCTCCCTTGACGGCGGTGGACAGGCCTGTGACGGGTCTGGTTTGCCCTACCACTGCCTCTGTTTGCACCTGCCCCCTCTCCTAGGCCGGCCTCCCCCTCTGCCTCCGTTGTCGCCTCCGACTATCGGCGACCCGGTACCAGATCAATGTTGAACCTTAAATGCCTAGACGGTAGCCTATGCGTTTGAGGTGACCCCTTGGTCACCTCGGGTACCTCTCGCCTCTGACTACATAGTCATGAACATAGCCTTGCGGGGGTCGAGTTCTTGAGAACCACCGATGCTTCGGAATCAATTCCCGCTGCTAGTCAAAGAGGACATGATGAATGAGGTCTTCACCCTCCGGAACTGCAGCGAAAGAGAGGAGATAGTGTAGGTGTCTCCCTACACATATGCAGCGGGGTCGGCCGCTAGAGACAGAGCGAACAGGGTGATGAACTCCAAACACCCTTGCCCTGAAGCACTGACCGCAGGTGAAGGGGGAACAGCCCCTGATGTCCGAAGCCACAACAAGGACTTGTGGACCTCTTCAAGTAGTGTTCCAGCCTCGGGAAGACAAGAACAGAGGAGCCAGCCTTGAGTCTTCTCGGAAACAGCAGACGGGAAAACCAAGGCACATAAACCTTAAACCAGGGCACAAAGAAATGTGCACAGGGATGAGAACTCTGTTCCGGAGCACTTCCTCCCATGAACTGCGACTCCTGCTCTGATACCACGTAGAAAAATGATTGAGAGAGGGAAGAAGGAAGAAGACAAGCAGGATAAGGTCCACAAGGAAAACAGAGATGTGGCTCAAAAACCCAGGCTGATCACCTCTCTCTCTCTCTCTCTCTCTCACTCACACACACACACACACACACACACACACACACACACACACACACACATATAAGGTAAATATAAATGCATGGACTAGAATTCCCCTGCATATTGGCACAACATACAGAACACCATTCTGCTGCGCCCAGCAGTACATTAACACCCAAGCCAACTAAAAAACAGAACTACCCTGTCTACACAAACTAAAGATAATCACCTACTTGAAAGTTGCACAACTTCTTGGCTCCTCCAAGAAGAGAGTTCAATTCAGATTTGATGCTTTCACAGTCAAAAGTCACTTGTTGCTTACTCCCCAAGAATTTTGAAAGTTCATATAATGAAGGCTATCCGAATACTGTTAAAGAAGATGATACAACATGGATCGTTAATAGCCGAAGAGAATAATGAGTAATTAGGTCCTGAACTTCAAACATAAGATCTGCAGGAGCAACTTACTGCAATGACTCACTTGTGTTGACTACTTGCCAGTGGCCAGTTCCGGTTCAGAACCAGAACCAGCCAGTTTCTGGTCAGAACCAGTTTGGACCAGTTCCGCTTAAAGAAGGTTTTAAACCTTCATAAATGATAAACAAGAGATTAAAATCAAAACAAATGACAAAATGTGCAGCTGGTTTACCATGAAACGGGCTGATTCTATCCAATTTCAAGTCGGTTCTATCCAGCTCACCACAAGATCTAGTGCTCGTTAAGGGGATCAAGTAGCATGTTGACTGATCTTGCATCCCAATTTGTGGGCCATTTGGACAGACACGAACGGAATGTGAATGACTCCTTTTTGAATTTGTTGAGTGGTCAATTTAGGACACACCACTTTGGTGCGTTCCTAACCTTTTGTACATGGGTTTTGGGATCTCTGAATCTTACACTTGTACAGCCCCATTTTCTCTTCTTACTACTATTGTGGTGGCATCCACTTTTCAAAATAAAATAAAATAAATGAGGATCAACATAATTGCCAACCTGCTGAAAGTACAGATTCCGAATTTCCTCAGCACGGATTGGATTTCCTTGCTCCTCCTCTAATGATGCCCATGTCATCCATGTGACAAAACTTTGTGAGTTTATGTTCAGTGAGGATCTGAACAATCTTCTAGCTGCTGTTAGATTACCAAGTCTCTGTTCCAGCACACCCCAAGCCTGTATCACATGGGAGAAAATAATCAGAAACCCAGAGATCAGGTAAAAATTAGTGATCTATGCACTTTCCAGAAAAGAATAGATGTTATATTGAGCAAATGGATTCTTTAGAACTATACAAAAGCACTGCAATAATTGGTTTGCAACCTTCATTAAAGGAAAGTGGATACTGCAATTTTGGTTGCACCAATCACACAAGCTTGTTTAATAACTGAGAAAGTTAAACTAAGTATTTTATAGGAAGGTGTACATCAACTAACCAGGTTGATGATACAGTAAAACAATTTCAACATCTGAGTCACATATGTTCAAATATTAGCTATAGACGATGTCCCATGGTGCATGTTATCAGAAAATGATGTAATCCTAATCGAAGTCTGACCGGGTTGAGGCTTTAAGCTTTGGTTTAATGGTCATAGCCATTCTCTCCTGGCTCTAAACCCGATGAAAATGAAGACCCATGTGCAGATCTTATAAAGTTGATGTACAGGAACAACATAGAGACAGCTGGAGGAGCCTTCATGGTATGTTACATCTATTCAGAGAGGAAAAAGAAAATGATATGGGGAAGAACAAATGATAAATATGCCAATACATGACAGAGGGGAGCTTGCAATGATATATGAAAAATGAGAAGTGTAAACATATTTTATGGCAGTGGGAGACTATTTATTTGTTGTAAGGAATGGATACCCCTAATCAATAGAGGGAGTTGCAAAGTGAATAAGAATTTCATTCTTCATCAAGTTCTTAGGTATATATTGTAGAATCTATATGGTTCAAAAGAAAATTTGACTGAAGGTAATGGATGCAACGATGCATTGTGTGTTGGATGCACTTATGTGCACATCAACATCAAGAAATAACAGCATAATCCAATGATATCTGCTGAAATATCAACTGTAGCATAAAGCCATAAAACTCGGTCAACTAAATTGATCTACATCCTTCTTTTGTTACAAACAAGTGACAAAACAGTAATGCACAACAATCAGTGAAAATCCCAGGATCACCTTCATAAGAGACAATGGAAATGTCTGTAGGTTCACACAGGAGAAATTTTGAGACATGTCAACGGTATCCAGTGTGTACAGATGTGGTGAATAAAAGTTGTATACAGTAGAAACCAGCTTATACATGAACTGCATAGATGGTCCCAGCCAAAAGCTTACTATGCCAAAATACTTGCAATAGAAAGTGGGCATAAAATTCTCTAGCAACAAGGGATATCTCTCCAGTGTTAAAACTATCAAGGCCTGAAAAGAAGTTTAGTGTTCAGGTACCAACTCAAGATCAATGGGCAGTGGGTGGAGAGGCACAGGACCATATAAGCTCATAGTCCATAAACCACTGTTGCAGAGTTAATTAACTTACGCACCTCCCACATGAGCAGACTCGTTCACAAACTGTGCAAAAATAAAACGGAAGCCTGGTGGCCTGGAATATGGGATAAAACACAGAAGGAGCCAAAATAGAAGCAGAGAGAGGAACATGATCCATGTAAGGCTGGCTCTGCTACCATGTGACATGCCATCCTGAAGCCACATGCTATTAGTGCACCAGGTCTCATCCCTTGTTGTTTCCATTTCCTCCGATGCTTTTGCCCCACTGTCACGTGGTTGTAGGATTGCAAAGAACAAGGAGGAAAGGAGATATTACAGGAATTATGTGGTTTAGCAGTGAGGTGTTCGAAGGCCAATCCTCAAATGCCACCAATGAATGAAGCAGAAAACATGAAACAAAGGTGAGTGAACATCATAACAAGATAAAAGCCACTTTATGTATCCCAGATTCCTAAGCAAGAGTTCTCTGGTGAGACTCCACAAATTGGGCTTCTTGAGGCTGAAAAAAGTTACAAATGAGATGACGAGTATTTTCATCAAACAAAAAACAGAAAAGAAAGGCTAGATAACATGAGAAGGGAAGATGGAAATTCCATGTACCTCATTAATGGAACAAAGTCTTGTAATCAAGAAGCAGGGAATTCAGAGGCCAATTCATTTAGAAAAAGATGGATAGTGATTGCATCATAGTACTTTCTATTTCCACGGTCTCACAGCTTCCTACTTATGGTAACAAGGTGCTGCGGGACAGAAGTGAAGGCAGGCGAATAGGGGGTGGCCAGGGCTAGGGTTTAGGGATAGGAAGGGGAAGAAGGATAGGATGTGGGGGTGTAGGCTTCACATCCTCCCTCTTGCAGAGACCACTAAGGTTGCCTCTTCTCAAGGCTCTCTCATCTCTATCTCAGAGATAGAAAATTATGTAAAATCATAACTAAAAATTCTTCATTAATTAGAAAAGAGGGATTATAAGACGATTTATAGAAGTTAGGCTAACCCTAACAAGACCCTTTTGGACGAAGATACCTCTAGACTCAAGAAAATAGTGCAAAAATCGCACCAAAAATTAAAAAAATCAAAAAGACATAATATTAGCTCCAAACGAGCTCAATGAAACCATGGAAATTAGAAATTTAATCCTACCCACTTGAGACTACCAGACTAGACTCAAATAAAGATAAAATGCATAATAAAAATAAAAATAACGCTACTACAACTCCAATCGTTGTCCATGTAAAATGATGCCACCGTGCGAAATCGAATATGTAGTCTGATGTCACGAGTCTCGTTCTGCGCCAATCTCCTCCGGTTCAAAAAAACTCATCCGTGAGTTTTGAAATGCTTAAGTATTCAAACAATAAGTAGGGGAGCAACCAACCCATGCAAAACTAATGACTCCACAAAGATAGCCATACTGAGAAACTGGAGCTGACACAAAAAATGTGCACCGAAATCACACCATATCATATCAAAGACACGCTCATCCATGCTAAAATCTGTAGTTGTATCAAGAAGAGTAGAACACGAGAGCTCCTAGACCTCAAACAAATGCTCGGAAAGTAGGTCCAAAGACTCCAAACATGCATCAACCATAAGTGTTTGATCCCATGAAACAACATCAAGTGGGTCACGGGTCACTGTCTGCAATGAGCATGTCTCAAACACATCATCCGATATGAAATGAAGTTCTGACTCGACAAACAATGCAACATCCAAAGTATTATCAACTATAGGCTCTACATATGCACGGTCACCCTGAGTAATGGTCGCCAACTCTAGTGGCTCTCCACCTGTCACAGTCTGCTCAGAAAATATTGGCTTGGTATTGGCAGAATTATAACTTGACTTGGGAAAATGGTATAATGCGGTGGCCAAAGAGTGGAACCAGATTGGTCAGAGTCTACAATAACATGTCGCTCTTCCATTCACTCTTGTCCCAAAGTGATGTAGGATTTCGAAGTATCAATAGTGCACCATACTCCATCAAAATAACTAATAGTTTTCAATGGGGATCCACCTGTAAATTGCCGATGGAACTAGACAAAATCTCAGTCACCCTCAACAATAATTTCGCTGATTTTCAATAAGACATCAACAAGAGTCTGGGAAACATAATTATCACAAAGCTCCTCATCTAGAATTACTTTTGTCCGCCTCCCGTTCGACATTTGTATGATAAAACTAAATTTCATTTCGCATGTGTAGGAGATTACCTATGACCCCAATTTAATTGAATAAATTGGACTGATGTGGAGCAGAATGCGTCTCGATGATAAGCCGGACTGGACTGCTCTCTTGGGCACGATTGGGTGGGCTGTCTGGCACTCTGGCTAGCTGGGATCCCTTGGGTGCTGGTGGGCCTTTAGGATGGCCCGAACTGGGCCTCTTGGATGCTTCTGGCCTGGAGTGGTTCTGTGGAACGATCAGGGTGACTGGTAGGGCTTCCGTGTGAGGGCGAAGGAGGGTGAACAGGGAGGTGGAGATGGTGGACAGGGGGGGAGTGGCAGGGTGTGGCTGACGCAAAGAAGGAGGTCGGAGGGGGCTGGGCAGCGAAGGAGGTGCCGCCGAGAAGGGGCACGACGATGATGAGGGATGTGAGATCGAAGTGGCAGAGGAGGTAGTGACTGTTGGAGTGGAGGCCATCGGCGGCAGTGGTCGTTAGGGATGTTGCGGTGGTTGGCGGTGGAGGCGGGGTTCAGCCGTGGCTGCAACATCCAAGGCGGATGGGAACGGCGGTGGGGGTGGGGTTCCGACAAGTTATGACGGTGCAGTGTTCATGGTGGAATAGGAAGAGGGCGCCATGGGGAAAGGAGCCAAGGTGGCCAGGGTGGCCGTGGTCTGGGAATAGTCGCCAAGGACAAGCAGTGGCGATGGGGGTTTCTGCAGTGTGGGCCGGTGAGGGTGCTGGCGATGGGGAGATGTAGCTACAACTGACGGTGGTGGATGGAGGGGAACGGTCTAGCGGCAGATTGAAAGAAGAGGGGTGTGGTGCGTGGGGGCGGTTAGGGTTCTCGACCAGAGGAAGGAGGACAAAGGGAGGGAGAAGAAGATAATGGTTAGGGTTTCTGACTAGAGGAAGGAGGACGAGGTTGGAAGAAGAACATGACGGCAGTGACCGCACTGCAATTGCGGCGGCACTGAACTGCAGTTGTAGCGGCACTGAACGGATCTCGACTCCATAGAAGAAGTCGAACTTGTCTCTGATACCAAAATTGATCCGGGACAAAAGCAAATGTGGGTGAAGAGGGGGTGGCCAGGGCTAGGGTTTGGGGATAGGAAGGGGATGAAGGATAGGAGGTGGGAGTGTAAGCTTCGCGCCCTCCCTCTCGTAGGGACCACCTAGGGTTGCCTCTTCTCAAGGCGCTCTCATCTCCATCTCAGAGATAGAAAATTCTATAAAATCGTAACTAAAAATTCTTCATTAATTAGAAAAAAAGATTATAAGACTATTTATAGGAGTTAGGCTAACCCTAACCCAACATGACCCTTTTGGACGAAAATACCTCTAGACTCAAGAAAATAGTGTAAAAATCACACCAAAAATTACAGAAAAATAAAAGACATAATATTAGCTCCAAATGAGCCCAATGAAACTATAGAAATTAGAAATTTAATCCTACCCACTTGTGACTACCAGACTAGACTCAAATAAAGATAAAATGCATAATAAAAATAAAAATAACACTACTACAACTCCAATCTTCATCAGTGTAAAATGATGTCACCGTGCGAAATCGAGTCTGCAGTCCGATGTCACGAGTCTCGTTCCATGCCACAAGGTTACTACCATAATACCTAAGGTGCTTATAATTTTTATATAAGCATTTAAAATATGCATGCCAAAGCTATTACATTCTGAATAAGCAATCACCCATCATATCGTGCCATGATGTGCAAAGGGTATTCTCCAACTATCCAGTTCTCAAAAGTGGTATGGCATACCTGAAGGCAACGTGCTGCACTTTCACTTGAGGAATCAATTGATAAAGCCCTCTGATATAATTCTCTGGCAGTAGAGATGTTTCCCTCTTTCCATTCCATCCATCCCCAAGCCTGTGAATATCCTATCTTAGTATCAGAATATACTATGAAACAAAAGAAAATAGTGATTCACATGAAAAAAAAAATCAGCTGCATTATAACCTATTTACATATATGTTAAGAAACAGATTTTCAGGTTAACATAAACTGCAGAGTCATGAAACAGTTTTATCCATAATCTAATGTTTAGAAGAATCAGAAAAATGAAACAACCTATTAACTTAATGAGGCTTCTTGACTAGATGATACAATTGGCCTAAATAGCTTGAGCCATTTGGCTCAAATGACCCAATTGACCTATGTGGCTGGGATCATATGACTTACATGTCTTAATTGGCCTTTCCGGCTTGAGCCATTTGGCTCGTGTTCTGATTGGCTTCTTTGGCCTGAACCATGTGACTCAGCTGGTTCAATTGTTCAGACCACATAACCAAATGGCCTAATTGGTCAAGCCACATGACACCAGACCATGTAGACTAATTTATCTAATCAGTTGAACCATATGACTTACTTCGTCAAATTTAGGGGACGATATGACCCATTTAGGGATGGCAGGACTAAATGGTGTAATTAGCTGAACCATGTCTCTATTGGCCTAATTGATATACCATAAGTCATGACAATTGACTGAACCAGCTTATGCAATCGTCCCAGAGATCAAATCATCTCATGTAATAGGCTCAATTGGCCAAGCCATCTTATACACTTGGCTCAAATAACTGACCCAGTTTGTGTAATCAGTAAAATTGACTGAACCATACCTCATATTTGTGCTCAACTCATTGATCCACCCTATGCGCTTGGATCAAAAGAACCAAACCATATAATTTACTTATGCTCAATTGGTCGATTGGACTGTGCCATATTGTAGTTGGTCAATTTGACCAAAGTTTGATCACTCCATCTGATCATCTGGTATGTTAATAAAAAATGACTCATTTTCTTGTCTATTTCTTGACATTGGTTTATGTGATGTGCAAGAATGGTCTATGGGCTTTAAATTTCCCACTTATAATCCAAACCCCAACCTTATCTTGGCACAAATGTAAAACCCTAGCTTCATGCAACCAAAACCCTACTTCCAACTAAACCATAAAACCTAAATTGAATCCAACTTGATAAAATCCTAGATGACTATTTCACAAGCGGAAAGATAATAATATTTTGTATTCATTTGTTGGATAAATATGCATATTTTGGCATATTCTGAATTCCGCACACTTAATTTATCAGACAATTTAGGGTTCGTGTACTGGACTTTTTCCCACCGACTAGAGTCGATATTAATTTACATCAGAGGAAGTCCAAACACATTTGATTGACTGTTAAAGATTCCCTTTACCCTAACAATAATCGTTATAATATTGAGAGTTTACCCGGGGGAGACTTCCATGCCCTAAGGCGGAGACATGATTGCAATCTTCCCTTAAGTGGGGGTTTGCTTGCAATTTTCCCTTGAGCAAGGGTTTATTTGCAATTTTCCTTTGAGCAGGGATTTATTTGTAATTTTCATCATAATCAAGGTGTCTTGTGTAGCCTTTGATTTTCCTGATTTTTTTTGTATATTTTTTTTGTGGGCCTTTGAGCAATCTCGAGAAGATTTGAGGTAAAATTGTAATTTTGAGTTCTTCGGGATAAATAGGGGCATCTATCCAGTTTTTAAGAATATTTCTGCAAACTTGAACTTTTTTCTTGAATTTCAGAATTTTCAAGATTTTTTCCGAATCATAAGGATTTTGTACAATTTCATACAACTTTAGGATAAAACTGTAATTTTTGGATTTCTGAGCGAAGGACTTTTCTCCAATTCTGGCCGTTATTTCTGCAAAGTAGCCTATTTTCCTTGCATTTCAGACTTACATGGATTTTTGTACAATTTCACAAAACTTCAGGGTAAAACCACAATTTTGAATTTCTGCAGGGTTCTCTCTATAATTTGACATCCAAAATCCCAGAACTAAGAGTTCATGGGTTTTTACATGATTTTTCTTTTCATTCTAACACATACATCAAATTTTCTTCATGTGCGGGTATTTTTATGAGCATATCCCTAATAGAGGGACTTTTATAAAAATTCTCAAAAGAACTTGAATTTTAGCAGGGTGCCTCCCACCTCTTGCGCAAGCTTGCAGGGCTTCAAGGCTTCAAGGGATGGAAAAAAACAAAACAACTCCAAGACTTCTCCTCCAAGGCTTGACTTCAAGCTTACAAGCTTCCAAGTGTGTGAGTGTCCTCTTGTCCTGGCCACCTCCTCCTTTTATAGGTGCAAGGTGAGGCCAAGTGGGGGTGCATCCCCCCGTGGACTACATCACTGCATTGATTGGGAAGAGGACCCCCGGTGACTTATGGTGGAGGTATGCTTCTTTCCCTTCTTGTCTTTTCCTCTTCTTTTTTTTTTTCCTTTTTTTTTTTGCTTCATGTGCAAGGGAGCGAAGGGCCGATGGCCTCTTCCCCCACCCCCGGTGGTGCTCGGCAGGGGGAAGACCCCTGGTGGACCTGACTAGGGCTCCCCCAACCTGTACGCAGCCAAAAAAAAGGGGGGGCCACCCCCGGTGGTAACCAGTGGGCCGACCACCCCTGGTGGCACCGACGGAGTTGAAAAGTTTGACTTTGCGTCAATTTTGTTGAGTGGGTCTGTGACTTTTGTGCCGCCTATCAAGTGTTTGATGAAATTCCCTTGTGTCACGTCGGGTTGACTTTGTGTAAATATCTCCACCTGGTGAGATCCCCGAGATATTTATGTAACGACGACGGCCTTGTATCGTTTCTTGCCATGACATAATGTACTTTAATTTATGAAGTTTGTTGAAAAAATCAGAAAAATATTGTGAATTTTGTGAGGTTCAACCAATGTCCCCCACGGGGTGTTCGTCGGCACCGAAGGCGACGGCGGGCGGCCCATACCCCTTAATAATTCTTTTGATTTTTTAAGGCTTGATGTCTTAACTAAACTTCCTGCCTTCGTTTGTCTTGTTGCTCAAATAATCATACTGATTAACCTCTTTTTCTTCTTTCTTTCTTCCACAGGAATTCAGGATGTCTCGTGTTAGAGAGAACTGTTCACGGAGAGGTGCTGGTAGGGACGGGGAGAGTGACAGGTCCCCAAGATTGTTCGGCCAATTGATGCCTCCGTTGGGTCCGCCAAAAGTTACAAAAGAGAATATGTTTTCTCTTGATCGCGGGTTTACTACCGTTGCCAAAGGTTCGCTTTCAAAAGGTCCCTCAGAAGGAGGTGAAGTCGACCCGACTTTGATTGTCCAAGAAAGAGGCTACTATAGATACTAGTGGATTGGGAATTACCTAAGGCATTTTTCCTTAGATGAGCATTTATTTCCATTTATTCAACATTTCATTCTGGAAAACATGGATGAGACCTCAACTTACCGACTGAGCGGGTCCAACTCGAAAGAGCTATTTTGGTGAGATGGGACAGCATGTTTTGGACTTGTGCCACCTCTTACCCTAGCTTCCCGCTAGGTTATCCACACCATGTTCAGTTCCCGACGTCTACTCAATTGGGTTTCTTCGGCGCTGAGCCTACTTGCTGCACCAAGGCACATATAGTGACACCCGCTATGCGGGAATTATGTGGCCAAAATAAATTTGGGCCGCCTTCGGTTGGGCTGTTTTTGACACCATCTGATAGACAGTTTGCTGTAGAGGGTTATGATAAGTTATGCTTCTTGGATAGGATAGTCAGTGGCTCAACACCCAGTTGGTACGACAAATGGTCAATGGTTGCTTCAAACCGGTTTCACCTAAGTGCATCAGAGTGGCGGATGGGAGTTGTTCACCATTATCTTGATATTTTAGATCATCTTGGCATCCGGCATGTTGTTACAACTGCTCTTTTTAGATACCCTTCTTCAGGGTTTGGCAGAGCGGTTCAACCGACGCTTCAACACCACTGCCACTGCCGAGGGTGAAACATCGATTGATTTGTGGAGTTTCTATTGGATTTCAGGTCTCCCCATTTCTGAGAGTATGTATGAGGAGGTTTGCTTGGACGATCTGCATAGGGACTATTTCATTGGCGCACGATCATATGGTTTGCCTTTCAATTTTCGCTATATGATGAAGGTCTGGCGAGATTTAGCTCCCGTTGGGAAAGGGAAGACCCCTTCTGCTTCCACCAGTACAGTGAGGGTCAACCTTAATACTTGGGTTCGCCATTTCTATAATGGACCCTTTTGTTTTCATGAGAACTTTGTTGAGGATGATACACCTCTAGACTGCTATTACCAACTGCTCTTAATCTCGCAGGAGAACAAGCGGTACTTGTCTGCGCCCAAGAATGAGGGATGGAATCCCCACAAATTACCAGTCAAGATTTACTTGGCGACATATCTTGTATACTGATTGGCGACATTTGTTGTGCCTTACAATAAGGAGGGTGTTGTACGACCCGAGTTGATATATCTGGCCTGTCTCCATGCAGATGGTCGAAGCTTGCTATTGCGTCTTCTGCCCTGGTGAGCATATACCATAGATTGGGCAATTATCCAGCTTGTAACCCTCCGCGAGATCGCAGTGTACAGATGGCCACTCATTATTTGAGTGCATGGGCAGATTTGCTACTCCCTTGTTTGTGTCAGAGTATTGGTGTGGAGAACCCCTATAGCTCCATTGATTTTTCTATTTTGCAACCGTCCGGATCAAAGCTCTTTAAAACAGTTGATTGGTGTTAGGAAGTTGTTGTCTTCTCTTTCCACACAGGGGCAGCCATACCGGGACTTTGCTCACAACTCATATGATTTCCACTCTTTCACCACTGAGGGCCAAAATGGCATAGTTTATCACCTTCCACACCATCCTACTCCCAGCAGCTCATTTTATGATGATTGGCTCTGCTGTATTTGGCCGAGTATCCTTATTTTTCGCAAGGGCACTACTACTTTCCTCAAGCCTTATTATCCACACCGCTTTGAGCGGAATTTTGGCTATGATCAGGGAGTGCCTCCGAATGTTGATTTTCCTTTAGAGGTTCGACTATATAAAGGCCATGATAGGCATTTAGTGGCAGCCAATTGGTGGTACTATTTTATCAGGAAAGAGCCAGAGCCAAGTTGTTCTCTTCCAGCCAAAAAGAGAATTGGGCAGGTGGACATATATTATGCTTGTTGGTGGTTCCAACATAGCAATATCTTCAGGCCAACCCGGGGGTGCCCCCAGTAACACGTCGTGCCATGCAGCCCCCAGCAACGAGGCCCAGGATAACCCCAATACGCCTTCCTTCAACCACCCAGCATTGATGGCCTCGGGGCTAGAGTCAAGCTTCAGCTTCGGAGACCATTAGCCAGCTTATACAACTCCTATCAAAAGGCGGGGAATTATCCCGAACACCTTAAAGGCGCCCAATTTTCAGCCATTCTGCATCAACCCGAAGTTAACCTGTAACACCCGGCTAATTACAGAAATTAAAATAAGAATAATTATAGAAAGAGAAAAGATAATTATGGTAGGCAGGTGTGAGACACGGAAAAATCTAATCGAATTTTTTTTTTATCGTAGATAAAGATATAGATTTTGTTCTTTTTGAAAAAAGACATCCCCCTCTAAGTATAGAGGGTGATTCCGTGTGTGCGCATAGTATCAGACGATTTGGGTTCGAGTGCTGGACCTCTCCCCACTGACCGTAGTCAGTGTTGATTTACATCGGCCTAACGTCCGAACACCTTTGTTTGACTGTCAAAGAAATCCCAAAGTCTTCTATAGAGGTTCTGATGCGGAGGGCAGGCTCACTCGAGAAACTCTCCATGACCACTCATTTACCACCGACCAACAGAGACGACTGAATCAGGGCTAGGTCTGAGCAAAACCCTAAGATTTAGGAATAGAAGCGCAAATATGCGGAAGCCATAGACATTTTTTTGAAACAGAGAGAACTTTTCTGGACCCCGAGGATATTTCGGTAATTTTACCACCCAGGGGTATTTTGGTAATATTCCCAGGCAAGGGGTATTTCTGACATTTCTGGGCTGGAATGAAGTAGGATCGGGTCCCTGACTCCCCAAGGCGCTGAGGCTCTTTTTAGAGGGTTTTAGAGGCTGCTGGACCATTTTTAGGTTGTAGGGGTATTTTGGTAATTTTACCATACCTTAGACTTAGGTTTAGAGTGATACCTAGTGTCGGACTGAGCTGACAACACTCCCAGACTGAAGTAGTGACAAGGGGACTTCATGGAAGGCACACATCTGTCAATTTGATCGAAGGAGGGTATATATGCAATTTTCAGAAGTCGGAGGTTTTCTTATAATTTTCCCACCCGAGGATACATATAAAACATGCTGAGTGCTTCTATAGTTCAAATGAGTACAAGGGTTGTCGGCGAGTTGTCGACTGTACAAAAGTCCGCACTAACGCGGGAAGTAGGGACGTAGCCCCAATTACAAAAAGTTGCAGGGTAAAACTGCAAACAACAAGACTTTATGTTTCTTGGACCCCGGGGAGGACATTTATGCAATTCTCCCATTATTAAGGTAGAAGCATATGACATAGTCGTCCCAGGACTTAGAAACAACAACACGGCCCACTGAGGGGCAAAATTACAAATATACCCTCATAGGGGCACATACTCAAGACCCGGGGACTTACCCCTCGCGGGCCAAAACAAACGAACAAAACGCTCCAAGTGTCTTCCGTAGGTTGTTGAGTGTAGTAGATCGTAGATCTTCTCTCCTCTCCTTTTTTTAGACCTCCGGGGGTCTATTTATAGAAGTCGGGGAGTGTTCGATCCCGTACGGGTCCAACGGGATGAAAATGACCCCGGGGAGGTCACATTTTCAAAATTTTTTAGTTCGTGCGCGGGAATGGGACCTCCCCGAGGTGGGAGGTCCCCGGGACGGTCCGGGACCTCCCCGGGGTCGCGAACCCCCGGGGGGGGGGACCTGCCCGGGGTTGCGACCCCCCCTTGGGGGACCTGCCCGGGGTCGCAGCCCCCCGGGGGGGACCTGCCCGGGGTCGCGACCCCCGGGGGGACCTCCCCGGGGTCGCGACCCCCCGGGCAGGACCTGCCCGGGGTCGTCGACCCCGGGTGGGTCCCGCCCGGGGTCACGTGCCCCGGGGAGGACCTCCCCGGGGTCGCGGACCCCCGGGTGGTCCCCACCCGGGCCGCAGGCACCCCGAGGGTGGCTCCCCGGGGTCGCGGACCCCGGGTGGGTTCCACCCGGGTCCGGACGACCCCGGGCGGGTCCGCCCGCCCAGGGAGAGTCCCGAGCGGGACTCTTCCTCCTCCGAGCGGACCCGTCCGGGTAAGGGTGACCCCGGACGGGTCCCTTCGGTCCCGGACGGGTCTATTCCTCGCGTGGGTTCAATAAAAGGAGGTCTCCGAGGCTTTGAAGCTTCGAGTTCTCGCCGTGCCTCGTGGAGAATAGCGAGAGGGAGCGCCTCCTTGTTCGTTTGCCGTCTTCTTGTGCCGTAGGCCACTGCGGGAGGACGAGTTGTTGTCCGTGCTTCGTGATACACGTGCGAGGGACGTTGTGCTTGGTATGTAGACCTTTTCCAGCATCTCCTTCGTTGTTGTAGAAGTGTTCCTTACTCGTGGTTACACGTTCAAAGGACGGAGACTTAGTTCCGTAGGGATTTTAATACAACCACACGATCCTGACAATCATTGTGGCTTATGCTTGGCTTGTGGCCATCCCCCGAGGGGTTTATATTGCCACCACATGTGGGCTATAAAGCTTTAAACTTAGGAATATCTGACGGGACGGCGATACGCCGAATAGAGGACCCCGTGTAGGAATATCCTATCGGATGGTGATACACCGTACCGAAACCTTGTCACATGCGAGATCAAAATCCCGAAAATTTAGCATGATAAATTACGGGTGCAACAAATGCGCCCCACGGGACATACGTCCAAGCCAAAGGCGGGGGCGGCGGACGGCCCGTGCGTTCCATGGCCCCTTTTTTTTTGTCATTCTCCAGGCTCTTAGGCATGTCGGAGTTTTGTGTGACTTTCCGTAGTCTTGTTGTTGCCCATATGCTGGTTTAACTGACAGCGCTTTCTCTGCTCTTGGCTTTGCAGCTCTTGCAGACATGGCTCGTTCCAGACGGAGCGGAGGGACTTCCCAGAGGTCCAGGACCAGCGGTGGTGATGATCATTATGTACGGAGGACGGACAGGCCTATGCCACCATTCCCTCCTCGCAGCATCACTCCCGAGGACTTTGACGCGGTGGACCGCGGATTCACTTGGGTTGCTGAGGGCCCAATTGGAGAGACTGCTACCACTGAGGGCGTTGTTGACGTCTCCAGGATCACGCGGAGGCTGGGATGCTACACTTATGACCGGTCGGGCGGCTACCTGCCTCACTTTCCACTGGACCGTCACCTTTTCCCTTTCATCCAGAGTTTCATACCACCTGGGGCAGAGACTGACGATCCCCGGCTTCCAGAGGAGAGGCGCCGCCTGGAGCGGGCCATATTGCTCGGACGGGATAGTATGCATGGCACCTGCAGTTTCTCTTATCCGAGCTTCCCAGAGGGTTTTGCGCGTCAGCGACAGTACCTTGACCAGAGGAGTGTTGGCTCCTACAGGGAGTTCGACAGTTTTACTGTGAGAGCGGCACCATCTTCACCCGCCACTTGGCATCTGGCCGGGCACCACAGGGTTGCGGATGTTGTTCTTGATGGGATGTTTCTGACTCCCTCCGGCGCAGCCTGTGCGCATGATGATTATGATGCTGATTGCATGCTAGAGAGGATCTTGGCACAGAGGACCCCGAGTTGGTATAGGAAATGGGCCGTTGTTTCTTCCCATTGTTATCGTCGCGGCGCCACAGAGTGGCTGTGGGGTGTGCTGCTAGTTTACAGGACAACACTTGATAGGGCAGGCATACGTCATGCAGTGACAGCAGCTTTGTATTCTTATCTCTGCGCACCGGACTGGTCCAGGCTCTAACTGAGAGATTTAACAGGCGCTGGAACACTTTCATGACTGCTGAGGGGGAGACTTCACTAGACCTGTGGACTTTCCACAGGATTTCTTGTTTCCCAGTTTGCGGACAGCCATATGAGAGATATGCCTGGATGATCTGCATCTGAGTGCTTCTGATGGAGCAGGCCGGTACTTCATGTCATATTGCTTCAGGTACCTGATGAAGACTTGGAGGGACTTGGCCCTCGTGGGCAAGGAGAAAGCTGCACGGACGCCGAGGGTGACTCTGAATGCATGGGTCACACACTTCTACAGCGGTCCTTATTGCTTTTACGAGGAGTTTGCTATCTCGGGGATGTCTTGGGAGCAGTGCCGCGAGGTCGAGCTCCGCTTTGCTTCACCCTCGTCACTTACCCGCCCCGACACGGGGGTGGAATTCGAGGGGATTGCCGCCGCTGACTTACCTGGCAGCCTACCTGGCCTACTGGCTGGCCAGCTTCGTGATCCCTCATGGAGAGGAGGGGATTCTGCGGGCAGAGGTGATCTACTCAGCTTGTTTATTGGCTTGCGGGCGCAGGCTCGCCATTGCTCCAGCCGCGCTGGCGAATATCTTTCATAGCTTTGGGGCCTTGACTTCGCACTCATCTCCTAGAGATAGCATATCTTGATACCCACCCACTATCTGAGTGCATGGGCCGGCCTGTTGTTGCCAGAGTTGTCACAGAGGACACCGGTTGATAATCCAGCTGCACCCCTGCTTTCCGCTTTTGCTGGTCATCCGGACCAGGACTCAGTTTTGCAGCTTGCCAGCGCTCGCCGTACCTTGTCCTTCCTCCATACTAGGAGGGATGAGAGTCTGGAGTTTGACCACAGCTCTCGCTCGTTCCGTCCATACACAGAGCGGCAGGGTAACACCGTTGTTTGCAGGCTATCCTCCTGGGCTCTACCTTCCGACCATGCATTGGTCGATTGGGTTATTTGTGTTCGGCCGAGCGTTCTGGTTTACCGCCGTTCCAGTATGGCAGTGCTTGAGCCATATTACCCGCATAGATTCGCGAGGAATTTTGGGTACGACCAGGCGATACCTCAGCATGCAGATTTTCCCTTTGCAGTTCGGCAGTACAGGCAGAGGGACGTCAACCTGGTAGCGGCTTCATGGCATGACTTCCTCTCCCGGGAGGTGAAGGAGGAATACCCCATTCTAGAGCAGACACGCAGAGGTTTCTTTGATATACACTATGCGCGCTGGTGGTTTAAACTCAGCAATGTTTTTAGGCAGCGAGCTGATGTTATTCGAGCTGCAGAGGAACGACGCTTGAAGAAGGAGGATTTGCCTCCTCTGTTTCTGGATGCGACGTTCATTAGATCTCACTTTTCTGGGGCCGCCAAGGTCATTCATTAGATTGAGACCCGTTGGAGGGCGGGCGGACTCTCGATTCCTGTTGACAGGAGTCAGTACACCGGGGCTTTGAAGCCCTTGCGGAGTGCACCAGCTGCCGCTTCTTCTTCTAGGTCTGCCCGTCGGAGGGTAGACCCTGACCCTCTGGCCCTCTACTCCTGGTGGGAGGATCTGAAGACCTCTTGTGGTTTGAAGACCCAGTCCCAACTATCAGAAGCTGTTCCAGAGGGGGCATTAGGAGGCAGGGCCTTCACAGCTTGGAAGATCCACATTATGAACGCCATGGGTTGCGCGGGTCCCCTGGAGTACATCTCAGATTTGGAGGTGGCTACCACCCCCAATGCCATATGGACCATTGTGAACAAGGTTGCTAGGGTCCTTAGCTTGAAGACCGAGCAGATCGTCTTGAAGCCTGAGGGGCTTATTGGGGATCCATGTATATGCTGACTTACTTAAACCTGTCTCCTTTTGCTTTGCAATTTAAGATGCTGATTTCATGCAATCTTTTTTTTTACTTGCAGGACATGTTCCTGGCTCAGAGGCTCGTGGGCGCGGGAAAAGGCCACGGACTGATATCCCGGAGGGTAATCCGCGGCCTACCATTCGCCCGCGTCCTGAGGAGGGGTCTCCTACTGCAGCTGAGATCCCAAGTAAGAATGGGGAACGTTTGTTTTCAATCAGTATTGCAACCTGTTTTGAAGATGTTGTAATCTGATTGTTATTTCCCCTTATTGCTGCAGCTCCTCCTGAGGCTATGCCTACCGCGAGCTTTTCTCCTCGCCCCGGAAATGTGTTCACAGAGGCGGGGTTAGAGGTGGACCAGTCCATTCCCGACATCAGCGTGGATATTGACGGGTTGGACTTCCTCGCAGATGACTACATGCCTGTAATTGGCGATTCCCCGTACTTGATACAGGCGGGAGCTCTGTTGCTCTGGAGGCAGGTTAGCGTCTTGCATGTTTAACCTTCCCTTGTTCTCCCTTCAAATAGATGAAGTATGTGCTTCAGCTAATATAGCATTGCATGTTGCAGGGACTTCTCGAGCTCAGACCTCTCTCCCTGCCGTTGGAGGGGGAAAGGGCTCTTCTGCGTCGAGGAGACTTCTCCGCCGTCCGGATCTTCAAGAGAGAGAGAGGCTCTGGCACCTCATCAAGGACAGGGACTTCCAGCACCTCCTCCAGCGGGAGTTCTTCTTCTTCTTCATCAAGTTCTTCTGAAGAAGGCGAAGTCAGGATGAGCCCAGGTGACTTAAGGTTCCCTTTTCCTTTCTGTGCATGAAGTAATGAGCTTATCTAACTTGTCTTGCTCATTGTCATACAGCTGCTCAGACAACCTCCTGTTTGGACGAGCTTTCCAAACTCATAGAGGTTGGCTCTTCTGTTGACTTGCCAGCTTTTGATGAAAGGGTTGGGATTCCAACTACAGAGGTTGCAATCCCTGGCAAGGAGGCATCGTCCCTAGGCATGGGACCATCGGCATGTACTACCGATGTTGCAGAGTCTAGCCGGGTGCAGACTTTAGGTATGCACAAAGATACTCTGTACATCATTCCAGCCACACATACTGCTGCACATTGACATCCTGAGATGCTTCTGTTTTGAAACAGCTGGCGATCATCAAGAGGAGGGCAGCCTCCCTCGGTCCACAGAGATAGACCATACACCAGGCTCATTTCATATGCCATCTGAAGAGCAAGGCACTGTCGACGAGGCCGCGGCCTTCACTGATTCGGCAGCGAAAGGTATATTGTTGTCAAATTAAGGAATTTTGTCATTCATCCAACAAGACTCCTTTCATTTATGATATTGATCATCATTTGACATGTGGATGCCTTCTTTCAGCTGTCTCTCCTTCCATGGAGCCAACGACAGAGGTTGACCCCGCTGTAATTGAGGAGGAGGTACCTATGCAGGCTGGTATGTCTTCATTAAATATGAAGTGCTCATTCTGGTTTTTGGTATGGCCGGAGTACTAAGACTTTCCGTTCCTTGCCTTCTTTGCAGAGAGGTCGGCGACGCCTATACCATCCACAGAGCAGGGACCAGCACTTGTTGATGGTTGCCCCCCAGTCCCTAGGGAGGGATCTCCTCGTGGGCCCAACCCGGCGAGTGAGACTGCTTCAGGTAAGAGTCCTTGAAGTTTGCACTCTTGGAGTCTTACCCTGGTGATATTATTGTGGTGATACACTCACAATTCCCCCCCTTTTTTTAAAACAGGGTCTGTAGAAGGGGCAGGCGTGGCACCCATGGATTTCCCTGCCCTTGGAGTTGAGTGGCCCGACGCTCCTGCACTCGGGACGGCGTTACATGTTGCCATCGCTGACCAGCTCCTGCAGGGTCTTGATCAGTTGATCCGGGCTGACCCATTGCCCTCCGTGGAGGCTTTGAGAGCCGATCTGGAGGTGTTCACCAGGAGCTACCACGGACTGAGTCTTCCCCGGGATGCATGGGCCGTGAAACTGGAGGGCTTGTGGAGCGAGTTTGCTCGCCTCCATCTTGCACAGGAGCAGAGATGGAGAGCCCAGCTACAGGTCCAGGAGCAGGAGGAGCAGCTACGTGAGCTTCGAGCGGCCCGGGCTGAGACTGACCTCCACCTTGCGAGCTTCGAGGGGGATAGCCGGAGGACCTCTCTCCGAGTGGAGGAGCTACAGAGAGAGCTCCAGGAGGCTGCCGAGGAGCTTCGTGTTGTCCAAGGAAAGGTGGAGACCTGCCGTCGCCGATCTGATGAGCTTCGGGAGGAGATCTTCCAGAGGGAGACTCGCCTTGCGGAGTTGCAGAGGGACGTGCACCGTGGTTGACGAACTCCGGCACTTTCTTGTACATAGGGCTCTTACGCCCCATTTTTGTTTGAGTTACCCCCGAGGGCTTGTCTCGGGCTCCCTTGATGACATTAGTGAATAAATGATAGAGCTTAGCATAGCTGTTTCTGCTTCCATCCTCTTGCATGTATGTCTCTCTTTTTTTTTTATATCACTTTACCAGCCCTACCGCCCTTTCGGGTTTTCGCCAGGACTGGCCCCCTTTAGCTTTTTCCAGTGCGCCCTTTCGGGTTTTCACACTGAGGGGTACCCATTTTTGCCTAAGGCGCCCTTTCGGGTTTTCACCTTAGCCGGGTTAAAGCCTTTTTACCCTTGATTGCTCTTCTAACAGAAACAACCAAGTCTGCTGGGGTCTCAATATTTTTTAACCCCGTTTTTTTTTTTTTTTTTTTTGAACCTATACTGCCAAAAGGCAAGGAAAAGGTGGCATTCCCGTAGGGACGTGTGCCACAGAGGTGGGACAAATGGGTAGATTTGATTGTCCAGGTGGGACGAATGAATCAAATCTGTGAGCCGAAAGGCGAAACGGGTTGGCAGCCCGAGAGAGCATACTGAGACCGAACCCAAGAGGATAGAAACGAACCGAAAGGCGTAACGGGTTGGCAGCCCGAGAGAGCATACTGAGACCGAACCCGGCGGGATAGAAAGGAGCCGAAAGGCATAGTGGGTTGGCAGCCCGAGAGAGCATACTGAGGCCGAACCCGGTGTGACAAGATGGGTGGATTCGACTGTTCTAGTGGGACGCAATTAGCCAAATCCAAAACCGAAGGTTGACCGAGTTAGCAACCCGAAAAGGGTGTGCATATGCCAAGCCCGGTTGGAACAACAAAAGAGTTGGTTTAATAGTCCGAAAGGGACATGAGGGTTAAACTTGGAGGCCGATAGGCGGGATAGGTTGGCAGCCCGAGAGAGTATACATAGGCCAGACCCGAAGCGATGAAAGGAGGGGATTTGACACCCCGTGTGAGACGTACGAGTCCAATCCATGAGCCGATAGGCAAATAGGGTTGGCAGCCTGAGAGGGCATGTTGAGGCCAGACCCGTGGGGACAAAGGAGTAAACTTGACGATCCCGGTGGGATATAGGAGTCAAGTCTAAAGCCAAGAGGCGAGATGGGTTGACAACCCGAAAGGGGCATGCAAAGGCCAAGCCCAGGAGAAGGAAAAGGGTGGATTTGACAGCCCTAGTGGGACGTGAGAGTCAAATCCGAGAGCCGATAGGCGAGATAGGTTGGCAGCCCGAGAGAGCATACTGAGGCCATTCCCGATGGGACAAAGATGGGTTTGACCACCCTAGTGGGATGTGAAAGTCAAACCCGAAAGCCGATAAGCGAGTAGGTGGGTTGGCAGCCCGAGAGGACATGCTGAGGCCAGACCCGGTAGGACATGTGCCAGAAGACACGATGGATTGGTAGCCCGAGAGAGCATACTGAGATCCCAAAAAAGTAAGATGAGCCGAAAGGCATGATGGGTTGGCAGCCTGAGAAGGCATACTGAGACCAATCCCAAGAAGATAAGATGAGCCGAAAGGCATAATGGGTTGGCAGCCCGAGAGGGCGTACTGAGGCCAGAACCCTAGAAAGTAAAATGAGCCGAAGGGCATGATGAGCTGGCAGCCCGAGAGAGCATACTGAGGCCAAACCCAGTGAGACAAAAGAGTAAGTGGGTTTAACTGCTCGGAAGAGACACATGAGCTAAACTCGGAAGCCGATAGGCGAAAATGGGTCGGTACCCCGAAAGGGGCATACATAGACCGAACCCGATGGGACAGAGTATGACAACTTCAGAATGTCGGTGGGACTAGGTGTCATAGGATGACATGTAAGGCATAGCCATAGCATCAATATGATGTTTTGGCGAGATGGGGTGGAGTCATTGACTTAGAGCCACCCATAGAATAAGCAGAGAGAGGATTTATTTTTTTTCCACATTACCAACCTCACCGCCCTTTCGGGTTTTCGCCGAGGCTGGCCCCCTTTAGCTTTTTCCGGTGCGCCCTTTCGGGTTTTCACACCGAGGGGTTGCCCATTTTTGCCCGAGGCGCCCTTTCGGGTTTTCACCTCGACCGGGTCTATGGCCTTTTTGCCCTCAGCCAACCGTTGAAGGCTGACTGAGTCCGCCGGTGTATCAGTATTTTTAACCCCCCCTTTTTTTTTAAACCTTCATTGAGGAGAGGTACTGTCCTGTGAGGACTGCTGTGGAAATTCCTGCGGTGGCGCATGGTAGAGCTTCATATGCTTGCCATTAAGAGGAGGGAAGAGATTGTCCCCCTTGTGGTCAAGGACCGTATAGGCCCCTCCTTCGTAGACCTTCTGGATGACGTAAGGCCCACGCCAATTAGGCTGGAGTTTGCCGCTGGATCTTCCCGCGAGAACCTCCTTTTCTTTGACCATGACGAGGTCGCCTTTCTTGAACGCCCTTTGCTTGACCAGCTTATCATAGGCACGTGTCATGCGGGCTTGATACACTTGTAAGTGCTTGTAGGCTTTGAGTCTTCGACCTTCAAGGCTGGACAACTCTTCAAGCCTCCTTTCTATCTCGGACTGGTCTTGGCCTGGCAATCCAGCGTGCACAACAACACGGTATGATGCCAGCTCGATCTCCACAGGGATCACTGCTTCAGCTCCATAGACCAAAGAGAAAGGGGAGCAACCCGTGGGGGTTTTGTAAATAGTTCGATAGGCCCATAGGGCTTCGTGGACCTTCTCGCTCCAATCCCGTTTGCGGCCACCTACTATCTTGGACAGCAGCTTGCAGAGGGTTTTATTGAAAGCTTCGGCCAATCCGTTGGCTTGGGGATTATAGACTGATGATGTCCTCCAATCGATATGGAACGTGGTCGCCAAAGCATAAACAGTCTTGTTCTTGAACGGCGTGCCATTATCGGATATAATCTGACTGGGGGTGCCGAATCTGTATATGATATAGTGCCGCACAAAACGAGCAACTATCTCCCCTGTAACTTTCCGTAGTGGAACGGCTTCTGTCCATCTGGAGAAGTAATCAGTGGCGGCAAGTATGAACTTGTGGCCTTGGGACGATGGTGGGAATGGTCCCACAATATCCATACCCCACTCTGCAAATGGCCAAGTAGGCGCTGTTGGATGGAGCGGGTTAGGTGGCCGCCGAGAGACTGGGCCGAATGCTTGGCATTGATGACATGTACGAGCATATTGATTGCAATCTTTGTACATGGTGGGCCAGTAGAACCCTTTAAGCTTGATGCTATTCTTCATCTTAACTCCTGCCTGGTGAGCTCCACACAATCTGGAGTGGACCTCGTGCATGACGGTCTTCGCTTCCTTGGGCGAAAGGCACCGCATGAGGACCGATCGGTCTTTTTCATGGACAAGCCTAAAGAGTAGATCGTCGATCAGCTGGTAGGATGTCGCCCTGCGTAGCAGTTGCACCCTCTGAGCCCGATCAGGAGGGAGCCAGCCGTTCTTTATCTTTATGATCGGCTCACGCCAATCCTCTTCTTCGGGAGCATTCTCCTCTTGAATGTTGTCGACCTCATAAATAGTGAGGTCGGATTTTTCGTCGAGCACACTTGGCATGAGCCTTCGATGTCTGACAGTAATATTTAATTCTCCCTCAGGCGGGAGTTTTAGGGCTGCTGCCAATTTTGCAAGAGCATCAGCCTGGGAGTTGCTGCCTCTAGGGACATGGCCTATTTCAAATAGGTAGAATTTTTCCTTGAGCCTCATGACGGCTGCATGATAGGGGACGAGCTCCTTTTTACGGACGTCGTAGACGCCCAGTACTTGTCGAATGACGAGCTGAGAATCCCCGTACACTTTGATGCACTTGATGTCCATCTCCAGTGCTAATTGAAGCCCAATGATTAGCGCTTCATATTCCGCCTCATTATTAGTCAGGGACTTCATGAGAGCGCAAGAATTATGGAGGATGCCACCTTGTGGAGACACAAAGACTACCCCCGCTCCTGAGACATAGTCTGTGAGGCCGCCGGCCCTTTTGATTGTCCGAGAGGCACCATCAAAATATAACTCCCAGAATGGGAGGTCAAGGGTGAGGACACCCGGCTCCATCTGTGGTGAGACTTTTTCAGAATGCTCTCCAGTTTCTGGAGAAGGTACCAGCACCTCTTCATCGGGGAGCTCGAAGTTGAGTGGCGAATCTTCCGGCACAGGGTGCGCTGCTAAGAACTCCGCCATTCCTTGCCCTTTGATCGCCTTGCGTGGGACGAAGGTGACGTCGAACTCCATGAGGATAAGTGCCCATTTACCAAGCCTACCAGAGAGGACAGGCTGGCTGAGCAGAAACTTGAGTGGGTCACATTTTGAGATGAGCTCCACCCGATGGGCTAGGAGATAGTGCCTTAGCTTCTTGACAGCAAACACCAGAGCTAGGCACATCTTTTCCATGGGAGCGTACCGATGCTCAGGCCCGATCAGTTTTCGGCTGAGGTAGTACAGCGGCTGCTCCTTGCCCTCTTCATTAATCTGGGCTAGGAGAGCCCCCAAAGAGGCATTCATGGCAGCAATATATAAGATAAGGGGCTTC
The DNA here is from genome assembly GCA_022559845.1 of Amorphophallus konjac. Lineage (NCBI taxonomy): Eukaryota > Viridiplantae > Streptophyta > Magnoliopsida > Alismatales > Araceae > Amorphophallus > Amorphophallus konjac. The sequence goes on from CM040122.1 coordinate 483,405,297, forward strand.
CCTCTGACAGGTGCTCCTAAGATAGGAGGAGTCAGCAAATACTCCTTGATTTGCTCGAAGGCCTTCTGACAGTTTTCGTCCCATATGAAGGGTGCCCCTTTCTTCATCAGTCTGCCGAAAGGTAGGCATCTTCCTGAGAGGTTAGAAATAAACCGCCTAATATAGGCGAGTCTCCCCTGAAGAGATCTGAGCTATGTCAAGTTCTTGGGCGGAGGTAGTCCTCTTATAGCCTTTATTTTGTCTGGGTCGATTTCTATGCCCCGGTACCTGACAATGAAGCCGAGGAACTTGCCGCTGGAGACGCCGAAGGCGCACTTCATCGGGTTCATCTTGAGTTGAAATTGTCGAAGCCTTTCAAAGACTCGACGCAGGTCAGCTAAGTGGTCCTCCCGCTTCTTTGTCTTGACGACCAGATCATCGATATAGCATTCGACATGGTCATGTAGCATCTCGTCAAAGATCTTGGTCATTGCCCTTTGATAAGTTGCGCCGGCATTCTTAGGCCAAACGGCATCCTTTTGTAGTTGAAGATCTCCTTAGGAGATCGGAAAGCCGTATGGTGTGACCCAACCTTCGGTGATACACACAATAGGTAGGATCCTCTGTCTTGTCCACCTCTGAGGGCTTCCGCGGATCTGGCAGGGTGATGAGCTGCTCTTTCATGCATAGATCAAAGAGCATTTTAGTATGCTCTTTCCTGAAGGAATACGGCGTCTTCATGTTCTCCGCCAACCGAGGCGCGCTTGCCTTGGCATCAGGCTTCTTGCCATTGCCTTTAGACTTTCCTTCCCCTTTATCTCCATTCGTCGGGGAGAAGTCAACGGCATTTACCTCCTTGCCGCTAGCCAGACGGTCTTTGGAGGATTTGCCCTTGGCAGAAGCTTGTGTAGGGTGGTCGGCAAAGAACATCTCAATCTCCGCCACCACCGTATTCAACTGGTCAAAGCTTCTGATGTTGGAGCCCATAAGCTTTTCACTGACTTCTGCCGAGAGACCCCTGCGGCAGATGGTGATTGCATCTTCAGGCGTCGGAGGGTTATCGCAGCGCATGCTGACGTCCCTCCATCGCTTGATGAAGTCCAATGCTGTTTCACCCTTCTTCTGTCGAAGGGAACAAAGCTCTGCTAGGGAGACTTTGCGTTTGACCATTTGGAAGCGGTCGACAAACTTCTTCTGCATATCAGCCCAATCAGATACTGAGTTGGGCTTTAACCTTGAATACCACTGGAAAGCGGTGCCAGTCAAGGACGTGGCGAAATACCGCAGCAAATATGCCTCTTCCAGGGCTAATTCACCCATGGCCGTCATGTAATAGGCCAGGTGTTCATGCGGAGAACCCTTCCCGTTGAACTTCTGGAGTTTTGGGACTTTCGGACAATCAGGCAGAAGCTTCTTGAATTGATGATGGAGGGGATATGGCACGCTGTACAAATCAACGGTAGCCACACCCTCGCCATGTTGAGCAAACTTCGCTTCCACGATGCGCTCGATCATCTGCTTCTGCGCCATGAGGCTTTCTGCGGCAGGAGTAGCAGATGACGGCGCATTGACTTCATGCGGCAGGACTTCGAAGTCCACCGCCAGTGGGAGTCTTGCAGCAGTGGCGGAAGCGTTGGCTGCTGCTGGAATGGGAGAAGGCTGCTGATCCGCTCCAGCCGGTGCCGCCTGAGGCGGGGAAGGAACCTCCTTTTCGCGCAAAAGCGACTGTAGCAGGTTCTTGAGCTCTTGGTTTTCCCGTCGAAGCTCGTCCAACGTGGGGGCCCGTGGCTCTTCCCCCAGCTCTTCTTCGTGCCGGAAGTGACTGTCCCCATCAACACTGTGGACATCTTCTTGGCGCCCTTCTTGCCGTACCAGCTCAGGCTGAGATGTACCGGCGGCCGGCGCCTGCTGCGTTTGTGCCAGAATCCGGGAGACCGGCCTTGACCTTCTTAAATATTGGATGGGTTGGTCAAGCTCTCCCGAGGTGTTCTCGGGTTGTTTGTCGCCAGAGGTGGCGTAACAGGTGAACACTTTGACAGTGTCATCGGTCACCTGGACCACCCGCTTTTTCTTGGGCGGCCTCCCAAGTCTGTCAAAGACGGACACTCGGGATGTGGATGCTTGAGGAGAGCGATCCTCTTCCGTGTGCGTGGAACTGGCCCACGGGGAAGTCGGCCGCACCTTCTTGCCAGCTCCACGGCGCTTCTGCCCTCGTAGGGGCTGATTTGTAGATCTCGGAGAGATTGAGGCCTCAGTGCTTGTCGGACTCCGCATTCGTCGCAGATCCGACATGCGGAAAGGCTCTTCCACCCTCGCGTGCCTTATAATTCGGGCCTCCTCCTTAGTGACCCAGATCTTCTTTAGATGGAGCTGGCGCTCCTCCACTTGGTTGCCCCCTGTCCTTGGACGGGGAGCTCGTAGCTTGGGCCGTTGCAGAGGGCCCTGGGTTGCCGCCGGTACGGCAGACTTCTTCTTCTTCGCTCCGTCCCCCCGGACTTGTCGGAGGGGCTCGAAGCGGTTGGAGGTAGAGATAGTCGGGACATGACGATCTTGTGGTATGATCGGCTCGCCTCTATCGAGCCGGATGCGAATATCTCCGACGATTACAGTCTTGCCAGAGCGAGAGACAGCCGCTTCGGGCATTGCACCCTTGTGGCTACGGCGTTGCCCCCGTTGAGCAGGGGCAGCGGTGGTGGCGCCCGCCATAGGCATGGCGTCACCCTGGGCGGCGGCATTGCCCCCGTTGAGCAGGGGCAGCACCTCTGAGGGTGGCTGCATTGGAGTTGGGGCCGTTACGGCGACGGCGTTGCCCCCGTTGAGCAGGAGCAACACCGACAGTAATTTGGTTGACCGAGAAAACCCGGTCATTTGTGGAGACAGAGGGCCTGACACCCTTTGTCTGTGAAAAGTTGGCCGGACGAAGCCGGCCGGCTATTGCAATAGAGGGTCTGGCACCCTCAGAAGCTTGCTTCTTGGCTGAGCAGACTCGACCAATTGTTGAAGCCGAGGGCCTGACACCCCCGACGGCTGGCTTGTTCACCGGGCGGACCCGGCCAGTTGAAGCGGAGAGCTTGACGCCCTCTATAGTCGGCTTGTGGACCGGACTGACCCGGCCAGCTGTTGGGGTCGAGGGCCTAACACCCCCGACGGTTGTCTTCGCGACCGGGCGAACCCGATCAGCTGAAGCGGAAGGCTTGACGCCTTCAGTAGTCTTCTTGACCGAATGAACCCGGCCAGTTGATGGAGCCGAGGGTCTGACACCCCCGACTGTTGGCTTGTTGACCGGGCGAACCCGGTTAGTTGATAAAGTCGAGGGTCTGACACCCTCAGTGGTCGTCTTCTTAGCCGAGGGAACTCGGCCAGCTACTGGGGCCGAGGGCCTGACGCCCTCGACGGCGGCTGCTACAGGGGTGGCTGAACTGGCTTCAACCACCGGAACCACGCCCAGGAAGAAGGGCGAACCGAAGACCGCTGGGAAGTCGCCGAAGACGATCGGAGTTGCCAGGTATCCGAACCTGGCATGGTCGGCAACGAGTTGGGGGCCGTAGGTGACAGCTGCCATCGCTGCTGCTGGTGTTGATGGTGGTGGTGCGTAGCACAAAAGGAGTGGCGTGCGAATGCACAAAGAACTCTCAAATGAACCGAGAGATGTGCCCTCCTCTTCCCGTCCTGTAAGAGGAAGAGGGGCAATTAGAACCTTGAAGAAGGTTTAGAGGACTTTCTTTGACAGAAAGAAGAAAGGCGAGAAAAGTCCCACCGGGCGTGCCAGTCTGTGAGACACGGAAAAAATCTAATCGGTTTTTTTTTATAGTAGATAAAGTTATAGATTTCGTTCTTTTTGAAAAGAAACATCCCCCTCTAAAGATAGAGGGTGATTCCGTGTGTGCGCATTGTATTAGACGATTTGGGTTCGAGTGCTGGACCTCTCCCCACTGACCGGAGTCAGTGTTGATTTACATCGGCCTAACGTCCGAACACCTTTGTTTGACTGTCAAAGAAATCCCCAAATTCTTTTACAGGGTACTGAGGTTGAGGGCAAACTCTCTTGAAGAGCTCATGACGTCCACTCACTCATCACCGACCAACAGAAACAATTGAATTAGGGCTAGGTCTGAGCAAAACCCTAGGATTTAAGAATGGAAACGCAAATATGCAGAAGCCATAGGCATTTTTGAAGTAGAGAGAAGTTTTATGGACCCCGAGGGTATTTTGGTAATTTTACTACCCCAGGGGTATTTTGGTAATATTCTCAGGCCAGGGGTATTTCTGAAATTTCTGGGCTGGAATGAAGTAGGATCGGGTCCCTGACTCCCCAAGGCGCTGAGGCTCTTTTTAGAGGGTTTTAGGAGGCTGCTGGGCCATTTTTAGGTTGTAGGGGTATTTTGGTAATTTTACCATACCCTAGACCTAGGTTTAGAATGATACCCGAGTGTCGGACTGAGCTGACAAAACTCCCAGACCGAAGTAGTGACAAGGGGCTTCATGGAAGGCACACATATGTCAATTTGATCAAAGGAGGGGTATATATGTAATTTTCCGAAGTCGGAGGTTTTCTTATAATTTTCCCACCCGAGGATACATATAAAACATGCTGAGTGCTTTTATAGTTCAAATGAGTACAAGGGTTGTCGGCGAGTTGTCGACTGTACAAAAGTCCGCACTAACGCGGGAAGTAGGGACGTAGCCCCAATTACAAAAAGTTGTAGGGTAAAACTGCAAACAACAGGACTTTTATGTTTCTTGGACCCTGGGGAGGACATTTATGCAATTCTCCAATTATTAAGGCAGAAGCATATGACATAGTCGTCCCAGGACTTAGAAACAACAACACGGCCCACTGAGGGACAAAATTACAAATATACCTTCATAGGGGCACATACACAAGACCTGGGGACTTACCCCTCGCGGGCCAAAACAAACGAACAAAACGCTCCAAGTGTCTTCCGTAGGTTGTTGAGTGTAGTAGATCGTATATCTTCTCTCCTCTCCTTTTTTTAGACCTCCGGGGGTCTATTTATAGAAGTGGGGAACCTCTCCGGGAGTGTTCGATCCCGTACGGGTCCAACGGGATGAAAATGACCCCGAGGAGGTCACATTTTCAAATTTTTTTAGTCCGTGTGCGGGAATGGGACCTCCCCGGGGTGGGAGGTCCCCGGGACGGTCCGGGACCTCCCCGGGGTCGCGAACCCCCGGGGGGGGGGGGGACCTGCCCGGGGTTGCGACCCCCGGGGGGGGACCTGCCCGGGGTCGCGGCCCCCCGGGGGGCACCTCCCCGGGGTCGCGGCCCCCCGGGCAGGGGCCTGCCCGGGGTCGCGGACCCCGGGGGGACCTGCCCGGGGTCGCGACCCCTCGGGGGGGGGACCTCCCCTGGGTCGCGACCCCCCGGGCAGGACCTGCTTGGGGTCGTCGACCCCGGGTGGGTCCCGCCCGGGGTCGCGTGCCCCGGGGAGGACCTCCCCGGGGTCGCGGACCCCTGGGTGGTCCCCACCCGGGCCGCACGCACCCCGAGGGGGGCTCCCCGGGGTCGCGGACCCCGGGTGGGTTCCACCCGGGTCCGGACGACCCCGGGCGGGTCCGCCCGCCCAGGGAGAGTCCAGCGCGGGACTCTTCCTCCTCCGGGCGGACCCGTCTGGGTAAGGGTGCGGGTCCCTTCGGTCCCGGACGGGTCTATTCCTCGCGTGGGTTTAATAAAAGGAGGTCTCCGGGGCTTTGAAGCTTCGAGTTCTCGCCGTGCTTTGTGGAGAATAGCGAGAGGGAGCGCCTCCTTGTTCGTTTGTCGTCTTCCTTGTGCCGTAGGCCACTGCGGGAGGACGAGTTGTTGTCCGTGCTTCGTGATACACGTGCGAGAGACGTTGTGCTTGGTATGTAGACCTTTTCCAGCATCTCATTCGTTGTTGTAGAAGTGTTCCTTGCTCGTGGTTACACGTTCAAAGGACGGAGACTTAATCCCGTAGGGATTTTAATACAACCACACGATCCTGACAATCATTGTGACTTATGCTTGGCTTGTGGCCATCCCCCGAGGGGTATATGTTGCCACCACATGTGGGCTATAAAGCTTTAAACTTAGGAATATCCGACGGGACGGCGATACGTCGAATAGAGGACCCCGTGTAGGAATATCCTATCGGATGGTGATACACCGTACCGAGACCTTGTCACATGCGAGATCAAAATCCCGAAAATTTAGCATGATAAGTTACGGGTGCAACACACCCCTTGGCCGAAAATTATTGTTCGGGGCCCAAGGCATGAAGGGGGGCGCCTTGGGCTGCCTACTATGACTTGATGATGCCTTGGGCCACCTTTTGTAGGCGCAACTATGCCTAGCTTCCAAGAAAATGCCTTCTCACCCAGGCGCCACTTAGGCAGGTGCCTTGACAACTATGCTTGTGCCTGGCCTGCAGATAATGCTCAAAAGGATGGAAGGAAGACAAGCAAAAGGATGGAAGGAGGACAAGCTAATATGAACAATATGATGGATGATGTTGAGGGTTTATTATGAGTCAATATTTGTTCTAAAGAACCAGACATTGGGTATATGGGGAAATCACTACATGTATATGCTGGAAACCTGTACAACTTATCAGCTATTGTGAGCAAGGGATGTCATTGCTTCTGGAAGAGGAGGGTTGTAGTCCGCATTTTCCCTGCATCTTATCTATGAGTTCACAATTGAGAGGGTGATGTTCTTTCTTGAGGCATTGTTCTTCTAGGCAGTCTTCTCTAAGTCCAATCTTTTCTGTCTACTTGGATAAACAGTCATTGTTTTCTGGAAGAAAAAAAGGAAAAATGTCAGTTAATTTTTATTCTAGAATATTTTATATACTTGAGAAGAGTTTGTGACTTTCTGCTTTTGGTCAATTGGTCACCCAGGAATTGCCATGCTTAACTAAAAATAGTTCAGGAGTCATGGAGCTTGTTTTGGTCCACTGAATGCTGTTTCCCTTTTTGGTGCACCGAGTGGAAACTTGTCCTTCCTATTTAGTGCAACATTATCTTGAACTTTGTTTACGTTATCAGGTAGATGTATTCTGAATGTAATTTGTTTCTCACTTGTTTGGCGCAGCATTACCTTGAACTTTGCTTATTGGGTAGGTGAAATTTGAGTGTAGCTTATTTCTTGCTTGCATTATCTGGTATATGTGATTTCATAGTTTCTTCCTATTTGTGTCTTGGTTTTGATGCTTCACGTCTCTATTGGCAGGACAGGAAAGAAACACAGGCTGTTCCTGTTGTGCAGCTGAATCTTATACGGTTGCTGGCTGATTTGTGTATGTCTGTTAGTAAGTGGGAGGTTGTAGATATGATATTGCCTTTATTTATTGAAAACCTAGAAGAGGGTGATGCTTTAGTTCCAAGTTCATTGCGTCTCCGGGTATGAAGCTATGCTTGTACATGGTTTTTTATGAATGTTCTTTTCCCCATTTTCTTGCTTTCATCGTATTGATACTCCCATCCAGGATTCTAATTAAATTTTTTTATTTTATATGTTTCTCAAATGAATTTTATTATGTTTCAGTTACTTGATGCTGTTTCTCGCATTGCCTGCTTGGGGTTTGAGAAGTCTTATCGAGAAACAATTGTCTTGATGACAAGAGGGTATTTGGATAAACTAAAATCTGTAGGATCTGCAGAAAGCAAAACATTGCCCCCAGAAGCGACTGCTGAACGACTGGAGGTCTGCAGCAATTTTTACCTTTATTTATCTAGAATTAGATATGTATGTAACTATTATATATTTTGGCTATTTACAGAAAATTTAAATCCTTTTTATGAGATGGCAATTTTTTCAATCCTTTAGCCTCAGGAAATTTATGTTTATGTTTTTTGAGACTTTATGCTTTCCCATGTTACAGCTAGTTGACTGCTTGCCTGTGTTATAGACTCTTCCTGCAGGATTTCTTCTGGTTGCATCTCGCCTTAGGAGCTCCAAGTTGAGATCAGACTATCGTTATCGGTTGTTATCTTTGTGTTCTGATGTGGGGCTTGCTGCTGAGTCAAAAACTGGAAGGTCAGCCATTTGTATTGGTTAAAAGAATTTTCAGTGATTTTTTTTAATCCTTTGGATGCATCCTTTCTGGATATTTATTCTTTGGGTTTTTTGATTGATGCATCTTACATGACATTTAATCTGGCACTTTCTATGACAGGAGTGGAGCTGATTTTTTAGGTCCTCTCCTTCCTGCGGTTGCCGAAATTTGCTCTGATTTTATTCCAACCTCAGATGCTGAACCTTCTCTTTTGAAGCTGTTCCGAAACCTGTGGTTCTATGTTGTGTTATTTGGGCTGGCACCTCCAGTGCAGCAGAGTCAGTCTCCAGTTAAATCAGTTTCAACTACACTGAATAGTTCAGGAAGCATGGGCACCATAACCCTTCAAGCTGTGGCTGGACCATACATGTGGAATGATCAGTGGTCATCTGCTGTTAAGCATATTGCATTACATACTCCGCCTCTTGTAAGATCGCATCATTCTTTGTTTCATGCAGCATTTTTGAGATCTAAGAGTTATATCCCATATCTGTTTTTAATCATGGTTAATTCTTTGTTGGTTTGCTACTGGTTCCTTTCATCTACTGACTGAGCATGACTCAGTTGGTACCGGGGTGGGTGGGATGGGGGTTTGCCCATGTTTGAGCCTGCATGGGAGCTGGGGTTTCTATTCTAATGAATGGTGCCCTACCACTGTGGCAGGCACCTAAAAAGAAAAGACTTCTGTCATCTATTTATACGTGGATATTGCTTGCCAGTTCGTATCTGTTTACGTGGATATTTGCATGACTATGGTCCTGTCTATAGAAAGGGACATTGCTTTTTATTTTTTGTCTTTATTATTGCTCTTATTAACTAATAAAGGTAAGCTTTCATACAACTCTGCAGAGCCGGAAAAGTTTCACATTCATTGGGGTTGAATGCATGTCATGCAAATATGTTTGCCTTCATGGAAGTTTAACAAATTCAATCCAGCCTACTAGATTTCGAAATTGATAGACCAGTTTTTTGTTTTTTAATGATTTTCATGCAACAATGATTTTGATGTAGCCTCATTTTGATCTTAAAATTCAATTTTTTGTAGGTTGTTAGCTCAGTGAAATGGCTTGAAGATGAGTTGGAACTAATTGCTTTGCATAATCCTGGCAGTCGTCGGGGCAGTGGCAATGAGAAAGCTGCTTTATTGCAAAGGGCTGCTCTTTCTGCAGCATTAGGAGGCCGAGTTGAGGTAGCAGCTATGAGTGCAATATCAGGTCTAATTGAACACCTTGAACCAAGAAAGCATCTGCCATTTTTGTAGGGCTAACTGGGTCATTAATGCAATGCGCCAGTGTCTATATGACAGCAGGTTCTTCCTTCTGATTGGTCCTGATGAACTCCTGTCCCTCCTATATAGGGACTGAAGGGTGGGGTACACCAGCATCCACATAAAAGTATAAATTGTTATAATCATGGTGCAGTAGGTGAAGATCAGAGATACCTCTCCACCATCAAACAGGCTCTAAAAGACTTTTGAAATAAAACACTCTCAATATAACAGGACAACAAAACACTGAAGGGCTAAAGTCAACAGTGCAATCCTGCCCCTACATTGATCACGGGTTCTAGTAACAGGGTAACCAAGCTAGTTCTAAAGTGATTTTTCATGGAGGAGGAAATTTAAAAAAGGAAAAACTCTGTTCCCGTGTCTTCTGTGTGATATTTACATCATATTGGTAGATTTTTCTTGATTATGTTCCTTGGTTTATTATTTTAGTTATTTTTTGTTCCTTGTCAGTTTACCGTGGAACTTAGATTAACTTTTGTGTATCTGCAGGTGTGAAGGCCACCTACCTTCTTGCGGTTGCGTTCTTGGAGATTATACGATTCAGTTGTAATGGTGGCATCCTTTCTGGAGATTCTAGTCCGCTCAGAGCAAGGAGTGCCTTCAACTGTGTGTTTGAATATCTCCGGACACCAAATCTCTTACCAGCGGTTTCCCAGTGTTTGACTGCAATAGTCTATAGGTCTTTTGAAACAGCAGTATCATGGCTGGTACTCTCATCTTTTCACAAGCTTCAGTTGCCATGCCCTTGTTCCCTCTAATGTACTACTTTTCATTTATCAATTTTTCACCCTTATTGGAAAGATTGTAAGCTGAGATAGTTGTTGTTAGACCTGTGAATTAAGGTGTTAGTTAAAGAATATATGTTCGTAACTTTAATCTACATGTCTTTCCTTCTACTTTTCTGCTTTCAAGATTGTAATCTCACCCTTATGGAATGCCTTTTGCACAGCTGGATGCAATTCACATGGAATTTGTGATATAATTAAAAAATGTTTCAAGCAGTAATGTATTGACAGCAAACATGTTCATCACCTGAGCTTATCTGAGATACAACCTTAACTGTAGAATAATTTTTTTGATTGGCACTTTTTTCTGATGCATAATCAAGGTCTATTCCGGTTGTCTTAATAGTTTGAAAGATTCTTGTTATCAACTTGTGTCTGTAGTTTCTCATAAGTAGGTATGAACAAAGTGCATTCTACAAATTTGATGTTTCACAGAAGTTGCATTAGTTTTAAGGTGACAGAAAGATATACTACGTTCTGTTGCATGATCATTAAACTCTATTTTCTCCCACATACCCTATTTGGAAACTTTATTTATGAAATTTTGACTACTGTCTGTCAATTAGGAATTTTAGAAATAAACTGCTAGCCTCCTTCAGTCCAGTCTAATTCAGTATTAATCTCTTCAATTGGACAATTGTTTTCACTTTTCTAGATCTCTCGACATTTTAATATGACTCCCTGTCATTCCTTTTCTAATGGTAGGGTTATGATCCTCTACCTGAACTCTGCCTTCTCCCTCCCCCCCTTTCCTTTCTGTAAACCTCCAATACCATTGTGTGCACACCGTTCTTATAGTATCACTTACTCTTCTTTTTTGCAGAGTCCTATTGATTTTGCTAACTCCATGCAGGCGTTTTGTCACTTTTGTCACCAACATGGCCATGTCAAGGACTGTCATAAGTTGCATCATCAGCAAGTTCATGATGCCTGTTCCACCTGGCTCTGCTATAATCTTGCTTACTCCTTCAGGGACACCTGATCTTGCTCATCTAGCAACTTTATAGGCTAACCATGTCAGCCAGATGTAGGAGTTTCAACAGATGTTCTAGTCACCTGGTTTCTCCTCTGGTCCTGTACCCTTTGTTCTTTCTATTTCTCAGTATTGTCTTCACTTGGATTTTTGATTCCAGGGCTTTACACCATTTGACATTGGATGGCTTATTGCTCATCTATTGCATGTTCCCTTTGGTTATAACTATTTCATTCATTGCTTCCTCTTGTTCCATGTAGGATCTACATATGGGACAGGGGATCGGGATCAATTGTTGAATGGGTGGATTATATCATGTTTAGCATCTGCATCTTCTTCCTCCAGCCATCCCACTTTTTAGTTGTGGTTCCATCTTTTTAATTACTGATTTATGGCATTGAGGAATTGAGCATCTGTCCGAGCCCCATCTTCGGTTTATGTTGCAGCAAGGAGTCCTAGTTCTAGGTTCTCTTCATCAATCATCTGATTGTATGGGCTACAAATTGACAAAGTGCTTGGTCTTCCTTTCCACTTTTTGATAGCCTTTGTTTGCCGCACCTTTTGGTCTCATCATGGTTACCTGACTCGGTTTGACTTGTACAAGTTGACTCGCACCTGGGCAGGATTGAGTTGCTCTGATACGACTCGTATCTGGACCGGTCTGAGTTAAATTAGATTGGCAAGTCCGCAAACCTTGGATCTTGTTCATTTAGATACTTGGTTGGTCCAACTCCTTTAACTTCTATGACATGACTTCATTATTATATCAGCTTGTTTGATGATTTTCTAGGCTTTGTACTTGACATTCACATTTATCATTGGTCATTGCAATGAATGATACCCAATTTAAGTGCTGCATCAATTTCTTTTTGGGTGTTGATTGTTGCTTAGGAATACCTTTCCTTTTGAGATTCATGTGCTTTTGTCTGCTCATGGCATTCTTCCTCAATAGTCCTATCATCACACTTCTAATCAAAATGGCAATGCTGAAAGGAAGAACAGTACAATTTTGGAATTGTTCATACTCCCCTCATCTCTAACTTCATCACGTGCTCCTTCTGGGCTAAAGCTATCCTTAGTTTAGTCAATTTTCCCCTTTTGAGTGGCATTATTCTTTTGTTCTTGACTATAGCCTCTTTTACGCCTTTAGTTTTACCCATAGTTACCAACATGGGAAATGAAAGCGGGAAACAAAACATGAAACAAAAGTGAGAAACAAGGCTCTAAAATTTAGTGAGAAATGAGAAACGATACATGCATGGGAAACAAGGGGGATTTTAATCATTTTAGAAAGGTTTAGCTCTTTAAGTGTATCTTATGTATTTCTAAAATGATTAAAATACCCTTAAGTTACTAACATACCTTCCTAAAATGATTAAATTACCCATAAAATACATATGGGAAACAAGGGGATGTTTCTCATGCTTTTTCCAAACGCATCGTATTTGATTCTTGAATGTGTTCCCCAGGAAACGCATTTCCCACTTCCCCGAGTGTTTCCCTGCAACTATGGTTTTACCTTCTTTGTGCTCCTCTATCTCCATGAAAGCACTAACCATTTATCTAGGGCTTCATCCATTGGAACTTCAACCAAGGTTTGAAAAGTTGATTGGGAATTGGAGTCGATTGTGGCTGATACCATTTTTGAACCAGAACTGGCCAGTTATAGCTATACAAATCTGTTTGGGCTGCTTCCCCTAAAGGGACTCTAAACATTTATGAATAATAAATAATAGTTAAAAAACAAAAATAAATGAAAATAGATTGATAAATAAACTTTGGTTAAGAATCAGCTCGTTTACCACTTCACCCTGGAATTGGCCAAGTTTAGCTTTGGGTGATCTGGCTCAAAAACTTAGGGAAACTGGGGAAATAAGTTTGATGCCAACTTATTTCGATGGGTTACTTTCTACCAAAAGGAAAAACTTATTTCATTGGGTTACCAGTACTGAATGCTAGGTTCACATGTTGTGTTTTTGTCTTGGTATACAGAGCTAGAACCAGCCCATTTGTTCCTTTCATCACTGTATAGGGCTACATAATGCTCTCTTTTATGTGGTAGTGCTAGATGGTTGTAATTTTTCTGACCATTTGCTCATGAGATTGGCCTTTGTTCTTCTCTTCACTTGATTACCTATAATATCTCAGGTGGATTTATTTGCACTTGCTTTTTTGCGTCACTTAACTACAATATCTAATGTTCACCTTTTGGTTGTTGGATTTACAGGAAAATAAGATATCTGAAACTGGGAATGAAGCCGATGTAAGGGAGTCTATTCTTTCTTCTCATGCATGCTTTCTCATTGAAAACATGTTTCAGAGGGATGAACACATTCGTGAAATCTCCCTCAGTTTGTTGACTCAACTTAAAGATAAGTTTCCTCAGGTAGTGTTATATATTTATTTATTTTCTTTCCAATGGGATGTTTTTAATTGTCCACTAGTTCTAGCTAAAAGATCGTACAAGTGTGCAGGTATTGTGGAACTCGTCTTGCTTGGATTCACTTCTTTTTTCAGTTTATACGGACCTACCTTCTTCTGCTGTTAATGATCCTACTTGGGTTGCCACTGCTCGCTCCCTTTATCAAAGGATTGTTAGGGAGTGGATAACTAGTGCACTTTCACATGCTCCATGCACTACACAAGGCCTTCTACAGGTTTGCATTAAAACCCCACATCGTGTTTTTTTTCCCCTTAAATGCAAAATTACTAGAAGATACGAGAATTGCTTCTTTATGTTTTGACTGAAAGACCACATTCTCGATTCTCTAGGTCGTCATCATACTTTGACAAAACGTAAAAGTTATCATATTTAATCATTGCGGAAGGCAGGTGGGAAGACAAGGGCTCTCCTCTGGGGCCAGTAGTCAGGCAGAGGCCCCTCTCACCCCTATTTAGCTCACCCTGTGTGGGGGTGATTTCCACTCAAAACCTCAGCTTCACAAACAAGAGTTATGGCCAACTGCACCAGGGGTGCCTTATTTTATGACTTGGTTCCATCACGACCTTTAGAATATGCTAGATGCATCAAAATTGGATGTTGTAGCCTGTTGAATCTGTGATAATTGATATTATCATCGTAAATGTCTTCCCACGAAAATTATTTCATTAATATCATAGGTATACATATTATTACTTTATGTTATCAATGCTTTTGTTTTATTTTGCTGGCCTATCTGCTGATTAGGGATGCAAATGATAAAGGTAAGCTGTAATATCTGTCCTATCTGATGCTTGAAGGAAAGACAAAAATATTAGGTTTGGGATAAGGACACTACCGCTGTCCTCTTTATTGAGGATAAGGAAAATCACCTATTTTCAGATACGATTATTCAATTAAACATTGTTCTTCAATCCAAAGTATAATAACTGCTGATAGAATATATGATTCGTTTTAACCATTGGTAAGATCAGAGGGTTAGGAACGGAACCACCTAGGTCCAAACATGGGTGGTCTGGATTTTCTTGTATTTCTGCGAACTGTCTCTGCCACTACAGCAGAGGCCCTGTTTTTGGAGTTTCTCAAGATGTTATAAATTTATAATATGTACTTAATAAACTTGTTTTGCTTTCATCATTCATTCACATTGATATGGTGGAAAGTTTATAATGTTGTTTGTTATGCATCTTAATTTGAGATATAGAAATCTTAGAAAATGACACGAAAAGATTTATATGAATCTTGTTTTATCTAATAATTTAACAATTTATCTACAATTTAGAAAGTTAAGAATAAGGGTACAAGTATCCAAAGATAACAAGAAGGTTAAGTACACTTCTTTAAAGGATAAGAAAACAGATACAACTGCATGTCCCAATAGGTAACCTTTTGTAAGTGCACTGCTGATACATTTTCCCTCCATGTTCATGCATCATGTAGCATCTTTGGTCCATTCTTTCCAGGTACTCATAATTTTATTTCATGTTATTATCTTGTATGTGGTTAAAGGCAAGGTCTAAAAGAGTTTTACCTGTTGCACCACTGACGGTGCAGGAGCCTCGTGCACCATGAAATCATTTTTTTTAGGTAGCCTTTCATGCAAGCTACCCATCCATACAATCCGATCTTGGATAAGACCTTTAGTAAAAATAAGAAAAGAATGGACGCCCTTAATCGGCTGATTTGGTTGGCCCATTTTTTGTAGGAAAAGGGCATATGTTCTTTTTTGTGTGATTTTCCCCTAGCCATCCATCCAAGATTAGACGATACAGATGGGTAGCTTGCAAATTTGAGATTGTGATGTGTTATCAATAAATGCCAGGATTAGAGGGGCTAATGCCTAAATATGATAGATTGTAGGGATTGAAAATTAGGAAACTCCACTTCTATAAATAAAGTAGTGTGAAACTGGCCTAAAACAAGCTTGAAATCAGTTATTTGATCTGTTTCAAGCATGTTGACCCGTTTTGACCCATCGTTTGACCTCTCTTTTGAAAAGATTGGGGCTTGCTCATGGGCTGGACATTTCTGCCCATGAGCATCCTTTCCCTGCCCTGATTTCCCACCCTAAACTCCAACTCATCGCACCCCCCACCCCCCACCCAAGCACACACACACACAAAAACAAAAACAGAAACAGAGAAAAAAAATAAAAAAACCTGGCAATTACTGCCATTAGATCTTATTGTCACCCCTTGAAACCCTCTTTGTGAAGGAGAAGAGAGAAGAAAGGAAAGGAGAAGGAAAATGAAAAAATAAGAAGGGGAAAAAGGGACAGCTTCTGATTATCAAGGAGGAAGGAGAAAAAGAAGGAAAGAGAAATAAAAAGAGGAGAAAACTTCATCGTCGAGGATGTAGATCTAAAGCCTAAATGTGAATCCTTGGTACCAAATGAAGGTATAAACTCTTTCCATCGTTCAGTTAGCAACCTTTTAAAGCTTGATTGGGATAGTTGTGAGATTAATTTTTTTTGGAAGGTGGCATACTGCCACATTTCATTGAAAAAGACTTAAAAGTTACATTATTAAAATACTGAGCCAAAAGCACCCGGGGCTTCTACCAAGAAGGTAAAACTCCCCCCAAACCCCTCACAACCCAGAAATTACTGAAATTACAGTGTTAGTAACTTCCACCCTTGTAAGCTAGACATAATCTCCGATTGGGGCCGTGGCAGCCCCTTGACAGCAAAATACCAGTCCATTAAACATGTAATGCAGTTTTGTATGATGCAGGTTGGGTGCTTGAACTGATCTCTAAACACTCTGTTGTTCCTTTCCCTCCATATTGACCATAGCATGGCCAGAAAACACAGTTCCCATATCTCTTTTTCTTCCTTTATTGGGTTCAGGGGCATCCATTCTGCCCACCAATCCATGTTCCACTGGATCTTGGCAGCCTTGAAGAAATGCGCCCACACAGTCTGGTATGCCACACTTGAAGAAAAGGTGATCCAGATTCGCTATATAGCATCCACAGAAAACACATTTAATTCTGACTCCTGGCTGAAATTTGTGCACGCTGTCAGCAGTAGAGGTTCTCCTCCAGGCCATTTGCCAAAGGAAAATTGTGATTTTGATAGGGGCCTTTATATTCCAGACTTGCTTGTACCAGGGTACCTTCCTCCCTCCTTGCATGAGAATTTTGGATGCTGACCTGACCGAGAACTTCCCTTCTGTCTCCCATTTCCAGCTTCTAGAATCAGTGGATCCAAGTTCCAATCTTTTCTGGTCCAACATGCAATTGAACTGCAGGAATTCCTGGTACTCTATTTCAGCTATATTTCTTCTAAACTGTACCGACCATCCTGGGCTTGGATCTGTTTGAGACCAGAACTCTAAAACGTGTGCCCCAGTCTTTAAGGCAATTGCATAGGCTTGGAAAGGCTTCTTTAAGCTCAATATTGAACAACCATGGCTCTTCCCAGAACTTGGTCTTACTCCCATCCCCCACAGAGAATGATGATGAGCATCTATAGAAATCTTTTAGTTTGAGTATGTTTTTCCATAAGCTGGACACATGGCTGCCAAATGTTCCTTCAGAACACCACCCATTCCAACCCCCCAAGTATTTGCTAACAACTATATCCTTCCACATGGCTGATCCCTCCATATCTGCCCTCCACAGCCACTTCAATAAAAGGCCTTGATTCATTGCTTCAATTGACATCAAACCCACTACCCCTTCCTACTTAGACCTGCAAACACACTTCCATGTGATTGGATGTATGCTCTTCTCACCTGGCCCTCTTCCTTTCCAAAAGAATGATGCTCTAAGGGACTCATCTTCAGACATACCTATTTTGGGGCCTTAAAAAGGACAAGAAGTAGACTGCTATGTTAAAAAAGGACTCACCTGGCCTCTTGCCGTCAAAAGCTTGCCTTTCCATGCAGCAATACGATCCCCAATTCTCTTAACAACCACATTCCAATCAGAAGACTTCAGGGTGCCAGGAGTAAGTGGCAGACCCAAGTACCTGATTGGGAAATTACCCCATTTGGCCCCCAACAGGCTAGCAGTGAGGTTCTTATCCTCTTCCCTGATATTGATTCCCACTAACTCACTTTTCAGGAAGTTTATCTTGAGTCCTGTGACCACTTCCAGCAACCTTAATAAAATTCTGAGATTAACAATCATATTCGTATCAGCTGAGGCAAAAAGCATGGTATCATTTGCAAATTGTAAATGTGTGACCTCCTCCTGGCCACTCCAAACTGAGACCCCAGTGATCAGGTTTGATGCCCTTGCTCTCTTCCACATAGCACTTAACACCTGCCCTACAATTACAAAGAGAAGAGGTGAAAGTGGATTCCCCTGCCTCAGCCCTCTAGAACTTCCAAAAAAACCATGGGGAGACCCATTCAACAACACCGAGAACTTGGCTGTCTGGACATAGCTCCGTATCCATTCCACCCATTTATCCTTGAACCCCATTCAGTGGAGAACATAGAATAAATAGTCCCAACTAGTTCTATCATAGGCTTTCTCAAAATCCAGCTTAAACAAGACACATTCCTTCTTCTTTACCTTCTGTTCATGTAAGCACTCATGGGCAGCCATGAAATTGTCTAGAATGAATCGGCCAGAAATAAAAGCAGACTGATTTTCATCTACCAAATTGCTGATCACTAGTTTCAATCTATTAGCCAAGGCCTTAGTGATGATTTTATAACTCCCATTTGGCAAGCTGATTGGCCGAAAATCATTTAAGTCTTTAGCACATTCTGTTTTGGGGATAAGCACTATATGGTTGGAGTTGAGGCACTTTATCGCTGCTGGGTTGTTCTGAAACTCAATGGCTGCCTCTAAGACCTCCCACTTGACCACGTCCCAGAAATATTGGTGGAATCCCATTGAGAAACCATCTGGACCAGGTGATTTGTTAGGATCCATGCTGAAGACTGTATTTCTAATATCCTCCTCAGTGAATGGTTTGATGAGATTAATGGCTGTAGCTTCCGGAATCCTATTAAAGTATTCGCTGCACATGTGTGGCCTCCACCCTTCCTCTTCTTTAAACAATTCTTCATAGTATTTAAGTATAGCTTCTGAATATCTCCTTCATTGTGAAGCACTTCATTTCCCACTCTCAATCTCTGGATACATAGAGATCTTCTCTTGACACTTGCCATTGCATGCAAATATGCTGTGTTTTTGTCTCCTTCTTTGAGCCATTGCTCCTTAGCTCTTTGTTTCCATTTGATTTCTTCTCTAAAGGACCATTCTTCATATTCTTTCCTGAGGGCATCCCATTGTTCTCTTTCTTCATCGGATAGTAACCCTTGATCATTCTTGACGTCAAAACGTATTATATTAATTTTGGAAAAATCTCAATTTTTTTTATCTTAATTAGGGTTTGAAAATTGGGGCTTTCCCAAGATTGGGCTATTAAAGCCCAGTTGAGATGCAATATGTGTGTTTGTTGTTAATTGCATCTAATGGGTACCAATAAATACCTTGATTAGATTTAATTTTAAAAATCCAAAATTTTACCATAATTATGGTTTAAGAATGGAAAAATCACCAAAAATAGTAAAAAAAAACCTTTCAAAATATCTAATAAGAGCACTCTAAGTTTAAAATATCTAAAAGAGACATTCTTTCTGATGTTCATACTTATAAGGGGCAAATGTCTTATTTCTCAAGCATATTGCCAGAATGCCTCGATTCTTTCACAAATGAATTGTCCTATGTCAAATTCATATAGTATGACTTTTATACCTTTGATCACCAAATATCTTAGAGGGATTCTTAGTTTACGTTAGTTACCAAAAATGTATTAATGATAAAGAAAATCAAGAAAGGTCATTCATCTAAAATTGAAAATTTCTAAAAGTTCTAATTACTCAAAGGACACTAACATGTAAAAACAATAAAAGAATAACATCAATTTAGCAACTTTGTTGCTAAGAACTCATAGGATAAGCATAATCACACCAATAATCATCCATATGGTAGCTCTTTGTCATCAATTTGAGATTGGGGTGTATACTTCACTCTACTAGACCACTCAGTATATGGTACTTTGTCTGACATTAAACTACTTTCATCCCTAGGTTTAAGAGTTGTAATGGACAAACGAGGCCAACATGTAATCTAAAGTAGATGCACAAAGTGGTATTGGGGCATTAGGTTCAAGGTCATCAGGTGTTGATTTCTGGTTAAAGAGTACCAAGGTTGGAAACTCTCCATTTCCTCAAATTCTGCATACATTCTCAACAGACTTTCAGGCTAGTATGTTAACCTGTGAAGGTGACTTAACTGCTGTTTCTTTTCTTGCTGTGTGCTCGAGATCATTATGTCCACAATGACAAGATGCAATGAACGAAGCATCAAAATTGCTATTAAAGGTTGAAACATATGAAGAATATTGCATCAGGGCAATGGAAGAATATTTCAAAATGATTTTACCATTCCCACATTTCAGTGATGCAGGTAATTCATATTTTTAGACGATGATTGACTCAATTGTAAGAGGTGGTTTAGCTATTCCAACACTTGCATTCTATGCTATTTATGGACCATTTTTTGATGTGGAGGCTGTGAGTTGCAAGATTGAATTGATTCGTTTAGAAGGATATCCGATGAGTTGGCCTGGGACTACTAGGAATTATATGATCAACTTCTTGATGTATTGCTTACGATGTTTCAAAAAATGGTGAAGATAATAGAATTCTTGTGTGAATTGATGGATGAGATAGTCGATGTAGTTGGGGAAGATATGGTAGTTCAAATGCTAGTTGCTAATGCAGCCAACTAATTATAAAAGAGGTGATGAATTATTACTGTTGAAGAAACTCTATCTTCATTGGGTTCTATTTTCAGCCCACTACCTTGAATTGATGGTAAAAGATATCGGGGAAGATCCTGATGTTGAGCGAATCATCTGTGGTGTACATATAGTGACTTGGTACATTTATGCTCATAATTGGATACTTGCTATCTTCCAAAAGGCAACAAATGATTGCAACATTGTATGCCTTGGTCTCACTAGATTTGTTAGTCAACTTCTTTCCTTAGAGAGCTTGTACGCACAAAGGTGCATTCTGTGAACTTTTTAGAGAGAATATTTTAGCATTTCAAAACTCCTGCCTCTAAATCTCAGGGAATTGGAAATGTGTATGAACTTGGTAAGTTGGAAAGAAATGTGAGTATTTGAAGTTGGTAGACTCCCTTATCTAAATGCTCAAATTTGTTGATGGAGGTGACAAGAATGATATGTATAGATCAACGAACAATGATAATGAGACAATTAAAAAAATATTTCCTAGAGATTACAAGAAATGGTGGGCCATCATTGATAGGAGACAAAAGGGTACACTTCATTACGAGGTACACACAATCTATAAACAGAAATTTGATTTCATAATCACATAATATGTAAATGTTCAGAATTATTTCTAATTTTTTTATGACACTTTTGCAGGGTACTTTTTGAACCCTGCTATCAGTATAGCGATGAAATTCACAGTGATACATGCCTTCAAAAAGGGGAAAAAGAAAGTTTACAATGATACAGAAGTAATGCAAGGGCTGCTTTCAGTTATAAGATAAGATGTTAAGGACTACTAAATTCAGGGATGTAGCAGAACCCCAGGTGTCAATAATAACATGTCCTCAGTTATTTCTTTTAGATTTTTTTTTTCCGAATACCAAGAGTAAACCTACATTTCCAGGTGAAGCTCAAAACACCAGTAGCCCGAGCCATGAGCAGGCCAAACATCTGTTGAACAGTGGGCCTCTTAAATGTATTTTTATGTTTACCCTTCAGATTGAGGATTATAGATCAGGATGGGTGTATATGGAATGGATTGATGGAGATGCAATCCATCTTGTCCACGCCAAAGGAATACACAATGCTATGACCATCTTAATATCATTTTTCAGTTGGAACTTTGTACCTGTATCTTGGTAAGTTCTTATTTTCTACTCACTTGTGCAATTGGCTTGTGGGCAGCCACTAGAAGGAGAAAGCTTAAGTGTTAATGCCTTGGCTTAGATTGTCCTTTGTGTTTTTAGTTTGACCATTGCAGCAAGTGAATGTGAAAGAAACTTTATCACCTTCAGTCTTGTACATACAAGATTGAGAAATAGATTGAAGGTTGAAATATTGAAAAAAACTTGTCTTTTGTCAGTACAATATGAGGATGATAATGAAGAATCAACAAATGCCACGAAAGGTTGCTAAAGAAGAGACTTGCTATGTAAGAAAGAGATGTAGTACATGAGGTTTACCTTGAGGGCATAGTTCTCAAGGTAGTAAGGCGACCCAAGGCATACTTGGGGCATCAAAGTGCCTAAGTGTTTAGGCACCTGCCTAAGTGGTTCCTAGGCGCCAAGTCCATAAGAACCAGCAAGCAAGTGTATGTAACTATGTAGTTAGAGGTGAGAGGTGACTAAGGCGACCAAGGGGTCGCCTCAGGCCTCAAATGCCTAGGCGATGCCCTAGGCATTTCAGGCGATATTTTATTAAAATAATATATATAATTCAAAAGTATAAATACATGTCTAAAATAACACAAAAATGCATGCATAAAATCAATAAACTTCTTAAATTCATTCATTCCTAAAATTAAACAAATTTAAATTAAATTAACAACAAATCTAAACAAATTTAAACAAAAAATAAGCAATTTTAAACAAAATTTTCAATTTACTATTTAAACTTCATATGAGGGAAGGTTGGTTTTATGTAAATCAGTGTTAGATAGCCTTTCTATTTACTTCCTTTCTATGTTCTGGATGCCCAAGATAGTGACGAAGAAGGTGGAACCTATTCAAAGGAGATTCTTTTGGCACGACAGTGGAGAAGATGTAAGAGATGGCATGACATCAAGTGGGGGTAGAGGGGTTGCTAGTAAGGAGAAGGGAGGTGTGGGACTCAAGAGCATTAAAGATTTCAACCTGGCTCTTTTGTGCAAGTGGGTATGCAGGCTAGGGGCGGGTGAGGATGGGCTATGAGCACAAGTTATCAGGCAGATGTATTTCAATAGGGGGAGAGTATGGGACCTGGCTCTTTTACCACAACATCACATTTCTACCATTTGGCGTGACATCTGGGCTTGCTGGGACATTATCTCTTTCACTGTTCGGGTCCAACTAGGGAAAGACGATCAATGCCTTCTCTTGAAGGATAGATGGTGCTGCGACTACACACTGGAGGACTCTTATGCGAGACTCTTTGTAGTCTTAGCAGCCCCTCTTGCGTCGGTCTCCCAATCTTTTGACTCCCACCTATCGGGAGGTACCTGGGCACTGACCTTCAGGAGGAACCTCAGACTGGAGGAGGCGGAGCAGCTGGAGGACCTACTTACCCTCCTCCGGGACTTTTCTCCTCAAGCAGATGCATGGGATGAGTGGACTTGGAGATGGGGAACGGATGGTCCTTTCTCAGTCAGATCAACTTACTCTTTCATTTCCGATGGAGGGGTACATCATTGTCTAGCATCCTAGATCTGGCGACCTAGAAGCCCATTGAAGGTGAAGATTCTTACTTGGAGGATCTCCCACGGGAGGCTACCGATTCGGGATAGGCTTCTCCTGATCCTCCCGGACATCTCTGTGGGTTGCTGCATTTGTGGAGAGGAGAATGAGACTATGGATCATCTGTTTGTAGGCTACGCCTTTTCACAGAGGGTGTGAGAGGAGCTGGCTAGAAGGACACAGTGCGTCATCAGCCGTTAGAGTCAAGTGCATCAACTTATTGGGGGCTAGGGGAGGGCATGGAATATGAGAGGGGACAGAGTTGTATGGTGGTTGATCCTACATGCCACCTTGCGGTCTTTGTAGGGGGAAAGAAACAATAGGATGTTCAGAAGGGAAGCTAGAGCGGAGGAGACTGTGGTTTTGTTAATTTGTGATAGAGTGAGGAGTGGGTGGAACTCCTATGTAATATGAACTTCCAAAACTCACCACTTTTTGCTTTGTTGGGGGATTAAAGAGGGCAACACTAGTTTGGTGTGGCCCTTGCTCGTACAGGGAGCTTTTGGGAGCTTATTGACCATACTTGTACAGCTCTTTTCTTTTAATACAATGGTGGTATTAACCACTTTCAAAAAAAAGAAAATACTGTTTAAGCTCCTTATTGCCCTGTGTAGTCCAAAACGAATGCTTTAGTGTTCCCTACAACATACAATAAGATTAGAAAGAGAAAGAGAGACGCATTGAGAGAGAGAGAGTGTGAGAGTGAGATAGAAAGAGAGGGGGCTCGGTTCCTCTGTCTCTGTCTGTGAATGTGTGTGTGTGTGAGAGAGAGAGAGAGAGAGCGAATGAGATAGAGAGTGAGAGAGGGGCTCGGCCCCTCTATGTGTGTGTGTGAGAGAGAGAGTGATAGAGAGTGAGAGAGGGGTTCGATCTGTGCTCGCTGCCAGGGAGTGAGAAGAGAAAGAGGGGAGACGTGAGAGGGGGGAGATGAGAAAGACCTACTTGCTCGCTGCCGTCTGCCACGCCGCTTTCCGCCATCCGTCACAGGAATCACATGCCGCTGCTGTTCGCACGAGAGAGGGAGGAGACGCGAGAGAGGGGGCGGCCTAGCGTTATGATTGGGGAGAGAGAACAGAAAGGGAAGAAAACTCGTACGTGGGATCGGCCGTGGATCCCGTTATCGGGTTTGTGGGCCAGCGACGGGCCTTGTGGAGCGGGCCGAGTGCGTGGGGCGGGCTGAGGCTGCCGAAAGCGGGCCGGTCGTGGACTGGGCCGGGGTGAGATGATTGGGGTGAAAGCGAGGAGGCTTGTGGCTGCCTCACCTCACCTCCTCACCTAGGTGCTCACCTCCACCGCTTTTGATAACACAAATATATAAATTTTTCTATGCAAAGGTTTAACCCTCCCATTTGTAGGCTGCACAACAGAGTCCATTAGAGAGAGAGAGAGAGAGTACATGGTTTCGGCGGTAGGGTGGCGGGAGATGGTGGGGCGACATTGTTGAAGGATTGTATGGAGCCCGATCTATCTTTGACCCGGTCTCACAACACGGATCGACCTATGTGGTTAGGTCACCGGGGGTTGGTCAAAGGGGGGGGGGGGCAGCGCCCCCCTTGTTGGGGGGCCCCTGGCCAAAATTTTTTAAGACTAGAAGCAAGATAGGACAAACCAGTTTTGGGTCGGGCCAAGCAGGCCCAAGGCGCGAAAGCGGGCCACCTGGCACACCTTGGCGGCACCTTGGGTCACCTTTTGCAGGCCCAACTTGGCGTACCTGCATGTAGCTCACAGAATTCCGCCTTCTTGCCTAGGTGGGTGCCTTGAAGAGGAAGATATATAGGAGTGGCAAGAGCCACATCCCTCACCGCCTTTTTACATCTCAGGCTTCCTAGTTTTATACAATAGATTCAAAACCACCAAGAAGGTTAGAATCATCTGTTCAAAGGTAAGGAAAAGGAGAAATGGGAGAGATTGACTCGTGTACACATGAACATCCGGAGTGAAGGGTAGCCAAAAGGAAACTCCTCTCTTTAGAGGCTCCACACAACAAGAGTGCCAGGATAGGGTGTCCACTTTAAAGAGGAAGTTGGCTATTGCTGCTGCTGCTGATCATCATAATCATGATGATCGAGTAAGGTTGCTCAATTATGAGTGAAGATAGTACACAAACTCTTACTGATTCTGATGAGGGAATCTTGTCTTGTCCATGCCAGTCTCCTTAGGATACTCACTCTTCATTTTCTTTGGGCTTTAGACCAGGGATATGATATTAAGAAAGGAGATAAACGTGGTGAAAATACTCAAGATGGATACAGAGGACGAAATCGGGACGGAGGAGAGCCATCATTTTGGACAATGCAAGCAGCTAATAAAAGGGACACAGACTTTATTATGGAGATCTTTCATATTGGAACCAGCAATTTCAACCTACAGGGAAGCAAATGGGTAGCTTGTATCGGCCCAGATTTAAGTTCCATAAATGGAATGTTGACACGACTGCGAGGGATTTATCTGGAAGATGAGAGGATATGACTTCGGCATTGTTTTCATATAGTTATTGACCACAAGATCCATCTATTGTATATGGAGAACTTCATGAAGAACAAGAAGATCCTTTGCATTTACACTATTTATGGGATGCATAATTGTCTTAAAGTAATGATTGGTATGTTTCACAATGTCGTTGATTTTTTTATTTTTTGGTTGTGGTATCCGTTTGTATGTTGAAATCTCATCTTGGCATTGTAAAATTTTCTTATTGTATTGTCATTTGTTAAGATTAGCTTTGTGATATTTATTTTTAAATTGAAATCTCATCTTGACTTTATAAAATGTTTCAAAATACATTGTTTTTTTTAAGCAGCTATTTGATTTTTTCCTAGTATTTCTACCTCCTTTTTTTATTAGAAAATTTTATTAGTGTTTTTAATTTTTTCTTTTAACGTTATTGGGCATAAAATTAAGGGATATACTCTTCTTAGGAGGGAACCTGTTTTGTTAGTCTGAACTAGAACTGGCACCATTGGTTCTGGTTCCCAGTCTGGCATTTGAGGCGAGTGAGAGTGACCACGGGCTCACCTATAGCCTATGTGCTTGAGGTGATCTCAACTTCCCCACCCCCTTCCAGAAATCATGAGTCATACCAATACATGAAGCCACAACATACAAAGTAAGAATAACATCAAATGGTAGCAACATGTATGACATTGTAAAGTGATACAAACAATAGTAGCATTTTGTGACGAGAACGGTTTGTACAAGTGGGGAATGAAATGACAACATCTTTCAGGGAAGTACAGTCTACATACAAAACATTTGTTTGAGTCATTTATTTTCTGTACAATTGGGGTGGACATGTTCTTCAGGTTTCTTTGCCTGATTGGAATAAGGAGCTTAAAGCACTCAACTTGATGTAGTCTTTTTTGAGGTTAAGGAACCTCTTCTCTCCTCATCGGATTGTATTACATATGTTTGTGGAATAAAATTGGTGGTACAATCCACTGCTTTGTCACAAAAAAAACCCAGCTTGTAACCAAATCTGTTGCAGACCCATTGGGATTCAGCTACAGGATCTTGAATGAGTTGTTCAATTTTTATGGGGCAGGTGGGTGATGGCACAGAGTGTGGCATGGCTATGTCCATGTGGAAGTTCTCTTTTGGTGATCTCGCTACAGTTTTTTACTTGTACATATTTTCTTTATAAATGAATTGCCATATCACGCACTAAGTTTAGCATGGAAATTGAATTTTGTGTCTACATGTTGGTTTTTTCATGTGCCCAGAATGTTTTGTATCTTGGTTAGGTAATACAACTGTTGTTTTCTTTCAGGAAAAGCTGTGCAAACTAAATGCATGGCAGAAAACAAGGCAGGTGGCAGATGTTGTTTCCCTTCTTTCTGACTTGCGCTTATCTACTGGGAAGAGTGATTGTTGGACGGGTATTAGAACTGCAAATATTCCTGCAGTTATAGCTGCTGCAACAGCAGCTTCAGGAGCATATTTAAAGGTGACTGAGACTTTCAATTTGGAAGTTCTGCCAACAGCTATATCCAGTGCGACTGTCAAGTGCAACTATGCTGGGGAGATTGCTGGAATGAGAAGGCTATACAACACAATTGGGGGTTTCCAGATGGGTAATTTGCCGATAGGTGTTGGGCATGGGATGGGTGCAGCTGCAAAAGCATCTGGTGCCCAATCACACCTTCAAAGAGAATCATTTAATGAGATTCTTCTGATAAAATTTGTAAAACTGCTCCAACAATTTGTTAGTGTCGCTGAAAAAGGTGGTTCAGTTGATAAGACACAGTTTCGTGAAATCTGCTCTCAGGCAACTGCATTGCTTCTTTCACATATAGTAAGTGTTCTTTCATAAACGTGCTGCATATTGTCAGGTTCTTGCTTTCTCCTCTACCACCGTGATCCCAGTGCTGTATTATTTGTTCAGGCTGAGGATAACAAACTTGACCTAGAAGGGTTCTCACAATTGTTGCGCCTTCTTTGCTGGTGTCCTGCGTATATTTCAACTGCTGATGCAATGGAAACTGGCATATTTATTTGGACATGGTTAGTTTCCACTGCTCCACAACTGGGGCCTCTTGTACTTGCAGAGCTTGTTGATGCATGGTTATGGACGATAGATACAAAGCGTGGTTTATTTGCTTCAGATATGAGATATTCAGGGCCTGCTGCAAAACTGAGACCTCATCTTACAGCTGGGGAACCAGAACCACTACCTGAAAAGGATCCAGTTGAAGGAATAGTTGCTCACAGATTATGGCTTGGTTTTTTCATCGACCGTTTCGAGGTGGATGTTCATCATCTTTCATATATTAGTTTCTTCATACATGTACTGGAGCAAAGTTAAGGATCCTATAGGTGGTTTATTAGGAGTTCGGAATGTGTGATGTCATGAACATGTAATATGTTTTACTTGGCTTCCTTGGAACAACTTATGACAATAGGACCCTTAACAATGTTTTTTTTGTGAAGCTGTAGATCTTAGATTTACTGTCTAGCTTGGCATGATATTTAAGGAGAACAAAATGTAGTAGGCTAACTGGACACCATTTCAAGTTCCTAAATGCTACGGAGGTTCATGGTTATAGGTATATTGTGTGAACCACTTTTTGGCACATTGATTCTCACGTAGAAGTCAATCAGCTTTTCCTTTTCCTTGCCTTCCCTGAGGCGAAATATGCCAATAATAAGCACATGGAACCGGACCATGTGCCAAAAATTTATGCTTCATCTTTTTATTAACATAATAACTAAGTGCAATGCTAGGCTTAACTAATATTCAATCATCTACATCGTTTCCTACTCTCTCTTTCATGTGTTGTCTTTCTTTGGTTATTCTTATTCTTTTCTTCTTCATACAGGTTGTTCGGCATGATAGTGTTGAGCAACTTCTCCTCCTGGGTCGTATGTTGCAAGGAACTATGAAGTCACCTTTTCATTTTTCTCGCCATCCTGCTGCTGTTGGTACTTTCTTCACTGTAATGCTTCTTGGACTCAAGTTCTGTTCGTGTCAATCACAGAGTAATCTCCAGAACTTTAGAATTGGTCTTCATTTGCTAGAAGATCGTGTTTATCGGTAACTCTCTTCGTCTCCTTCCTGTACACTCATGATTGAGGAATTGGTCATGTTCATTGGTTGATAGATGTGACCTTTAGGTTTGTGTTTAAAGAAAAATTACAGCAGCATTCACCTTTGACCGCAATGCTATATTAATATTGTATTATCTTTTATGAACTGGGGGAATGCTATTTTATATAATCATAGTTTGTGAGACCCATTTTTACCTAGTAACGTGAACTGAGACCTAGTCTTATTTAGTTCCTAATATTACATTATTATGAGGGTGGTCGCTCCATGGTTTTCTTTTCTTCCCTATAAAGGCAGCGGGCTTTGTTGAATGAGCTATCCAATCACTTGTAGGAAGCCTCCCATGTGAGGCTCTCCACACAAGGATCTATGCCTTCAAAAGAGTCATTTTTTAGGAGGTGCTCAAAGACCATAATTCATTAAAACCAATTAAGAAGATATTTCAAAGGGACTCATGTGCTACCAAACTTGCTTAAAAAATGGTAATCCATGTCCTCCATTATTGATGAAGCAATGGGCAGATTATACAGTGATCTTCCACTAGTTTCCCACCTCCGAACCGAGGTGTCCTCTCTATTGATGCTGCAAACTGTCTCTGAAGAAGTTTCAGTAGATCCATCAGCTGTGAGATTTCCACTTGCCATGAGTTCCTCTTGAAGGTTGATGTTATGCCCTTATCTGAAACTGTCATAAAAACTCTGTACCACTACTATAAAGGATTTGAATACGGCATATGGAGAGGCTGAAATTTCTCTTCCAGAGGCAAATGGCTACACCATTTTTCCTTCCAAGAGAGACACTTCTGACCATTGATGATGGCAACTTGGATACCACCCTGCATGATGTCCTTGGTTTGCAATTTAACCACTCCAGAAATAGGGGATCTTACTTGATATGGAGGAATTACATCTCACGCCATGGATACCAATAGTACTTCTGTAGGATAACCTCCAACCGTAGCTCCCTCTCCTTAGTCGT